>BMAC01000009.1:2959850-3010846 GCA_014905375.1 Phtheirospermum japonicum | reverse complement strand
TCTTGTCATCTTCTTTACTTTTATGCCTTTTGGCCCTCGCTTCATCTACCAAAAAAATCCCACAATTACAACAATTGTATAATCAAGTAATACAAATTCACTGAATTGAAGAATGCGAAAAATCGAGCAAAATATAAATGAAAAACAAATTTAAACCTCGAGGAGAAGCTATACATTCTATTTTTATTTTGTTCCACCTGTGCACCGGCGTCAGCAGCTATACATTCTCTCTCTTCCAGTGAGAGACGTGAAAAATTGCATATTTTAGCAGCGCTCATAATCGGGCGAGGAGCATCATTGTTGTCATCAAGGGGAGTGGATAGAACATTCCGAACAAAGAGGCTGGCGTCAGAATGGTCGGAATCTCCTTGTACAAGAAGAAGGGGGGCGGCAGTTTCAAAGGACGGGTTGGGCTCAAAGGTGGCCCGATTCTTTAAATTGGTACCTGTGTTGGCTTCGCCTTGACCGGTGGAAGGTTGTGGCAGACCCAATTCGGCCGGAATGGCACCGACCGGTGAATTCCGTTTTGACCCAAAAGGGGATCGCCAACTCGAAAAATCGAATTCGCCAAATTTGGAGCTCCTTTCTTGAAATTGATTGCAGGAGGAGCTTCGCCTTGAAGAGGAGAAGGGATTGCAGCATCCAATTGGTTCGGATTGTCGCCGGCCAGCGAATTGTAATTTTGGCCTAAAAGGGGATTGTCCGCCAGTTGCGAATTGTGAGGCAGAGGCAGTAGGGCAAATGGGTGGCGGAGATAAAGCTGTCGTAGAACAGGGTCAGGGTGTGGCTGGGCACTTACGACACGGCGGCAGATAAAATAGAGTCGTCTCTGTCGGTGGCGGCGAATGCTGAGAGCTGGAGGGGAGATGTTTCGAAGGATGGGGTTTTCTGGGGCGGAAAAATGACGGAGAGGAAAAGAAGGAAGGGGATCAATCCATTTGTTTAGAATGGACGGTGAAGATCAGTAAATAAGTTTTGAATGGGCGGTGGAGATCAATAGATCAATGAGCATGAGGATCGGTGACGTGGCATTGGATTTTTTTTATTTTCGTATTTTTAATTTATATATACATTCTACGGCGGTTATTTAAGAACCGCAGTAAAAACTTAAACATTTTACGGCGGTTTAGCCACAACCGCGTTAAAAGTATTTTTAAGGCGGTTTTCAGTGAACCGCCTTTAATTAACAGCCTTAGAAAGCTGTTTTTGTAGTAGTGAACTTTGTAGGATTATATAGGAATTGGATTTTATGTTATACAATTATATGAGAATTTTCCCTTATTTGTATTAGTTGGTTTGACTCATTAAATTAACAGTTGTATAAAATGATTGAAAATAGAACAAAGCAGATATCTGCTTGATTGTGAGATGACTAAAATGGACATTAAACACAATTTGTCGGTGATAATAATATGTACCTATGTGGTGAGTATATTGAATGTCAAAAAACTATTTACAAAAAAAAAAGTCATTATTTCAATATTAAATATATACTCACGTGTTGCTAATTCGCAATATAATACAATTATAATTTGGAAAAGTAAATAAATATTACTAATAATTGATCAATAAATTAGTTGGAGATAAATTCTTCTATTTAAATAAAAGATAAATAAGTTATAACTATTGGAGAAAACTACCATTTCATCCGGTTTTCAACCCAATATTCTCAAAAATCTCCCACAGGCTTTCAAAATTAGCATTTTGACCAAAAAGTTGCTTACCAAACAACCAAGTAGAAGATTAGACTAGTCAAAAATCTAATTTGAGTCCAAACCTCTAATTTTATACCAAATCACTAAATACTAAACATGGTCTCTATTAATCAAAGAATGACTAAGTCTCGTGTGACTGTCACACAGATCATATTTGCATGACAACTCATTTATCTCTTAATACTGTCACTTTTTCTATAGAATAGTCACTTTTACACTCAAAACGTCACTTTACATATTACTCAAATATTTAATTAAATAAATATAGTCACATTGCCCTTTAATACTATCACTTTTGAATTAAAATTGTTACTAACAATACCACTTATAACTTTAATAATATTAATTTGTATCTTAAATAAAAATATCGATATCTTTTTTAAAAATATCACTCTTAGTCTATGTATCACTTAGCAGTTTACATAATTATTATATATAGATTTAATAATTATTTATATATAAATAATACTTTTTATTTCAAAAATGATACTTTTATAATTAAAATTGATATTATTAAATGAAAAAATAATCACACTATTTAAGACCACATACAATTCTCTCCTAAGAAAGTTTTTGAAATTCCATAGAATTGGAGTTTGGCGACAACTGCACAACAAATAAATAGCAAGAAAAATAACTCTAAAAAATAATACGTAAATATGGTGTGAGTGGTTTGTACGCAAGCGCTTCTTCTCTTCCAAAGATATAGCTAAACTATTTGTGCGCCAGCAAATGTTGGGCGGACATCCAATTGTAATAACCCTAAAATATTGCAGCTATAATTTTATAAACCCACTTTCAGATTTTCTTTAATTACAAAATCAACCTCTTCACTGGCACAATTTACACCTTTGGCCTACTACAATGTATACGTTTTTTCTTTTAATTGTTGTCTAAAGAAAAGAAAATTTACTAAAATAAATTTAGATATATTTTCCTGGACCCTCGTGTAAAATAATAGCTTCATAATCATAAGAACATTTATTTGGATCATTTCCTAAAATAATACTAACATAATTATAATGGGATCATAGGCCTCTAGCACGAGAAACCACAAGTCATAATCTCTTGCATGATATTTTTCTTTTTTTGGGAAAATACAATTGATATTGAAACCAAACAAAAGTAAATGAAAATACAATTAATTAAGGGTGATTGCTTTTCACCTTTTTTCTTTTTTCACTCCATTTAATTATTTTGCTTTTCATTTTTAAAGGATGATTAAATTGTTATCGGTCTATTGTGCAAGTATCATTACCGTTGTTAAAATTTGAAAGAAATGAAATGACAACTATACTCAATTACTCATAATTTATATCCAATTATTTCTTTAATCATTCCTTAATTGCCTTGGGGGTGATTCCGTAAATAATGAATTCCAAAACCAAATATAATAAGGCACAAAATTTAGCCCTTAATGTCGGGTTTAGTGTAAAGCGCCGTGTAACCTCATTTTTGTCTCTCTATGTGGGACTCCACATCTCTAGCTGACCAGCCATTCAGACCTACACAGCACACACATATATATTTTAGAGAGAGAAAATATACAAAAATTCCCCAAAATCACACAGAACAAGACTATCCAACCTGCAAAATTCTAGAGAGAGAAAGCACCTATTACACCAATCTTCACTATACTTTCCATAAATACATATCTACAATTATATACCTGCAATATAGTTATACTAACAAGTATTTTAAATTCGAATTTCGTGGATTTGTTAAGGAAGAATAAAAAAGTTGGAGCAGCAGAGGAAGAAGTTGAATTGGCATCGTAAGCGAAAAAGGAGCTTTGCTTTTGCTACCTTTTTTATTTACTTGGCCGGCCAGGAAAGTATCGGAGTTGCCAATCCAGGGGCGGCGCCGATCTGACTCAGTCAGTCAAGGCTCGATCTCGCTTTGTGTTGATGATCTGAAGAGCAGGAGATCGAGTCTTTTCGAATTCGCTTATGGTACGTTAATGCCTAAAACGACTTCTCCGCTGCCGTTTTAATGTGTTTTTGACTAGCTTTCGTTTCGTTTTGACTGTGGTTTTGGTCAACTTTGATTCAATTTGGTATCCATATGCGATATACCTATATTTATTTATAAACATGTATGTATATATATTTTCTATTTTTGGCAGTCGTGCTTGGAAAATTACATTTAGCCGCAAGAATTTCGTTTTCTGAAAGTTGAATTACAAGAAAGAAAAATAGACGGAACTGTTTTAAGGAGATGGAATTTATTTTTGGTCAATTTATCGGAGGCAGAGTTTAATTAACCTCCATTGCTTGAAACTGAATTTGAATATAGTTTAGTTAGGGATTTATAAGAATGGTCGTAGGAACTTAGAGATGGTGAAAACGCGGGCCACAAATTTGGATTGTGCACATGCATTCTACCATATAAATGAATTTTAATAATTTTGTAGCACTTCAATGCTTCTATTTATAATTTTTCGAAAGCCGTAGTCAGATGTCTGATGCTATTCTTTTACTAATTTTAGCTGGATCATATTAATGTCAATAATTGTAAGTGAACATTCAATATTTAATCTTTTGTTCACAGATTCAAGTGCAATATCTTGGATGGAATAGAAAATATTTGTAGTTAAGCTTCCCGTGTTTCTCATAGATGTTGACTATGTTTTGAAGAGCTTTATAGCTCTCTATACTATAAGTGTTTGGTAATACACCCAACACACACACTCATATCATCAGAAAAGATCTTACATGCTCCTGAAAAGGACATATAGAAGTGTTTAAGCTCTTTTCAGAAGAGTTGGGAGCTCCATTTTTAATTTTTTTTTATTAGATTGCATTCAACAATGTCCTATAATTTCGAGTATTTTGATTACAAATTTGCAATTACTAACATTTAAAAAGGTCTATCATTTTATTTTACCAAACACTTCAATAACTCAATATATTATAAGCTCTGAAAACATCTTTGATGTAGGAGCTGATAAGTTTTTTTTTTGTTTTTTTTTAAAATAAGCTTAGAAAAACACCCTCTTAATCACTACTCCTAGTTTTGTTAACCAATGCACTATTATGAAGCTGCTAAGGTACAAGTCAGGTATAGAGATGAATTGTTAGGTCCCCGAGTGCGGGCAATAGTTTTTATGGCTGTTGAATATTTTATCTTGTAAGCTTATTCATTCTCAATTTATTTTAATATTTAGCATAATGCAACTTACTATAGGTTTTACAACAAAGCCAAGTTGAACTTTATTATAAAATAAATGTGAATAAATCTAGCCCAATATGGGACGAGAAATTGAACTTGAATTTGGGATTCAGATAGGTATCGTAAACTTGTTACTTTACACTTTGATATTTGATTGATTGAAAATTTCATTTATGTATGAATTGTTTCTTGCTTAGGACCAATTCTTTAGATAATACTTATTCCATCAACTTGTGTTTCTCAATTTTTTTGTACTTTCTATGTTTGATCATTCCTGAATTGTTGGGGATGAACGCAATTTTTTAAGTCCTGAAAATAACCTCAACATCTTGAGAAATGACAAGGTACTTTTAGTCCATTTATCTCCCTACCGCCGCCTTATACTCTGTTCGTAGTTAGTCACGGCCATCGAAATTCGCTCTCACAAGCACAAGTTCTTTCTTTTCCCTTTCTTCCCTTACCAAGTTAAATTAACTCCTTCCTCCCTCAATAGCTAGTCAACATTATTGACTTTGATTTTTCAATCTTCTATGTATGCAAGCTCATACAAATCTGCCACTCATGAATCATGTCGACTACTTACTTTCACCTCCTTTTACTAACTGTAAACTGATTCAATCTAGCGCTACATTCTGCACACATTGCACAACAAGAAAGCGCAACATGCACAACCTGTCATTGTCTACACCTCTGCCATGGCCTCCCCCTTGTTGTCAGTCACGCCCTGCCCATTGTTGCTCTATTGTCACTGGAACCTTTGTCATGAGTGCTATTTGCTATTCCATGAAAGCCTCTCCCTTTCGTTCCTTAAGGCTGTACCCATTGCTGCCCCGTCAAAGCCCCCACCGTCTCTATCCAACCCGTAAACCAAATGTTCCCTTATTGCCTATAATTATTTAATATTTCCAAACATTAATCTCCAGACTATCCTTCCTGCTATCTTCATATTTTTGCATACACATTCATATCAGGAATAATTACAAAACCTACCCTTGGGCCTTGAGGTTTGGCCTAATTACAAAAGGACCTGTCAAACTTTGAAAATCACAAAAATCACCTTTGAGGTTTACATTCGTCTTATATTTTTCACTTGCCGCTAGTGGAGCTAATGGAAATTGCTGATGTTGTCAAATAATTTTACAATTACATCTGTCAACTTTTATAAATAGTACAAATAAGCCTAAATTTTCATTACATTTTAGAGTCACTTCCCTCGGTTTTCTAATATTACAAATAGCTAGATGAATTGTTGAGGCTACTTGTTATATTTGGAAAAGTTGAGTGTAATTGTAAAGTATTTGATGATGCCAGCAAATTCTGTCAAGTCTACTAATGATTGAGGAAAAATGTAAACCTCAAGGGTAGTTTTTGTAATTTATACTCAGCAGTGTTTTTATATAATTAGGCCAAACCTCAGGAGTAGTTTTTGTAATAAACCCCTGTGTGTATATGTTTACATGAACATATATGACTATATTGGTTGGGAAGTTTGGTTTTGGTAAGGAAGGTTGTACCTAGTTTTCCTTTTTTAAATTTAATTCATACAAGGGTATTATTTACTGAATGAAGACACTTTGGTGACTGAGTATGAGTTCAGATGAGTGAGTTATTAAATTTCAATCAGATGTCTGATGATTTTTTTTTTCTCTATCCTTTTGCAGGCATCACCAGTTAATATTATTGTTGGTTCTGATGTATGGGTTGAGGATCCAGTCTTGGCATGGGTTGATGGACAAGTAAAGCGGATAGATGGCCAAGATGTTCATGTTCAAACTACAAATGGAAAAAAGGTGGATGCTCGGAAAGCAGTTCTTTTGTTTTAAATACATATGATGATGCTAATGAGATAACATATATTCTTGCTTATATAGTTGTGGGAAGATTATCTGCTCAAATTACTGTTTTGTCAATATTCAGTTCTTCTCAGCCAAATCAATCGGCCTTATTTAGTCCTCTTGAGGTCCTTAATTACGTTTTCCAAGTGAATAGCCAATAGTTAGATTCAGAATTTTTCTTTCTCATATTATATTGTGGTGAAACATGAACTCTTGTCACCTGACAAAAATTTGCTGTTATTGCTTCTCTAAATTAGGGACTCGAACTTTCATATCTGATTTTGCTATTTTAGTTCTATACATTGAAAATATAAATTTGTTCCAAACTGATGCATTTTCTTGGATATGTTAATATACACTTGTACTTCAAAATTTTAGGGTAAATTTACAAGATCACCCTTGAGGTTCAGCCTAATTACAAAACAAATATAAAAATTAAAAAATGGAGTTATCTTTCAGATTACGAATACCCCCTTGAGGTTCTACAAACACCTCCATCAAGTTTTTGTATTTACTTCATAAATACCCTTTTATATCGATTCATGGTGGTTGGCAAAATTTCTGGTGGGCAGTTTGGCATTTGTTAGTATGCTTTGGGTTGCTTAGGATCATAAGATCTTTTGTCGCAAATTTGGTTATGTGCTCTGAACAAGGAGGTACAACTGCCTTGTGATTTTTAGCAACAAAAAAAAAGAAAAAATAAGCTGGGCAAGTAATTAAATTTGAAGGAGATTGTTTTGGTTAGAATTTCTATACCAGTAGCTGCACCTGCTTATAGACATGTATAGAATTTTTGCTTTATGGTACATTACATGCTAAGACTAGAACAATGCTCTGCCATTTATGGCATGGAATAATCATTGGCTTTAGAAATTCTCCTAATGTATGATGAATTGCTGTGCTTTGAAATGAACCATTGCACTATGACATGTTAGAGAAAACGGACATACGATTGGAGTTTGCTGCTACTGTTCTCTTCATACTCGTGCATGTTTCACACTATTGGTAAAAATGTTGGCTGTCCAAGCTTATATTGCTCTGACATCTTCAGTCTTTCATATTTTTTCAGTACTAATTTCTTTCGTGTGCTTTAGTATGCATATCATCAATTTGTGTTTATGGTCCTTTTTTGTCATTTAGTGTGATGTGCCTACATGTGGAAGACAAATATGCTTACCCTCTTTTTTATGATTATTTTTCTAATTTCTGTTGCTCTTGCTTAGAGCTATATGGTGGTGCAGTAGCTGGAAATCTAATGTCCTCAATTTCAGGTTGTCGCAAATATCTCAAAAGTGTTTCCGAAGGATACTGAAGCACCACCTGGAGGTGTCGATGATATGACTAAGCTTTCATATTTACATGAACCTGGAGTTCTGCAAAACCTGGCTGCCAGATATGAACTTAATGAGATATATGTAAGATTTTGGCGTCCCTGATGATTATTATGTAATATCTACTCTTAGTTTCAAACTTGCAAATTTGGGTTTCTCATTACTTTATTCTTTGTCCTTTCATATGCATAACAAATCTATCTTCTAATTGTTAATGTATCATTTTCTCAGACATATACTGGAAATATTCTGATTGCAATAAACCCTTTTCAAAGATTACCTCATCTATATGATACTCACATGATGGAGCAATACAAAGGGGCAGCACTCGGAGAGCTTAGTCCTCATGTTTTTGCGATTGCGGATGTTGCTTACAGGTATTTGTTGGAACATGCAAAATGATTTTATTTCATAATTTCATGTGTTTGGGGGATATGTTGGTTGGGCTGAGGTGGGGCATTACTGCCTGCTTGTTACTTTTTGCCATCAGGGCAATGATCAACGAGGGGAAAAGCAACTCCATTTTAGTCAGTGGTGAAAGTGGTGCTGGTAAAACTGAAACAACAAAAATGCTGATGAGATATCTTGCACACTTGGGTGGTCGGTCTGGAGTCGAAGGAAGGACTGTTGAACAACAAGTTTTAGAAGTAAGATTAAAGTTTACTTTGATGCTGCTTACATTTGATCTCTTTTCTACCAATAGAAAAATGAAAAGTAAAATAAAAATCTCTTAGACAAATTCTTATGATGAAATAACTGTGTCTGAATCGGGTTTCTTGTTGGCAATGAATTACAGTCAAACCCAGTGCTTGAAGCATTTGGAAATGCCAAAACTGTCAGGAACAACAACTCCAGGTGAGTGTGTCAAACTTCTTTAAGTGAAAATATCAGAAAGTAACTTATTTGCAGGTGATACTTGCATAATTGTTTCATAGATTTTGTATATCTTCTTAAAAAATTATCTACAAGGGCAATGAATTTCATGATGTTGCATTTTTACAGTCGTTTTGGTAAATTTGTTGAAATCCAATTTGACAAAAGTGGGAGAATATCTGGAGCAGCTGTTAGAACCTATTTGCTGGAGAGATCTCGTGTTTGCCAGATTTCAGATCCTGAAAGAAACTACCATTGCTTCTACCTTCTCTGTGCAGCACCACCTGAGGTGATTGTTTCGAGTTTCCCTTGTATTTGAGGTCCCAATTTTTTAAAAAGCTTTTGCATCAGATATGTCGCCGGAGATGCTTTAACAAATGTGATCATTTGAGAGATTTTATTTTGCAGGAAAGAGAAAAATATAAGCTGGCAAGCCCAGAATCATTTCATTATCTTAACCAGTCTAAGTGTTATAAACTTGATGGAGTAAGCGATGCTGAGGAATACCTTGCTACCAGAAGGGCTATGGATATAGTTGGGATCAGTGAGGAAGAGCAGGTTAGCTTTAAAATATGTTGACTGTCAGGTTTTCAGCATTCAATAATCTTATGCGACTTTGTTAAGTTCTGATTTTTTTTTTCCAGGATGCAATATTTCGGGTTGTTGCATCAATCCTTCATCTTGGTAATATTGAATTTTCCAAGGGAAAGGAGTTTGATTCTTCTGTGATTAAGGATGAGAAGTCAAGATTTCATCTCAATACGGCTGCCGAATTACTCAAGTAGGGTTGTTATCTTCTTTTCATTTCGAATGGATGTTTCTATATGGATTTACTGGTAATTGTATATGATGAATTTAATTCAATAGGTGTGATCCGAAGAGCTTAGAAGATGCACTGATTAAGCGGGTGATGGTGACACCTGAGGAAGTTATCACAAGAACTCTTGATCCAGAAGCTGCCTTGGGCAGCAGGGATTCTTTGGCAAAGACTATATATTCTCGTTTGTTTGACTGGTAAAGTAAAATCAGTGCCTCAGTGATCTTAACTTAATACTATCATAATATGAAAATGAGTGTTTGCCATACGATATTGAATTGTTTGTTCTTTATTGCTTACAGGCTTGTGGAAAAAATAAATATTTCCATTGGGCAGGATCCTAACTCAAAAGCAATAATAGGAGTTCTTGACATATACGGATTTGAAAGTTTTAAGCACAACAGGCAAGCTCTTACATGGTTTCTCATTTGCAGTGTACAATAGCTATATTGGTGTTTTTCTGATATTCTTTACATGTTTTAACAGTTTTGAGCAGTTCTGTATCAATTTCACCAATGAAAAACTGCAGCAGCATTTTAACCAGGTCCTTTTTTTTTTTTTTTGGGAAGTCTTACTCCTTGTTTTTAATACAATAACTTGATTTGCTTATTGGATGTTTGTATTAATTGTTGCAGCATGTATTTAAGATGGAACAAGAAGACTATGAGAGAGAACAGATAAACTGGAGCTACATAGAGTTTGTGGATAACCAAGATGTTCTTGATCTAATTGAGAAGGTTAGTTGATTGCATTCTTGTGTTGCTTTGCTTTATACTTCCTACGGAAGTATATTCTTGGCCAGGTTTTGCATGGATGTTGAATTTGTTATATTTCCTTGGGTTATGTTATGTTTCATCTGCCTGTCATAGTGTTTAGCCAACGCCAATTAATGCTTTATCAATGTTTTTTTCCGCTGCAGAAACCAGGAGGAATAATTGCACTTCTTGATGAAGCTTGGTATGTCTGATCATATTCTTACCTCCGTTACCCCCTATTCTTATATATGTACATGTGTTTCTATAATTTGTTCCATCTGAAGGCTGCTGGGTTTTCATAATCCCCCTATGTTGAAAAATTTCAGAATTCTTTTTTGTTTCTCTTCGACACGCGTATTCATCATTGATACTGTTTTGTGGCAGTATGTTTCCTAAATCTACTCATGAAACATTTGCTCAGAAGTTGTATCAGACATTTGCAAAAAATAAGCGCTTCATCAAACCCAAACTCTCACGCACCAATTTTACAATCTCTCACTATGCAGGGGAGGTAATGATGCATTATATGCTTTTGTGAGAAAAACTTTGGGGAGTAAAAAGATTCTTATCCATCTTCTATAATTGCAGGTAACATATCTGGCGGATCTTTTCCTGGATAAGAACAAAGATTATGTTGTGGCGGAATATCAAGACTTACTAACAGCTTCAAAGTGCACTTTTGTTGCTGGTTTATTTCCTCCTCTTCCTGAAGAATCATCAAAATCCTCCAAGTTTTCTTCGATAGGATCACGTTTTAAGGTTCTATCTAGTATCCCTACTACATCCCAAACTTTAGTTTTCAAGTCCATGCTCCCTCTGTACTGGACTGTACCCTTTATGGTTTCCCAGCTGAGAGACACTTAAATATCTCTTCAGGCTTGTTAACTATGATCAATGCCAAACATTCTTGTGCACTCCAATAATGGAATGGAACGTGCTAATGCATTTGATTCTAGTAATTCTTCACAAATTTTAAGTCAATTGATTCATGAAGTAAAAAGCTAGCAATTGTATGGCTTTTCTCTACAACTGTTGTAGTCTTTCGTTTTGTAAAAATCGTTAAAAATCTGATTTCAAGTGTTTGCCTTAATATATATCCTTTAAATTATAAACTTGGTACTGGGGAAACAACTGGAATTGTAAGGATCAAATATAATTATAGTTGGTCCTAAAGGAATTCCCCTGCAAGGAGGCGAGACAGTTTCATTTTGGCAACATTCTATAAGAAATATTTTGAGTTGAATATTTTACTTAGTTGCAGAGCTTCTGCCGATCTATATTATATTGGACTAGTTTGTCGTCATAACCTACTTCTTTGAGACTGAAGCTTTTGATGGTATAAGATGTACTCAAGAGTAAGTTCTATGATTTATAGTTATTGGGTCTTATGAGCATTAGGTTATAATATTTTATGAATAATCATGGCTACAAGTTACAGGTATTGCATCTAGGACAAATTGTATCACAAATTGAGGTCTGTATAGTTTGTGGAGCTGCATATGGTTCATCTTCACCTGAGGTTGGCTAGGATAATGTAATTTGATTGAACTGTATTGGCAGCAGAAACCATACTTTCCCCTGGGTTTTACTTGATTGCACCCGCGTGCATCTAAGCTTTATCTGATGTCTTTTCTCTCGCTCGTCTCTGTAGCCTTGAACCAAGATCTCTTGTACATGATGTCACCTGATCGAATTTTATAGGCACATATTTCCAATATTAGCTTTTGTTTCAAGATTGAATTTACCGACTGCTTGCAATCTTGCACTTTTGAGTTACGAATTAATGCGTAATGACAACAGTCTGGTGAGGAAAGTTAGGGTTTCCAAGTGAATGTTTGCTCCAAGTACATCAAAGATTGAAAAAACTCGTCATTTTAGTTAAAATATTCCTTGACATATGTCCGGATCTTTGGACGACATAATGAGTATTCAGCTAATGTTTACAATTGTTTGGATGTACAGTTAGGTTTTATGAATATTGTTGCTCAAAAATAGGCCAGTTTTATCAAATATTTTTATGATATGTTGAATCCTCAAAAGCTTATAATGGGCGTTCAGCTTGTTTTAAGTTTTAATATTAAGATGTATGGTGCTTAAGAACTATATTTTATGTTTGCAGCTACAACTACAATCTTTAATGGAGACATTGAATTCAACAGAACCTCATTACATCAGATGTGTGAAACCAAACAATGTTCTCAAGCCTGCCATTTTTGAGAATCTTAACATAATTCAGCAACTGAGATGTGGTGTAAGTATTTTGTGAAACCTTATTATTTGCAGAAGGCCAACTTGGTCTAGCAAGTTGAGTTGAGTTGCAATTTCAAAATCTTGTTTTTCCATGAAGTATGTGCTAAATTTTTCATTGTAATATAGGGTGTTCTTGAAGCTATCAGAATCAGCTGTGCTGGATACCCCACCAGACGTACATTTGATGAATTTCTTCTCCGGTTTGGTGTTCTTGCACCTGAAGTTTTGGATGGGAAGTAAGTCTTGATGGCCAATTGAAACTGATTTTTTCTTGAACTTAGCATGTATATCTGCATGCACAATGCGAGTGTTTTACCTGTCTTCACGTGTCATTGTTTTTTTTTTGTTTTTTTTTTTTCTGTTTTGTTCGCAAATAAGTCCGTATTTACGTCCTGCAGCTCTGATGAAAAGGCTGCGTGCCAGTTGATTCTGGACAAGATGGGGTTAATGGGGTACCAGGTAGGTAAATTACATCAATATAGTGTTTTTATTAAATGTTGGACAGTTGTACCTTTATTTACTCTGTTAGGCAAATGTGGTTAACACTGGTATTTTGAGGATTAAAACTACAGACATGAATGTGGATATAATTCACGGACTACCATTTAAGTACTCCTTTTGGGTTAACAAATATAGCTGCGTCGTTGGTTGTTCAGGCTTACATATTTACATGATATTATCGTTTTGTTATGCCATGATTTGCAGTTAGGTAAGACAAAGGTTTTCCTACGAGCTGGTCAGATGGCTGAGCTAGATGGTAGGAGAGCTGAGGTTCTTGGAAATGCAGCCAGAACAATTCAAAGGCAAATTCGTACTTATATTGCCCGGAAAGATTTTGTTATATTGCGCCGAGCTGCTATCCAGTTGCAATCATGTTGGCGAGGTAACTCTTAATAGTTATTCTTAGATCTGATTTCAGCCTCTTATCAATTTTCAAGAAGAGCTACTCCAAACAAAAAAGGTTATGTATATGTTAGCTAGTGGTAGAACGCGTTAGATATATTTATAATATTAAATGGTTTACCTCTCTACAAGCTCAAGATTTCGGATGAGGTGGCTGTTCAATATAATATCAGATCCAGGCCAAACAAGACCTTGAAAATGCTCCATGTGCTAGGCTTCATAAAAATGGTCTGCACATGAGGCAATCGTTTAGCATTATTAAAACGTGAAATTGTTGATTACCTCTCGTAAAACTTAATGGATGAGGTGGTTAGTCAATAGAACCATTATATAATTTCAAGATAACCCAGGCGTCTGGGATTGTAAAGATTCTTTTTCTTGTGTGTTAATCATGTTAATACAACAAATAATGTAAATGCATTTGTTCAATGTTCCATGCGCCAATTGACCCATGATCATATGTATGCATGCACACAGAGATTGACGGCACTAAGACAACTTGTTGGCTGAAATATAAGATTCTCTGATGCCTTGAACTTTAAATTTGTCTAACTTGTATAACAAATTTGTTAACTGTGTCATCTGGCTGTTTAGCTATTTGCGGGTAAAATTCTAATTTTTTTTTGTTAATAACTGTTAGCTATATCGGCTTGCAATCTTTATGAGCAATTGAAACGTGAAGCTGCTGCTATAAAGATTCAGAAGAACTTCAGATGTTACACTGCCAGGGTATCCTACTCATCACTGCAGGATTCTGCTATCATAGTGCAGACTGGTATGAGAGCAATGACTGCTCGCAATGAATTCAGATTCAAGAAAC
The DNA here is from genome assembly GCA_014905375.1 of Phtheirospermum japonicum. NCBI lineage: Eukaryota > Viridiplantae > Streptophyta > Magnoliopsida > Lamiales > Orobanchaceae > Phtheirospermum > Phtheirospermum japonicum. Next base: position 2,996,376 of record BMAC01000009.1, on the reverse strand, counting down.
ACACTAAGGCTGCTATCAAAATTCAGGTCTTAGTATTAGTTCTTACTGCAAAAATCCTTCAGAAATTCATGAACCTGGAGAATGTAAGGAAGTTGATCCAATGCTGAATTGGTGATTTTGTTACTTGGTTGCAGGCTCAATTTCGTTCTCACAGAGAATATTCTTATTACAGAAGTCTCCAAAAGGCTGCTATTGTTACCCAATGCGGTTGGAGGGCACGGGTTGCTCGTAAAGAGCTTCGAAAGCTCAAAATGGTTCTGATCTTTCCTTGATGTGTTTTCATTTTGGAAAGCAAGTTTCTTCTCGCACATTTTGTAAACTTGTTTGTATATTGACTCAGGCTTCAAGGGAAACAGGAGCCCTAAAAGAAGCCAAAGACAAACTAGAAAAGAAAGTAGAGGAGCTTACGTGGCGCTTGCAGTTTGAGAAGCGATTAAGGGTAATCATTTTGCCAAATTTCAAGTGACCCATCAGTTATATTGCTTTTTTTAACTTGACTGACATCACCTCTTCTTTCTTTTGCTTCTCGAATGTAGACTGAGTTGGAGGAAACAAAAGCACAAGAAATTGCAAAAATGCAGGAGGCACTGCACTCAATGCAAATACAAGTGGAAGATGCAAATGCTAGAGTGATAAAAGAACGAGAAGCAGCACGCAAAGCAATTGAAGAGGCTCCTCCAGTCATTAAAGAAACCCCAGTTATGGTCCAAGACACGGCAAAGATTGATGCATTAACAGCCGAGGTTGAAAGTCTGAAGGTATATATTTATGGTAGATGATGAATTGCTTGTATTATCAATAGTAACTCACTACAGCATCTTTATTGGTGAAATCTCTGTTTACTTGCACTTCACTTTGCTAAAGAGGGCAATGCTAAGTTCTAACATCACCCAATTAACTCCGTTCTCAATTGGCTGACTGTCTGTAAAAGCTTAGTTGCTGCTGACATCTCCACTGGTACTTGTACAACAGCTACTTTAATGTCTTTTATGGTGTGACTGGTCTGATGAGTAATGACTTAATAAAGGCTTTTGTAACATTGGGAAAGTTTATATTTCGAATTAGATTGAATAGATCTCCACAAATATGATTCCACGAACTCTATGGGAGAACTGTAAATTCTCAGTCTTTATAGTATTGAAAATTTTGATAAGCTTTTCACCTTTTCATAAGTTATAAAATGGACTCGTAAAATCACTTCCGTGACCTACTTCACTACTGTGCAGGCTTTTCTGCTGTCAGAAAAACAGGCTGCGGAAGAGGCTAAAAAGGCTGGTGAAGATGCTGAGGCCAGAAATAAGGATTTGGCTAAAAAACTAGAGGAGGCCGAGGGAAAAATGGATCAGCTCCAGGATTCTGCACAAAGGTATACAGAAGTGATGTTGGAACTATATGACCATTTAGTTTGATCAACTAGAAAATAGTCTTTGTTTTTTTCCTGTTTCATTTCGTCACTTGGGAATGGCCCTTTATGTTTTCATGCAGCTTCTCTCTGGTTTCAAAACTTTTATATTTACGTGTTCCCTGCTCCGGTCCCTGTGCAATTTTTCTTGGAATTACAGTTTCTTACTGTGTAGAAGGATCAAATTTCTTATTAGGACTTTTTTATTGCTCCCCAAAGTTTTCTTTTAGTTCAAAATATGTAGTAGCGTATTTAGAGGTAAGGCATTCCGCTGCTCCCACAAACTCTGAAAGGATAAAGAAAATAGAAGGTCCAGTCGGCCCCGTTAATAGAAGCAAATTACTGCAACCAGTGCAAGCCCTAGCTACAATGTACCTACATATTTTGCATGCTTTTGTTATTTATTGTGATCATTTAATCTCTTATGCCAGGCTTGAAGAGAAGCTTTCAAACCTCGAGTCAGAGAATCAAGTACTACGTCAACAAGCTCTGACTATGTCACCTACTGGGAGATCTATATCTTCCCGACCCAGGACGACTATTATTCCGGTAATTCTGATAAATATTATTTTTTATACTTGTTGGTGGAGATATTCTTATATTTCATGTTGATATTTCAGAGAACTCCGGATAATGGAAATATTCTCAATGGAGAAACGAAGCTTGCACATGTAAGACTATGTGAATGAAGTATTTGTTATGTATATTTTAGGTTTAGATATGTTTAGTTCTTATGGTCTGTTTCTTATCATAGGACACTGCCCTTGTTGTGGCAAATCCAAAGGAGCCTGAATCTGAGGAAAAACCTCAGAAATCTCTCAACGAAAAGCAGCAAGTAAGTGGCTGCTTGATGTGTGTATCTTGATGATAATTACGTCCCAGATACTAGTTTCCATTAAGTTCTCTCCGCCCCAAAAGCAATAATTAGACTACTGTGCCTTTTCTTCCATAGGAAAACCAGGACCTCCTGATAAAGTGTATTTCACAAGATTTGGGATTTTCGAGTGGCAAACCCGTCGCAGCTTGTGTTATCTACAAAAGCCTTCTTCACTGGAGGTCGTTCGAGGTTGAGAGGACTAGTGTGTTTGACCGCATAATTCAAGCTGTAGCTTCGGCAATAGAGGTAATATCAGTTATCATACATATTAGTTATGCCTTACCTGTTACAAAACACTCTGCTTGATATGGTGGTTTTTCAAATGCACGTACAACCATTAAAACCACTAATTGCATAAAACTCTATTGAAGGTACCTGATAATAACGATGCATTAGCCTACTGGTTATGTAATGCATCCACATTGTTGATGCTGCTTCAACACACACTGAAAGCAAGTGGGGCAGCTAGCTTGACTCCCCAAAGGCGAAGATCATCCTCAGCTTCTCTTTTCGGGAGGATGCAACAAGTATATATCTATATCTTACTTTTACATGTCTTTGCAATTCTACCTGTCTGTTCTCTGCATATTTTAATTTCTTATGCCTCTGTTCTCTCGGCATTACCTTTGAAGGGATTGAGGGGATCTCCACAGAGTTCTGGGCTTTCATTTCTCAATAATCGGATGTTGGGTAGGCTTGATGACCTGCGACAAGTTGAGGCCAAGTATCCTGCTTTGTTGTTCAAGCAGCAGCTTACTGCTTTTCTGGAGAAGATTTATGGATTGATCAGGGACAATCTGAAGAAAGAAATTTCCCCTTTGCTTGGTTTATGCATTCAGGTAACTCCAGCATTTTAAATATTTAAGGAGATATTGATCTACAACAGAAGAGTAAGAATTTTGATTTTATTTGGTCTTCTATTTACATTGTCTGGCATTTGGTTAAATTGCTTAATCTAATATTAAGAGTCAAGGAAACTTGTCATTTTGTTTGAGCAAACAGCTAATTTTTTAGCTGCAAAACTCTTGGGTGTTATTCATTCATTATTATTTTAGAAAAGTTCGTGATTTTATTTGAGCAAATGGCTAAGTTTTTATTTGGCTTCAAAACCTACTTTTGTGCAGGCCCCTAGAACATCTCGGTCAAGCTTAGTAAAAGGACGCTCCCAAGGAAATGCTGTTGCTCAACAAGCACTAATTGCTCATTGGCAGAGCATTGTAAAGAGCTTAGACAATTACTTGAAGATTATGAAAGCAAATTATGTAAGATAAGAATATTTCTTGATTCAAATTTAGCTTGGATGTTCCCCCCACCCTTCCTTTTCATTAACTTTTTTTTTTTTTGGTTGCAACGTCATTACAGGTTCCTTCTTTCTTAGTCCGAAAGGTTTTCACTCAAATATTCTCGTTTATCAATGTCCAATTATTCAACAGGCATGTCAAATCTTAATAGGGAATTGTTTCGCTTTATTTATACTGACGTCAGTCGAAAATTTTCTCCAATATTGCAATTAACATACTTATCTTTTCAAACTTCTCAGTCTTCTTTTACGGCGCGAGTGTTGCTCGTTCAGCAATGGGGAGTATGTGAAATCTGGGTTGGCTGAACTAGAGCAATGGTGTTGTTATGCGACTGAGGAAGTAAGCTTTTCATTCATTAGTCTGTTCCTTAAATACCCCAAACGAGCGCCTTACCAACATTTTTCATGGTGTGTACAGTATGTAGGCTCAGCTTGGGATGAACTGAAGCATATCAGACAGGCAGTTGGCTTTTTGGTGGGAATCAGATATTACTTTCCTTACTTCCCTAGTCATGTATTTTTTTCTATCCTTTATTGCTTTTACAAATAACTGGTCTTAACATATCCTCTTCCTACTCCTATTTCAGGTCATACATCAAAAGCCCAAGAAGACCTTGAATGAAATTACCAAGGAACTTTGTCCTGTGAGTTAACCTTCCTGCATCCATCCATCGTTCTCTCTCAGTACACTTTGCGCCAGATACTTTTTTTTCATTCATTATGACTTTTTAACGTTTTTCATCATTTTTACAGGTGCTGAGCATCCAACAATTATACAGGATTAGCACTATGTACTGGGATGACAAATATGGCACTCATAGTGTTTCTTCAGATGTAAGTTAGTTCTTTAACTTGTGTTGACTAGCTTGGCTTTGTGCATAAATTTGCATTTCTTGTTGCATTCTCGATCTGTATATAGAACCCAGCATTCCCATTTGTGAAAAAAAAAATAAAAAATTCCATTTCCCCCCCCATCCATATCTCAATTCCATTCATTTAATACCCCTTTTGTGTCATTGACATAACAGATGTCGTTTCTATTCCCTCTTTTTCGTTCCGGTTCACTTATATTTTATCCTTCTGCAATTATGTAGGTCATTTCAAGTATGAGAGTTATGATGACAGAGGACTCAAACAATTCAGTGAGCAGTTCCTTTCTGTTAGACGACGACTCAAGGTAAATTTTTATCTGTGTTTAAATTTTATGTTGGTACTTATTGATAAGCAATAGTGAAAACTTGAGTATATCTTTTTTCATGAGAAGCTTTGCTAAGAAATAAGTGGGCGGAATGATCAGATACTATTTCCCATTGACAGGCGATATTTGTTGTCGTTTTAGAAGATTTCACACAAATTAAGAAGTCTTATAAAATGACTAATCTACCCACACTTAATGTTGGGGGTATTTAATGTATTTTTTAATTCCCAACACTCATTTTGAAGATATAAGACATTAAGTGTAGGCTCAATAAATAAGGGTAATTTTGGGAGTTCTAGGCCAAATATGTCGTGAATTTTTTAAACGTCAATTATTTTGTGACAAAAAAGAGAGGCTAAGACGGCAATTAGACCGATGGAGTGTGTTTACTAGTTCTGTATGGTCTTACGAAAATGAGGCCTCTCTACATCTTTAATATTGAGTACGTTATTTTGCTTCCATCAGAAACACACACACACACACACAAAGCTGTCATATTCTCAGTTGTGCATTATATTAAATTTGTGTTATTAAACACCTTTTGCAGTATTCCGTTCTCTGTGGATGACCTTTCCAAATCCATGCAACAAATAGATGTAGCTGATGTGGAGCCTCCCCCATTAATCCGCGAGAATTCAGGGTTTGTGTTTTTACATCAACGATCAGATAAATGATTTGCTTTGAGGTTGGGTTATAATCCTGCCCTCGTTGCCATTATGATTGAATCCCAAATGTGAAGCGGCACAAATACATTTGTGTGTACACTTCGATTTTTTATTATCGCGTCCATCTCCATTGTATATTTTTCGTCAAAAATTTGCTTGGGCGACGATAATTGATTGTTGTCCGGGTTAATTTCCAATTTTCCCTCCTTTTGCCTCGTCAACGTGAGAGGCATTATTAGGAGAGCAGAGTGCTATTAGGTTGGTGATGATTTTCGAGTTATAGGTATATGGATTGGCTTTGATTGGTTGTTTCCCTTGTTTTTTTGGGTGTAAAGTGAAAGAAATTACAGATGTTAGGGTTTTATTTATTTATTTATTTATTTGGTAGTAGTGTGAAGAGTGTTTGTAAGGGTGTTGTGTTTGTTTTGATGCATTTCTGGGAAGTCAACAAGACATTTAATATGTACAAAGATTGATTCGTTGAATTTATTTTCCTGTTTTATGAAGAAGTTTTTTTGTTTTGTTTTGTTTTTTTTTTTTTTTGTGCAAGGATTGATTCGTCCAATTTTTATTTTTATTTTAGATTGTATGGATCTGGACTCAAAGTAATGAATACGTACAAAAATAATGATCAATATGACGTATAAAAATGAATATCAACGACAAGTGTAGAATCACATGAACATAAATATGAAGTTAATGTTTATTATGTACGAGGACTTCTATGGTGCCAGGCACTATTCCCCACTTAGTGGGGTGCATTTACAACCATTTGATCAATTTTAGATTTTTTAAATTAAGAGATGTATGGTTATAAATGTAGGGTGCCCATAAAGGCACCATCGAATTTTTCATTATTTATATCTTCATATTAATTTTCAATTTTAATGTATTCATTATTTTTTGAATTCGCGGCTCATATACGGATTCTCCTCAATTGTACGCATGATTGAAGTTTCTTGGAATCTCAGCTCAAGAAATCATGTCAACTTTCATGATGTGATAAATATCGTATTCTTATGAGTGCCTGCGCCTAAGATTCTTAGGCCCAAAATATGGGTCCTATTTTGGCCTGGCTTGTTTGTCCCGACGGGCCTATTTTCTTCTCCTATATTTACACATTTTATACATTTGACGAAACTTAGTAGGGATTGGATTTAATAATTTGAGACCCAAAAAACTGGGTCTTTTTGGTCTGACCCGTTTTGACCTGGTGACATGTGGCCAGGCCGGATTGGCGCTTGACAACTTTAACTATTCATATTCATGGTGATAAAAAAATATTCTATTGTTATTTTAAATGTCATTTCTAATTCGATAAATACTCATTTTCATTATGATATATATCAATTTCCATTCATATAAAAGTATAATGTATCTTAATCACCTACAATATGATAAATATCAATTTCAATATTACACGTAATAGATGTACGTTATTGTACAAATGTACATCTCCATTATATTATACGTTTATGTCTAGATGCACGGTACATCGTACACCCAGGTGCACGGAATAATGACTGTTTGCGTACGCCGTATCATACACTCAGAGATGAATATTTAGTACAATGAAAATGTACATTTATACGATTTACCGTACTTCTCATGTTCATCTATATTATGGGAAATGAATAAAACTATAGTTGAGCTTCATGACAAGAGAATTACGTTGAGTCCTTGACCGAGGAGAGATGAAACCAACATAAACAACAGAAGAAAATATGCTACTGAGTTGGAGCTATGAGTTCGAGTTCATGCTTTAACTGGCTCTATTTGTTAATAGACTGTAAGTAAGGAGCCTTGAAAGAGGAAGAGAGTTCGAATAAATGAAGTTCTTGAGCTCCTGTTGCTATGAGTTGCTTCAGCTCATAAGTGATCACCAGAGAAGAGATTGGTTGGAGAAGCTACATATTTGCTGTTAGCTCTATTTGTAGTTAGCTTCAAGTTGTTTTTTGTTGTCTTATACGAGCCAAGCCAATGGTTGAGCAGGAAGCAGAGAAGGCAACCCTCGTTATTAGGACGCTTCAAGCTTCAAGGGGTTAGGGGTCCGTCTTTAACTAATACCGTAATGCAGCTCAAATAGAGGCCTATAAAGAAGGGCTCATTAACTCAAAGCAGGAAAGCAAAGCACAGAACTCATAACTGCAGTTTTCATGGCGACTATATGCTTTCAGCAATGCTGAATTGAAAAGAAAAAAAGACTAGTTACAGTTAACACTTTTGAAATTGTACTTCAGTCTATTCGAATCAAACATCTCTCTATAACTCTTTTGTCATTTTTTCATTTTTTACAAGAGGGAAACATTTCCCTTTTTCTCGATTTCTCAACCAAAAGTAAAATAATAGTCATTTCCAACTACTGCGTCGCTCTAAATTCTTCGGTTAGGTGATCGTATGATCATATCCGCGATCAAAATCAACTATCGTAAAAGAAAGCATAATTCACATATACTTTCACCTAACCTAAAATATTAAACCCAATCTACGAGACTGTATTATCTGATTAGCACAACAAACGTACCAAATAAATAAGCAACAACACAACAACAAAAAAACGAAATAAATCAGCTATAACAAGTTCTCACCACACACACTAAACAAAAAGACCAGTTTTTTACAAGCCCTTAATTCGCATGGCTGCTACTGTGATTCTATTACCTCAGACGAATCATCCGATTTGATCAAGTTTTCGACTCCCGACTGGTCGATCTGGGCCTCGATAATCGGCACCTCCGTTTTCTTCTTCTCCTTGAGAATGACCTGTCTCGGCATCACTTCAAGTAAAAAGTTACCTCCGTTCCACACAGTTGCAGAGACTTTGAGCACTTGGAAAGTGACGTGTAACTCATAGGACAAGAATATCGGGACAGTAAGTGCCGTTGTTGCCACGGTGAACATAGCCTGAAGAAGAATGTACATAAAAAGGCGGTTTTGGTCTCCGAGCAATCCACTTAAGCGCCACCATATGTTGTTTGCTTTCTGTGCTTTTTTAGAAAGTTCCCTAATATGGATGGAAATTAAGATATAAGCATAGTTGAAAAAGGCGAGAGGCGCACCTAGGCGCAAAGCCTTCTGGAGCCTGAGGCGCAAGGCGCACGGCTAGGCGCGCGCCTTTTGAACAAAAGGCGCAAAAATAAAAAAAAAATGAAGAATATATTAACTTTGTTTTTAGATTACAAATAAGCAACTACATTGTGAAAATAGTTATATTACAAAAACAAATTATTCATGGTAACCCAAAAGAGCAAACTAAACATTAAACACAGAAGTTTACTTATAATAATTATTATGACACGATAATAACTATTATATTCATTTGGGATGTTAATAAGTATGAATAAGTTCCTAAATAAAAAAATAAAATAAAATAAAAAAAAAGTTGACCATGTTTGCCAGGGCGCGCCTAGGCGCAAAAAAGGCGCACAAAAAGGCGCCCCTAAGGCGCAAAAAAGGGGCGCCTTTCGCACAGCGCCCGCCTTTTGACTGGCTAGGCGTTTGGGCCATCGCCCTGAGCGCCTTGCGCCTGAGGCGCGCCTTTTTAAACTATGGATATAAGCGTGGATACATGGAAAGAACGGTTTCACAATAAGGGAAAATATCAAAAAACGACCCTTGAGATTTTTGGCATAATTACAAAATAAACCCAATTATTTACAAATACCCCCCTGTTGAGGGTGTAATTGGTAAAATAGGAACAAATATCAAGGGCCATTTGTAATTAGACTGAACGTCAAGGGTATTTTTTACAAAAAGACCAGTTTTTTACAAGCCCTTAATTCGCATGGCTGCTACTGTGATTCTATTACCTCAGACGAATCATCCGATTTGATCAAGTTTTCGACTCCCCGACTGGTCGATCTGGGCCTCGATAATCGGCACCTCCGTTTTCTTCTTCTCCTTGAGAATGACCTGTCTCGGCATCACTTCAAGTAAAAAGTTACCTCCGTTCCACACAGTTGCAGAGACTTTGAGCACTTGGAAAGTGACGTGTAACTCATTAGGACAAGAATATCGGGACAGTAAGTGCCGTTGTTGCCACGGTGAACATAGCCTGAAGAAGAATGTACATAAAAAAGGCGGTTTTGGTCCTCCGAGCAAATCCACTTAAGCGGCCACCATATGTTGTTTGCTTTCTGTGCTTTTTTAGAAAGTTCCCTAATATGGATGGAAATTAAGATATAAAGCATAGTTGAAAAAGGCGAGAGGCGCACCTAGGCGCAAAGCCTTCTGGAGCCTGAGGCGGCAAGGCGCACGGCTAGGCGCGCGCCTTTTGAACAAAAGGCGCAAAAAAAAAAAAGAAAAATATATTAACTTTGTTTTTAGATTACAAATAAGCAACTACATGGTGAAAATAGTTATATTACAAAAACAAATTATTCATGGTAACCCAAAAGAGCAAACTAAACATTAAACACAGAAGTTTACTTATAATAATTATTATGACACGATAATAACTATTATATTCATTTGGGATGTTAATAAGTATGAATAAGTTCCTAAATAAAAAAATAAAATAAAATAAAAAAAAAGTTGACCATGTTTGCCAGGCGCGCCTAGGCGCAAAAAAGGCGCACAAAAAGGCGCCCTAAGGCGCAAAAAAGGGGCGCCTTTCGCACAGCGCCCGCCTTTTGACTGGCTAGGCGTTTGGGCCATCGCCCTGAGCGCCTTGCGCCTGAGGCGCGCCTTTTTAAACTATGGATATAAGCGTGGATACATGGAAAGAACGGTTTCACAATAAGGGAAAATATCAAAAAACGACCCTTGAGATTTTGGCATAATTACAAAATAACCCAATTATTTACAAATACCCCCCTGTTGAGGGTGTAATTGGTAAAATAGGAACAAATATCAAGGGCCATTTGTAATTAGACTGAACGTCAAGGGTATTTTTTGAAAGGGGTAATTACAAAAAGTAACCTTAGGTTTGACCTAATTACAAAAAAATAAAAAATCTAACTTTAAGTACAAAAAGTGCCCCTGCACTTTTATTGTCTTGCATTTATCCTTTCAAAAGCAGAAAACATTTCAAAACTCCCCTTTCACATTTATAAAAGCATTACATTACTCCCTTAATTTTAACACTGAATCGAACCTCAGGGGTATCTTTGTAATATTGGAAGTTAGCTCGGTAATTTGAAAGTTGGCTCCTTTGTTTTTTGTAATAGGTCAAACCTCAAGGATATTCAGAGGTGTTTTAGCTCGGTATTTTGTAATTTTGGAAGTTAGCTAGATTTCTTTGTAATTATGTCAAATGTCAAGGGTATTTTTGGTAATTGTCTCTTTTCGAAACTAACCATCACAGTAATTTTCACACATAAACATGCATAGGGTTAGAAATAAGAAAGATCGAAACCTGTAGGATGTCATAACTTCTGGATCTCGGAGCAGCCTTTGTCGACGTAGCACGTTCACGATGAGAAAATAAAGAAACTGCCAAATAAGGTAAGCAACTAAAGGGACAGCGAAAAGCCATGTCCAGAGATATGGTTTGCTTTCTACATATGGCCACGATGCCCTACTAGCAGTTCCCTCGGGATGCATGGCTTCGAAAAACACCGGGTCCCACCATCGGATCGTGAAGAAAACCAATCCTGGAAGCCACAATTGTAACATTTCATAAGTTTTCAGGAAAATAAATGTAACACTACTAAATTAGGGGTTATTACAAAACGTACCCTTGAGATTTGACCTAATTACGGAAAACCCCAGCTTACTTTCAAAATTACAATGTTACCCCTGAAGTTTGATTCATTGTTAAAACTAAGGGGCTAACTGTGATGTTTTTATAGATGTAAACGGGGGTTTTGAAATGTTTTTTTTTTCTTATGGAGAGGTAAATGTAAGACAAAACGAAATCTCAGGGATAGTTTATGTAATTTTGAAAGTTGGCTGGTTTTTTTTGTAATTAGGCCAACTTCAGGGGTACTTTTGTAATTAACAACTAAACTATCAAGATACGGCAACAAAATGTCGAGATGAAATGATGCAATAGTAAATAGCACTCCATAATAGATTAATCATAAAGATAAAAGGTATCATAGTGTTTTTCATTTTTTATCTCGAGAATGGGAAGTACAAAAGCAGTTTACTGATCAAAAGACCATGGGATTTTACGAAAGAAGATTATAGTGAAAAAAAGATAAATTCAATGCAAATGCAAGAAATGAACTAAAACTGCTCCTAAGAATAAATAATTATTAACCAACAGAGACGAGTAGAATTCAATTTTAAGAAAAAGGTCATCTTACCTGGCAAGAGATGTATAAATACGCTAACGATTTTGTCCATAGAATTGAACACTAAGCTACACCGCCAAATTATTAGTGCCCATGCCAATGGCCCCTGCACACATTTATATATCAAAAGTTTAAAAAAAAAAAAAAAAGGTTCAACAAAAACGAGCTAATGTTACTCATAAGATAAAACAAAATTGACGCTTACCTCAGCAAACGAGAAGCAAACCATGAAAAGTTTCTCGTTTCTAGGATAACACAGAAGCATGATCAAGAATATTGTATTGGCATAATAGCAAAAATCCTGCACGGGAATAAAAACTCAAGTGAGTCATTAAGGGCATGTTTGTTCTAAGACTCAGGATTCTGGATTCGGAGTCTGAATCCCAATACCCGTTTGTGTTAGGATTCAAAGCTTTCAATCTCTACTCAACAATTTCTGATATGATTTTTTCACATCTATCATAAAAATTATTATCATTACTCTATTTTTATTTACATTTAATGAATACAACTGAATACAATATAACAATACAAGTTACTTTTCACCCACTTTTCAGACATGATTTGACATCTATAGTAAAAAGTAAATGATTCTATATCCTATAACAAATAAGAGTTTTAACTATTCACAAAACTCTCAATACCCAAATCTTAAATACCAAGATTCATAATCCAAACATCCCATAATATCCCCTCTTTCTCTATTTAATGGTTCAAGAACCAAGATTTTGAAACATAGACTTGAATTTTAAAGGCGTAGCAATTATAACTCAAACAGCTAAAATTAAACGTAAAAGGATGACATGAAGCTTACCAGAAGATAATAGTGCCATTTCTTGTATCGGTAATAAATCCATCGAAGCGGGACGAAAATGACATAGAACAAACAATAAAGGTATCGAACATCTTGTGGCCCTGATCAATTAAAACCACCAAAGGGACAACAAACTTTATGAAACAAGTACAACTGCAATTTGTTGTAACAAAAAAAAAAAAAATTTACTCGGGGGCCCGGTTAACTCACTTGCGCCCAAATAAAGCAGAAGCCTCCAAAGCCAAGAACACCCAGCAAATGTGTAACCTACATTTCACCAATCCGTTCAACACGAAAAATACACTAACAATAAAGTTACAGAGTTCAATTACTATTAATTTCCTTATTAATCAATTACTATTCATTTCCTAATCATATGATACCTTGTTGATGAACCTTTCATGCTCTTCAGCCTGTTTAGCGATCTTCACGGCTTGTTTTGGACAAGATCTCTTTGGTCTGAACTGCTTGTTTCGATAGCATCTCCTTTGTTTGAGCCACTTTCTACACAAAATCAAATTCGACCCACATCAAGAAAAAAAAAATCAGACATGCAATTTAAAAAAAAAAAAACAAAAAAAAACAATCACCCAGATCACGGAAAAAAGCCAAATCGATTTTTCAGAACCTAAACACATATTATTGCATACAAACATATACATATATATGTATCCCATACAAGAAATCCTACCTTCGACGGATCTTTGAGCCTCAGTTTAACCTTATTCCCATACAAATAACCGTTAGAATCCTCCACCTCCATGGTTTCTTCATTGCTTGCCATCCCAATTTGTTTATTATTATTTTTGTTTCAAGAAATTTCTTGTTTGTTTGTTTTTTGTTTTTCTCCAGACGGGGAGGGATTAAAAAGAAGGTGATTGTGATGTGGGTTTTGCTTCAATATATATATAATAATATATATAGTGTGAAATTGTGAAATGACGCGTTTGTTTCAGTCTGTTGCTTAATCGAATGCAGAAAGTATTTTATAAATTACTAAGCACTCTGATCATTAGAATTGGGGTTGGATTATTCTTGTCGTTAAGCTGTTAATTACGGTTGTTAATTTAATTTGGAAAATCATTTGTGGGCTTGTTTGTCCTTTCATCTTTTACTTATATAGGAAATAGGAATATTCGTTACATATTCATATGGGTATTACCATTATAGGAAATATTTGAGTAGAGGCCCCACGTTTTAGTTTTTCTTGTCACAGTGTGGGTTAAAATCTTTCAAAGTTGTTAATTTTAGGAAGAAAAAGAATAATTAAAAAGCTAAATTTCAAGTCTTGATTTTAGGGAGAAAAACAAAACCAGGCCGAATCGATAACCTTGAAAAGTTGGTCCAACAAAAACTAATATCACGCTTAGTACTAGAAAATTACATACGTGTGAACACAATTATACATCGTATAATTTGATTTGATACCCAAAAAGAATACATAAAAACGAATATGAGATCAAATTTGGCACGTAAAAGCAATTGACATAATGTTTATACTTTGCATAGGTTGCAATAGCATTGTCGACGTCCGCGTGGATAATAGTCAATTTATAAAACTTAAGTAAATTAATGACAAACTTTTATGCGCCTCATGACATAGTTTGCCCAATTGGGAGGTTAAAAGACTCACTTCGTCGATCAAATCGGTTAAGATATGATACTTTAGTTAGGGAGTAAATATAACACATTAGCTCACTTAGGATCGCCCTTTAATACTTAAGTTAGGTTTGCGAGGTAATTAAAGAATTAGACACGGGGTAAATAGCACTCGATATTGTTAACATTAAATATTATGCATATTTATATTATTTGGATAAAGTAATTCTTACAACCAAATTAACACATGGATCAATTTGAAAGTCATTCTATTTCAATGGAGTAATCCTACATGCTTCTCGGGTTGATTCGAAATCTAATCAATCCTTCGAGTCCGAGTATGATGCGAATCAGATCATGAAGCGAGGCGAAGCAAGGTGAGGCTCAGGAACCTGGACTTTATAGGTTTAGCGATACTAGGCTAGCACATGAGGTTAGCTTTGCCCCGTTGTAAAGCATCAATTATTTTATACTCACCCAACTTACATTAAAAAAAAAAAAGTTCAACGTGGATAATTGTTATTTAGTTTAAATACTCCTTATATTTAATTATTATGAATCATGTCATGAAAACAGGACATTTTTTATATGAAGTAAATCATGTCATCACAATAATTATTTTCTCAACTTTAAGCAATTGGTATATCATAAACTCGAATTTATGATGTATCATTAACTTGATAAATATATAAGAGATAACTGATTGATATGAAATTATATTCACATGCATATGCATGATACGATAGCAAGAGACGAATGATAGATATAACGAGTATTTATCATTGAATCTATAATATAAACTGTAATACTTAAGCTATAGTCCAAAAATTTTGTGCCACAAAGAAAAAAATACGATTTAGCTAAGTTGGCAAAGTCTGAATTTTTTCAGGTTTCTACCTCTGAAAAATTATAAGATTCTACCTTTTAAAAAATAGTATTTATAAAAATGAGTTTTTTATTTTCAACCCGAGTAAAGGGCAGTTTGGCAGGCTGAACGCACATGGTATGTGTGTGTGTGTGTGTGTGAGAGAGAGAGAGAGAGAGAGATATTAGGGTCTAATGAGAGCATCCCTGATATGAGAATTAGGAATGTGTGACTATAATATTAATAAATCTCCACTGTTCAAAACAATAATTACAACCGATGGACTTCATTATACATCTTAACTTCAATAATGTTATTATATGAATAGGGTCGGACCTGGCCCAATGCCCAAAGGGCTTGGTTTTAAAGCGCTCAAATTCTGGAACCCCCAGTTTCTTGATACGTTAAAAAAATTTGAGTTAATCTTTTTCTGTGTTCTCTTTTATAGAGTGTAACTTGATTGTTTCACTTGGGTTAAAACAAACAAACAAACCANAAAATCCTCTCATGTAAAAAAAAAACAGAGAGACCCATCTAACAAAAAATTAGTTTTCATCTTCCTCAAATTGGACATTTATCGATTGATTATTCTCCATATTTTGTAAGTCATGTGATTTTTCTTTTTAATTTATAGTTTTTCATGTGATTTTTCTATTTAATTTATAGTTTTATTGTTAAGCTGCCCTTTCAACCTTTTAATTTATGCTTTGGGCCATTTTTTTTCTTTTGAATTTCAAATAGAACATTTGGGATTTATTCATGTAATTGCTTTAATTGCCAACTAGTCAGTTTATTATTTGGGACTTTTTCGGGGAGATTTAATCTTATTATTTGAGATTTTTTTGAAGTCGATTGAATGCATAGATTAACTTGTAGGATGGATTTTCTTTTTTCCTTCTTATTACTAGTCAGCCACATGCCATTTGTATTTGGGTTGATTGAATGTATGGATTAATTTATATATGTTAGATGTATTTATGTATTATTGATAAAAACTTTCTTTTACTTCGAAGTAGGTTTAAACAATCTCATAAATATCAAACTGAGTTTGGGTTCTTATTTGATTTGAGGGGTTTGAAGTTTGCTGATAAAAAGAGTTTGATGAGCCTCTATTCAAATCTTGAAAATTTATTTAAGCATGGCTAAGTTTATGATCAAGTTTCTGACATTAACGTACTTGAAACAAAAGGAGTAGTTGAAGTGTCATGGCATATGAAAGATTTCAAGGCTTAGTATATAAATACTTGGACCATTTATAGAATACTTCTAACAATTCTAGTCACCATTATCACTGATGAAAGAGCATTTTCAAAACTGTCAAGTTTTATTTTCGCTCAACCATACTACAATAGAGATCGAATGATTTAATTATATTATTAATTGTGAAGAATTTTTTTGACAAACGTGACCATAAGCACTTAATCAATACTTTTGCTTAAAAAAATGCAAGGAAGTGATATTTGAGTAGGTCAAACTAATAATTATTTAAGGTATTTGTTTTTGTCGATAAGAAAATTAAGTTATTCTCTTTATTCTTATCGATTCTGATATTGAAAAGTTGTTTTTTTTTTAAATATTATACTCAAATAAAACCTCAAATTTATTTTCGTCGAGACCGGCTGACCCTACATATGAAAACTAATGAACTTTAATAATGGTGCCATGTAATAAATGATGGCAAAAACTCAAATATGACGGTCATACGGATTTTCTGTCATGCGGAGCCCCAAAGTCAATAAATCTACCTAATTCGATCCAATTTGATGGACCAAATACGGATCTAAATAGGTATAGAGTTCCGTATAAATGATTCATGTGACCGTCACACAGGAAACTTGCTCTTATATATCATATAAAAACACATCGGTGCTAACAAATAAATTTCACAATTCTATCAATAATAAATATATATTATATGTGTGTATATATTAACAAATTAGCAGTTGGACTTTAAACTAATGAACATCAATTAAAAATTAATATATCTAATGGATATCACTAATGCAGTCGAAAAAGAGAAACAATAGTATTATCATATTCTCTTTCCATCTTATAATTATAGCACTTTTTTATTGTCAATTATAGGACTTTTTCTATATTTATTTATATATCCCAATTTAATACACATTAATATTAATAATTAATAAATTATTAGTATTAAAAGTAAGAATATAATTAAATAATAAATATAATTTAATATTTCAATTGTATTAACTAATTTTTTTTAATATTTGTGAATTGGAAAGAAAAAGATTGTATATTAATCTGGGGCAAAGGGTACGAAGTTTGTAATACTAAATCTGGAATTTGATCGTCCATATTCTTTGTTCATACGACAAAATTGAGTCTCATTTGGTCCAATAATATATAAAATAATATAATAATATTATTATGTGCTGATCATAATACAAAATATTTTATTCATGGCCCATTTCACACAAAACAATGGGATAGAGTAGCTTCTAGATTTAAATTTGTTCCCACCTTCCAAGGAGGATAATCTTTTGCAGTCATCATCACCTATTTGATATTAATGTAGGTGAGTCCCCACCCTACCCTACCCTACAAGGGTAAGAAAAAACAAATACTAATCGTCTTTGTTTGTTTTTAAAATCCCAAATAATTCATAACTCTAGCACATTCTCCCAAAACATTAAATGAAATGGCTACACAATGTGAAGTCATTAATAAAGCCCTTAAATAAGATATGATTGAAGCCTTTCCACTCAAACTTTTGATTTTGAATTTAAATTAGGCTCGACTGCAATTTTGTAAGTGCAAACAATATATTTAGTCATGTTAATATTTTCTGTATCAATTTTTACTTTGTAACTATAGAGTGATAATATGTTTGGTTTGCAATATTTTATATAACAATTTTAGTCCCGCAAATTTTGGTTTTACACAACTTTAATCACATAAGTTTTGAATTTTGGTGGGGATTACTATTTATGACCGGAAATTGCGAAAAAATATACTTTGCGGCCTTAAATTATTACAAAAGATATTTATAAAAGACCACATGTATGTCAACGTATCAAAATTCGCGAAAAGATTTAAACTCTTGGGACAAAAATTGTTGCATGCAATAATACATATAGTGCTCCATTTCTTTTTAACACAAATTAAGAAATTAATAATTCATATTGAGAATTTAATAATTTAAATAGTACTTTCAATTATATCTTTTTCGAATTTTCGAATTTATTAGTATCAATTGATACTTAAAAAAATTAGTATTGAAATTGGTATATTTATTATTGAAATAGTAAATTTTTTTATTGTAATCATCAATTTTCATTTTATCATGAAGAAAATAGTATTTCAAAAATATTAATTAAAGGTACGTGTGTAAAAAAAAAAAACTAATGATATAATAATTATGATAATTGGATTATTTTTATAGGACAAACGAAAATAAAATATTAAAATATATTTGTGGAACAGAGGAAATATAAAATAACTCGTCTCTAACATACATATTAAAGGACCAAAATTGCAATTAGACATTTGAATTATAATCTTACGTCTTTGAAAGACATCCAATGTCATTTTAGAATCGCCTCTAAATTGTATTTCATCATACACATTGCACTTTATATCTACAAAATTACAAAATCACAAAATCAAGCATATAAGATTCACAGTACTCACATTTTGAGAAAATATTTTACACACAGGGGGATTATATAGGGAAAATTATTTTTTTGGTTCAATATGTTGTTCACTTTTTAATTTTGAACCAAGATATTGTCCACTATCAAAACACATACACGAAATTGGCAAAATCATCAAAAAAGGTACAAAATTATCCAATCCGGGCTTGATGGCTGACGTGGCAGGATCTAATATTTACTTATCAATTTTCATTTAATTTAAATGCCGAAAAACAAAAATTACGCCTGAACTACCGAAAATACCCCTGAAACCCTTGACACCCCTCCCCAATCTCTTTTTGCAATTCTCTATGAACCTTGGGTTCAATTGCCAGTCGGCACTCATATTCTAGCTAACTCTCTATCTCTATTTCCCTCTCAAAAAATACAGAAAATAATTTCTGGAAGCTGTAAACTTAACCACCCTCACAAAATGGTTGTTTTTTCAACAGCTCAAATTTCTTCATTATTGCTACTCACCATTTTCCTGTTGGCGGGCTTCTCAAAAGCCCAAAACCACGTCATCAAGGCCTGGCAGATCCCATCTTCAGTATCAGATTCCCTCAACCACTGGGCCAAGAAATTTAGATTCCTCATCGGAGATTCTTTAGTTTTCAAGTACGATGGCTCGAAAGATTCGGTTCTGGAGGTGACGAGGAGGGATTACGTCACCTGCAACACGTCGGCTCCGATCAAAAACTACATCGGCGGCGATACGACGGTGAGGCTGGGGCGCCCGGGTCTGTACTATTTCATCAGTGGGGCGGAGGGCCACTGCCAGAAGGGTCAGAAGTTGATTTCCGTGGTTATATCGGAGAGGCACCGCCGCGTAATTTCTCCGGCACCTTCTCCGTCGGCGGGGAATGAAGGTCCGGCGGTTGCGCCGGCGCCGGCCAGTGGCGCTGGGAGTTTGAGTGGAGGATTGTTGGTGTTGGGATTGGGGGCGCTGTTGGTTGTAATGTGAAGAGATTGGTTTACCTGATGAAATTATTAGCTTTATTCTTTTGTTTTTTTTTTGTAATTTTTATTTTGTGTAATTGAGATTACATGTCTGTAGTGATCCTTCACAGATTGCTGATTCAGATTTACAGTGATTCGGATTGGCACGATTTATTGTTGATTTATGCTCTCAGAAATTTTGATCCGAATATCCTTCTGATTCTTACACAAAGCCGACTATGGTTTTTGGTATAATATTTTTTTTTCTTCCACGATTTGGATTTCTTGGTTCACAGATCCTTCTGCAGTGTACATGGACAATAAAGAATAGAGAATTGCAAAAATCTGAGATTGGGGAGGGATGTCAAGGGTTTCAGGGGTATTTTTGGTAGTTTAGGCGTAATTTTTGTTTTTCGATATTTAAATTAAATGAAAATTGATAAGTAAATATTAGATCCTGTCACGTCAGCCATCAAGCCCGAATTGAATAATTTTGTACCCTTTTGATGATTTTGCCAATTTTGTGTATGTGTTTTGATAGTGGACAATATCTTGGTCCAAAATTGGAAAGTGGACAACATATTAGACCAAAAAAGTAATTTTCCCAAATTATATACGAGGAGAAATTAAAATAAATGAATTTTCAATTATAGTAAAAGACAACAAATTGCTTTCAATATTGCAATATATGCCAATTGTTGTATCATGGCTAAAGTCATCGGAAGCAAGGTGCACGTAATCAATAAGTAATCACATAACAAATAAATATATAATAGTAGATAGATAAACCTAACAGACAAAGTGTATATATTAATTAAAATTATTTAATACATTACATCAAATATATGATACATTTACACAGATAAATCTACATTAATATAAAGATACATACGGTAAAACTAAGTAGGGGCATGTACATTAGTACATAAATACATTAAATAACACACACACATATATATAGAATAGGTCTCGGGTGAGACCGGTCTCATAGAATGAGACCGTATTTTACCATTTTCTAAATTGATTCGCATCCAAACTACTGCCCACCCACGGACTCAGAACCCAGTCACCCAAAAATCGGACCCAACCTCACCCCGGACCCAAGAAAAACAACCCACCGGCCATTTTACCATATTCACTGTCGGCAATATTTTTTACAAATTTTATACCATTTGAACCGTCTCGTTTACCTCGTTTCAGATTCGCAACCGTAAATACGATTTGATACTCCAATCACCATAAATATGAGGTCAAAGTTACAAAATCACCAACTTTGACCTCAGATTTACAGCGATTCATCGACCAAAAATTTCGATCAATTGCTACCTCTCAACTCGTCTACAATACTGTCAATTAAAAAAAATCACCGGAAAAAAATTCAAAATATGCCCAATTTTTAGTATTGCGAAACGAGCTAAAAGTATTACAAATTCAACAAAAAGTTAAAAACTAAAAGTATCACAAACTCAGTTTAAAGTATCACAAATTCAACTAAAAGTATCACAAAATCGAGTAAAAGTAACACGTGTTATATTTTATATTTTTACATCTTTCTTTTAATATAAAATGTTGTTAAATTATTACAAAATATAAGTGTGTTCTGTGATACTTTTAATATCTTTTCTGATACTTTTAATATATTTTGTGATACTTCATCAGATATTGTAAAAATTCATACTACTTTTGTGATACAAAAATAAGTGTGTTATATGATACTTTTAATATCTTTTCTAATAGTCTTAATTACATTTGTAATACTTTGAATTATCTATTTTTTTAAAAAAATATACGTAATTATAGAAATCAGATATCAGAATTATGTGATACTTTAACTATATTATGTGATACTTGAACAACTTTTTGTGATACTTTAACTATTTTTAATTTAACTTTTAATATATTTGTACAAAAATATCATATCATTTTGTTATACTTTTGTATGAATTTGTGAGACTTTTAAATTATTTTGTAATACTTTTAAATTCTCAATGCAACTTCAAAATCCCACTAATCCAAAGTCCAAAAAATCAAGTAACCACCTGCATCAACACCCCATCTACCCACTCCAACACCTCACCATCCAAAATCTGCCTATACCATATGCAGATTGATAAAAATCAGAACTGTTGAGAGAGAGAGGGAGAGAGAGAAAGCGAGATGAAAGAAAAGAAGAAAAGAGAAAAAAAAAACTACCGTCGTCGGTGCTGGTTTTGGCACCGATTTGAAAATATAAATTGGGGAAATTGTAAATTTCAACGTAAGGAGTTGAACGGTAATTTTCGATCCGAAATTAGCTCGATGAGTCGTCCTAGATCTGAGGTCAAGGTTAACAATTTATAAATTTTGACCTCATATCTACGAAGATCGGAACATCAAATCGTAAATCTGATTTCAGATTTAGAATGAGAGAGTCGAGATGATTCAAATGATATAGATTTTATTTTTTTTCGTCGCTGGAGGACAGTGGCCGGCGGTACCCATTTCTAAAGGCGAGAGAAAAACAGAAAAGAGGGGAGGGGAGGGGGGCGGCTCAAATGAAGTGTTTTTTTATATATAGCTAGGGTTAGGGGCGAGTGGGTGAACAGGTCGGGCTGTAGATGGATAGAATAAATGTGCATGGTAAATAATGGTCTCATACTATGAGACCGGTCTCACGCAAATATTTATCATATATATATAGATAGATAGATAGAGAGAGAGAGGAGAGAGAGAGAGAGAATCAGGACGTTACAAAAGAAATGTCGTTGTTGTTGCATGATAACATACAAAGATAGCAACAAAGGAGCACCACATAAAACATAATTACTACCATCTTTATATATATATATATATATATATATATATATATATATATATAATATATAGAGAGAGAGAGAGAGAGAGAGAGAGAGAGAGAGAGAGAGAGAGAGAATCGGGACGTTACAAAAGAAATGTCGTTGTGTTGCATGATAACATACAAAGATAGCAAAAAAGGAGCACCACATAAAACATAATTACTACCATCTTTATAATAATTCAATACAAAGAAAACAACTCTCATTTAAATTGTTAGCACACTCGACAAGATAAATTAGCATTCCAAATATAAAAAATATACAAAACAAACTAGTGTCAAATTGAAATAATTGTCACAATTAAGAAGGGGTATGTCATAAGAAGCATAAGAACCTTGAATATCAAGAACTTATAAAAACTAAATACTAACATCAATATTACTACTTGTCGCCTGCAATGCTGTTTCTTTCTTGATCGTTCTAATTTTTACTTGCACAAATTAACTCGATCGTTGATATCTGTCACGTCTCTATCATTTTTTAGGAGCAACCTCTTTGATAAAACAAAAAAGATTGGTTACCAAGAATAGGGGTACTAACATCAAAATACGAGATCAGTGATCTGAATAGCTTCAAATTATGCCACAGCGACCTGATTGATCTTCAAGAATCTCCTAGCGACCTGATAGACCCTGCAAAACAACACCCTCAGCCAAGGCGGTGGACGACCCCTGCGAAGGTCCTCCGATGCTTAAGTCAGAAAGTGCGAGAGATATTTTGAGAGCCCAAACGTAGGAATAAATCAACTTAGAATAAAAGTGAGGCGTGAACCCCTTTATATAGACAAGAGAAGTGTTCCCTAAGTTATGGTTACCTTCTCCCATTATAATTTTATAATCACTATGACCGACTTAGATTTAGAACTTCTCCTGTATGCTAAGTTCCCATAAATAATAGATCTCTCGTCTAAATTACCAGAATAGGCCTGAGCCTGTGATTCTTTTGATAAAATTCGTCGGGACCCCACAATACCATCCATATTAGCCCGTTCGGGCCCAACAATTATAAAGCCCAATACCCGGCACTGAGTTGGTTAAACCATAAGAGGTCGCTACCCTATATGAGAACTAACCCTTATACTTCAGGTCGCTACTCTATAAATCAGCTCGCACACCTATTAGAAGGAATGCTCCTTCCGAGAAATGAGGTCGCTTACCATAAATACCGACAAATAGCTTGCATGAATATTTAGTATCGTATCACTCCTGGTTCACGATACCTGGCACTTTCTGTCAATTGCTAGTAGATGTCCTAGCGTCTAAATTAGCTTTGCTCGACACTCGCTAGCACGACATTGCCCACCAGGTGTCATTTAGATGTTCGACTTGTTCCAAACTTTCTTGTTGATTTGCATTAATCATGCATTAATTATAAATTAGTACACTAGACACCATTTTTTGCATAATCAGTAGGGGTGAGCATGGTCCGATTCAGTTCAGAGATTTGAAAATCTCTAGAACCGTACCATTATTTTCTTGGTTCAGTTCGGTTTGGAGAAAAGTCAAAGTCAACGGTTCTTTTACGGTTATGGTACGATTCAGTTCGGTTTTCGGATAAATCTCCGTTTTACGCCCAAATTATAATTGCAAATTAAAATTACTAGACTGTTGTGAGTTTTAACTTTTACTTGTTAGTTGATGATTAATTAAGATATAAGATTAATAAAAATAGTATTTTACTTATTAACTATCAAATATAATGAGATTTGTAGCTAATTTAATACAATATAAATCGGTTTAAGTTTCAGTTCTCGGTTCGGTACAGAGATTTTAAGGGGATTAAAAAATCTCCAAATCCGTCCTGTAAAAAAAATTCGGGACGGTTTGGTTTGGAGATTGGTTAACGGTCTACATTGTCCCTCTTTGCAAATTTTGTGATTTACTAAGATTCTTTAATTATTATCAAGCCTTCCTAATTCTAAACTAAACTTATTTAAGTTTAGTTTTATAATTTCAAATATATTTCGTACTTTCTAGTTATAATCCTAATTTATAATCCTACTACTTTAGCCCATTACTACTCTTTCTTATTTTTTTTTTGTATTAATTAATCTTAACTTCTAAAAAAAATGTCAAGCCGTGGAGGTTCTTCTCGTTCTTGTCGAGATGATAAGGGGAAGAGTATAGCACTCGATGACGACGCCAATGTCCATCCCATTGGCTTATCATAAGGCAACACCCCTTCGGTCGGTGACTATAATCCCAATCGCATCGACATTGACGAAGATTGGAGTGATACCGACATTGATCGAACTTATCGAGCCGCCGCCTTTGCTGGTGAAGAAGTGCCGCCCATACCCATTGAAGAGGAGGATGAATTGCCTCCTCCAAGAAACCCAAGAACTCATTCTCGGGCAAAAACGGAGTCAAAGTCCAACATTTTCAAGAAACATTTTCAAAAAATTGAGATCCCGCCACCTGCAAATGAGCCACCTCCGGAAGACGACAAAAAACGAAAAAGGAGGTACCGTGTCACTTGCAACTATTGTACATCAACTTACCAATTTCTAGAAGGAGGAGGATATGGGAATATGCACAACCATCTCAACAAGGAGGACAAGTAAGTACGGACTCCTCTTCTTTATTTACATATTCCGATGCTACTCATAGAAAGGAATTAGTAAATTTTGTTTCTTATAGATCTCTTCCTTTTAACTTTGACAATGATGATTTATATGAAAAGTTCACCCAACTTTCTTTTAATCCCTCGAGTACGAGAGTCCCACGCTCTACCTTTACTCGTGATATTAAAAAAGTTGTTGGTGAATATAAGTTAAACTTATGTAATGAATTTGCTAGTTTACCAGATAAAGTTTCAATTTGTTCGGATGTTTGGAGTGATCATTGGGAACGAAACTCTTACATGGGTGTTACATGCCATTGAGTTGATAATTCATGAACTTTACAAAAATGTTTGCTTGCATATAGAGATTTTAAAGCTCCCCACAATGTACATAATATTTGTCAATTAATTTATTTGATTTGTCAAGAGTATGGTCTACTTGAAAAAATATTTTCTATTTCATTTGACAATGCAACTTCTAATACGGCGAGTGTTAATGAGCTTATTAGTATTTGTAAACCATCTATTGGTAGCTTGTTCTTTCATATTAGATGCATAAGCCATATTCTAAATTTGTGTGCTCAAGATGGTTTGAATGTTTTGAAAAATAAACTTTCTCCAATTAAAGCGGCGGTCACGTGTATTCATAGAAATAAATCTTTGCAACGAAAATGGGCAAGATTTTGTAGAAAAAATGGGTTTGAACCTAAAATTTTTTCAACCGATGTGCCTACTCGTTGGAACTCTACATATAAATGATTGAAAGATACATATTCGTATAGAGAGGTTTTGTGTTCGTTTTTTGCCCAACAAGAAACCGAAATTATGTTATATACAAACCAATGGTCTACGTGTAATTATTTGAAAAAAGTTTTAAAGGTGTTTAATGATGTTACTAATATATTTTCTGGTGTTTATTATCCTACTTCTCACCTTGTTGTCGAAAATTGTGTTAAAATTGCATTCGTCTTTAAGGAGTGCATGAAAAATGAACGATTGGAAGAATGCGTTATTTCTATGAAACGAAAATGGTTGAAGTATTTTCATTACATTCCAAGTATATTTTTATTTGCTACATTATTAGATCCTAATAATAGAGAAAGTGGTTTAGAATTTTATCTTAATAGTTATTATGATGCTTTATTGCCGTTTGAAGAGTATGAATATCCTTTCGTTGAAAATATTATTCAAAATGTGAAAAAGTCTTTATATGATATATTTAAAGAATATAGTATAAGTTTTGATGGTCCTCTTCCTATGAGTTCCGGGCGACAAACTTCTACTAGAAGTGGTAATCCTAGTATAAGTGGTGACGATGATAAAATTGAGGGATTTCAAGATTTTTTGAAACAAAAAAAGTCACGAATGGGGCTTTGGGTTATTCATTCGGTTCTAACCCTTATCGAGCTTATCTAACAATGGCTTTTGAGTATGGAACGTTGGGGGAAAATGAAGCTGACAGTGAGTTTGATATTTTGAATTGGTGGGCATCGAGGAAATCACTTTATCCCGTTGTTAACATCATTGCGAGGGAGATATTGGCCGTTCCCGTATCAACCGTTTCAGTCGAACAAGCATTCAGTGAAGGGGGGTACATGCTGGACGAGCGGAGATCCAAACTTACACCTCACAATCTCGAGTGTCAAATGTTATTGCATGATTGGGTCAACGTCGATCGACGGAAACAAAAGAACGTTCTTAGTGAAGATGAAGAGAGCGAGACGTATTATGATACTACGGGATCTAGCAACGAGTCGGTAAATGGATGAGTATGGTACCCCCCGCACCACCGCTTCCGATTCCAAGGTAAGTGAGAACTACGTGGACTTTGATTCCCAAGGTAAGGGATACGTAGGCAACTATCTTCAATTATTTGAAATTAAAATTTCAAATTTTAACTTCAAATATTTGAAAATAGTTCAAGTCCAATTTCTTTTTAATTTTTTTTTTGAATTTATTAAAATTCTTCTAATATAATTTTTTTTTTTTATTTTAACTTCAAATATTATAAATGGTTCAATTTTATTTTTTTTAATAAATTTAAATTTTCAAAGTATTTGTTATATTTTCCCACTAACTTCAAAGTTTTAAAATCCTTCTATAATTTTTTTTATTTTAACTTCAAATATTTTAAATGGCTCAATTTCATATTTTTTTTAATAAACTCAAAATTTCAAAGTATTTGTTATATTTTTCCACTAACTTCAAAATTTTAAAATTTTTCTAATATAAATTTTCTCATTTGATACATTTTAAAAAATATATTTTAACTTCAAAAATCCAAAACATATGAATTTTTATATATTAAAAAAAAAAACCGGACAAACCGTCCAAACCAAATCGGGATCAAACCGTGAACCGACAGTTTGCAAACCACCGCAAACCGGCCGTTTCATGGTTCGGTTCCGATTCGAGGTTACTGCCGAAATCGAACCGACGGTTCGAACCGTCTGAACACGTCTAGTCAAACATACATATTAGCAGTATGATATTGAATAAATATTAAAATAATTTTATATTATTACGAGATACTTTAAATATATGATATTCAAATATTGGTACTATAAACACACATATTAGCAATATAATACTGTATCAATGGCAATACAATGTTATATTATTTCCAGGCATTTGGAACATAAAAATTGCAAATATAAGTACCTGTCAAACACACGTGTCAACAACAAATTATTATAAATAAAACTACAATGTTATATTATGCCCAACCGCTTGAATGAAGAACAAGAAATGCTATTTTATAAGATAAAATAAAATAAAAGAAAGATTTTTTTAACATAAATTTATAACAGGAAATAACATATATACTTTATCATGGATGTCTCACCTTCGCATACTGGCTGAATTAAATTGCTCGAGCATGCAACCACTATGCCACTTCTGTCCTTCATTATTTTCACTTTCTTCCAGTAACTTTGCACTTTTCCTCTTGTTCACTTCATGTAAACCTTGCGACTAGCACAACAACATTTCACACAATAATTAGCACCACCAATGAACTGAGCTGAGCACTATTACGGATGGTATTATTAAATGCAATACTTGAAACCAATGCAAGCACTTGTTAAACTCACATATTTAGCACTAATTATGTATGAATAGCATTACACTATTCATGAGTTAAGACAAATAACAATAGTCCCATAGTGCCAGTTATATATTGTTAATGTAACACTTTCAGGAAATTTACCTAAAAAAAAAAAGATATAAGAACTTTTTCACTCCGGTGGGTAAATCAAAATTAAAATGGTTCTACTGCTGGTGAATCATAATAACCAAACCACTACAAAAAAACTGTGACGGCTTTTGCTGACGGGCCAAAAAACCGTCAGCATATGTTGATGGCTTGCTGACGGGCAAGGTCCATAAACGATTAGCCCGTCAGCATATTAATTAAGCGACGGGTTTGCTAACGGGCCGCAGACGGGCACCGTTATTGACGGGTAACAACCCGTCAGCTGTTAGCATACATGATAATGAAGGTCACAGCCATGCCATGCATAGCCATGCACATGGCACATTAAGCTGACAAACCAGCTGGAGCAGAAACAGAAAAAGGAGTTTGTATCCGTTGTGCATCCTTAACTTAGGGTTAAAGTTATCTTTTGTATTCACCAGCTGTTATGTGACACGTAGCATGACCTAGGGTTGTTTGTAGCTATTTATATAGCTGTGTACAAGCTCAGCCACAATGTATTGAACAACACAAAAAATGGTAAACCCTAGCAGCTTCAATATTGCTTGGTTCCAATTTTGCTTTCTTGCTTTTAGCTTTTATTGTTCAATTATGGCAAGGTGCTTTGTTCCACATGGTATCAGAGCAGGTTTTTGACCTGTCTCTGCCATGCTACAGCTTTAATTAATGCCTACCCAGCTCCTTTGTCTTCAATCTATGTTTTTCCCCTTTTAGCCAAGCATTAAGTCACAAACTCTTGTCATGTCCACTTCAAACCCTCTTGATCCGGTCATCCAGCAGCAAAGCCAGTTGATTAGCACTAAACTTAATGACAACAATTATCTCATATGGAAACAACAAGTCATGACAACCATTAGAGGTTATGGACTGTCAAACTTCATTGATGGCACTTATAAAATACCAGATCAGTTAATCCAAAGTGAGTCTGGAAATGAAAGTGTTACAAATCTAGCTTTCTCTAACTGGATTAGACAAGATCAATTACTGGAATCTTGGCTACTCTCTTCCCTCTCAGATAGTGTGTTGGTCACTACTGTAGGACTTAACACATCCAACGAAATTTGGGAGGCCTTACACATCAGCTTTGCCAATGAAAGCAATGCAAAGTCTATGCAATATAGGATGCAACTACAAGATATGAAGAAAGGATCTTTATCCATGAGAGACTATATCAACAAGATAAAATCCTGCTGTGATATGATAGTAGCCAGTGGAGAGCAAGTTTCTGAACAAAACCAGATCCTTCATCTACTATCTGGCCTTGGATCCGAGTACAACCCTGTGGTGGTGTCCATAACCTCAAGATCCACTCCCTGTAGCCTCAGAGAAGCTCACTCCATCCTCTTGAGCTTTGAGAACAGGCTGGAGACTACAGAGATAACCAACCAAGACTCTCCTTTTTTCTGCAAATCTACTGACTCAAGGGAACAATCAGAGGAACCCCTTTCCTCAAAGGGGCAGAGGCACAATGAGAGGAGGTGCCAACAGAGGCTATGCTAGAGGGAGGTTTGGAGGCCATAGAGGAAGAGGGGGCAGATATGGTTACAAGGGAGATAAGCCAAGGTGCCAGATTTGTCATTACACAAACCACACAGCTGACAAATGTTATTACAAGATGGATATGAGCTTCAATCCTACCACCAACAGCACCAGGAGCTATTCTCAGGTCTCAAGCAGCTCTTATCAGAGTGACCCCTCCATCAACATTGCTAATGTCAGTACTCAAGACTCCATTTTTGAAGGAAATTGGTACCCTGACTCAGGGGCTACCAACCATGTCACTTATGACATGAATAACCTCAATCTAGCTGCAGAATATCAAGGAGGTGAAACTGTGCAAATGGCAAATAGATCAGGTATGACAATTGCTCATATTGGTAATTAAATTGTTACTGACCAATATAATCCTCCATATCACTCTTTTCACCTAAAGAATCTCTTGAACATACCCCAGGTTAAAAAGAACCTCATTAGTGTGTCAAATTTTGCTAAAAACAACCATGTGTTTTTTGAATTTCACCCTGACTTTTATCTTGTGAAGGCAATCTCAACAGGGGAACCACTTCTCAAAGGAGTACTTAAAAGGGGACTTTACAATTTTAATCTCATCAACCTTCAAGCCAGCACCTCTTCACTCATCCATCCACCTCAAAGACCTGTTGTTTTTTCTGTTTCTGCTAGTAATAATGTCTTGGGTTTAAATACCTGGCACTTTAGGCTAGGACATCCTGCAATGGATATTGTAAGGAAAGCCCTCAAAAGTTGTAATATCTCTTTTTTCTGATAATAAAATTACTTCCTTGTGTTCTGCTTGTATGGAATCTAAATCACATAAATTACCTTTCCCTGATTCTGTCACTGATCATTATGGCATTTTTGACCTAATCCACACTAATGTATGGGGACCTGCACCACTTAGGTCTTTTACTGGATATAGATATTATGTTAGCTTCATTGATCACAAAATAAGATACACTTGGCTTTACCTCCTTAAAGCCAAATCAGATAATAAAAAATAATTGGCGAGTACCAGCTCGTCAGCAAAATTAAAATATATATGCTGACGGGTGTCATGCCCGTCAACATGCTTTCACGAACAG
This sequence comes from Phtheirospermum japonicum, assembly GCA_014905375.1. Taxonomy (NCBI): domain Eukaryota; kingdom Viridiplantae; phylum Streptophyta; class Magnoliopsida; order Lamiales; family Orobanchaceae; genus Phtheirospermum; species Phtheirospermum japonicum. The sequence goes on along the minus strand of BMAC01000009.1, from coordinate 2,965,612 downwards.
AAAGAAGAAGCAGAAAACAAAGAAACAAATCGACCGTCGCTCACGCCCACCCAAGCCAGCCCGCCGCCGGTCGCCACTGCTCACGCCCATGCCCACGCCCACCCACCTTCGCCCGCCACGCGAAGTCACTGCCGCCAAGCTCCTCCTTCCACCGATGTCAAGGTAAGACTTTAATCTTTTTATTTATTTATATTTTCTATGAATTATTATTTATTTATTTAATTTAATTACAATTAATGATTTAATTAGAATTTAATTTAGGAATAATTATATAATTAGGGTATAATTTAGAGATTATTATATAACTAAGTTTGATTTAGGAATTCTTATATAATTAGAGATTAATATATGAATTATTGTGTAATTAGGATTTAATTTAGGAATTATTACATAATTAGGGTATTATTTCGGTTTTTTTATAATTAAGGTTTAATTTAGGTATTTTTATATAATCAAGGTTTAATTGAGATATTATCGTATAAGTATCGTCAATTTAGGGGTTTTTGTATAATTAGAATTTAATCTAGAAATTGTTATACAATTAGGGTATAATTTAGGGTTTTTTGTATAATTAAGATTTAATTTAGGTGTTTTTGTATAATTTGATTTAATTTGGGGGTTTTTGTGTGATTAAGATTTAATTGAGGTATCATTGTATAATTATCATTAATTTGTGTTTTTTTTTGTATAATTAGTAATAGTTTGGAATTTATTTATCAATTAATATAAAATTTGGGGTTGAAATATAAGTAATTATATATTTGAAAATTAGGGTTAGTTTAGGGTTTAATTGTAAATATTTCATATTTGAGAAGTTTTAGAATGTTTGTGTTGGTGGTTTTGAAATGCCGTGATGATTGGAAAGTTGTGTTTAATTAATACTTATGTATTGATATACATGTTGTGATTGATTGAGGTTGACGTCGGTGATGACATGGTGTACGGCGTCGGCCAGGAGGTTTCGTCCCTCCAATAACGGATTTTTAATTTTTTTTTCAAAATGTGATGGTGGTTTTAAAAAGTGTGTGGTGGGGGTTTCAAGTCCTGTGGTGATCGGCAAGTGAATAATTTGTTTAATTTATCTCTATGTTATATGATTTGTGATTAATATATATATGTGTGTGTGTGTATAACACACACACACACACACACACACACACACACACACACACACACACACACACATATATATATATATANCACACACACACACACACACACACACACACACACACACACACACACACATATATATATATATATATATATATATATATGTGTGTGTGTGTGTGTGTTTTATACATCGGTAATGACGTGGTTTCAACCTTCATCCACTTACTGTTTGTTTGATTGATAGCTTCTTGGTGTAACTTATGCATGAAGTTGAATTTACAGATATGCCATTTGTATTTATTTAGTCATCCCATTTAGCTTGTTGTACTCAAAAGTCACTATACATTAATTAAAGTCATTATATACTATACTGCGTACTCTACCAAATCATAACAAAAAATTGAGTATGCTTGAAAAGACGTGATATTGAAATAGAGCTGACGAGTGTTGGAACATCACATCACAATTTTTTAGAGCGTGATTTAGCATCAATAAGTATAAAATCGTTATATACTGAAACACTTACCTTAGACCCGTTTAGGATTTAGTATCAAATAGAGAGTTTGATACTAAATTCTAAATTGTCCATTTATTTGGACAGTTTGAGAATGTGATTGTAATGTGATTATCTTACGGTGTATGATTTTTTGCACTTTTGAATTCGGTTTCCCACTCCCCCTTGTTCTCGGGTGCACTTATGTGTACTTAGAGAACTAAGGGGAGGTGCTGCCGAAATTTTCAGGTTCTCAAAATACATATTAAGATAATTCTATTACTGAACATCACATTCTTGAATGGGATAGGACCCTTACCAAAAATTCAATCATTTTCTATAGGCACCCTCATAGCACTCGATCATCTATAATTTGATCATCTATATTATTAATCACAATTAGGATTATAGGATGAGTTCTGATTGTAGTTGGATGTACAAATAGAGGGTGGCCATTTATCTGTCGAACACGTTCGTGAAAGGGATTGAGAGTTTCATACAATTTGCACTCACCCATGAAGTAATGAAGGATGGGGAAAAATTAAAGTATCCTTGTAGTCACACTAAATGTAGAAATTGCAGTTACCACGATGTAAACGAGATCAGATTTCATCTCGTTAAAACTGGATTCGTACCATATTACTACATCTGGACATTCCATGGTGAAACAAATCTTGACTGCAGGCATCGTGTTGACCCTGAGGTTCACGTTGGAGGATCATCTTATGCCGTTCCTGAAGAATCCTCAAATGCTTACCTCAATATGGTTCATGATGCAACCGGTCCGAATTTTGTACTAAGCTCTAATGTTGAAGAACCGCCTAATCCTGAGGCCTAGAAGTTCTACGATATGTTGATTGCTGAAAATCAACCTTTGTATCCCGAATGTGAGAAATATTTTCAGTTGTCTCTAGTTGCCCGTATCATGAACTTGAAGGCAGAAAATCGCATATCCCAGAAGTGCTATGATCAAGTACTGGATTTAATCAAAGAAGTTGTGCCGAAAAAAGATCATATATTTGATGACTTCTACAAGTGCAAGAAGTTATTGAGGGGCATGGGCCTACCGGTCGAGAAGATCAATTGTTGCATCAACAATTGTATGGTCTATTGGTGAGATGATTCTGATTTGACCAGTTGCTTTTTTTTTGCAATCATCTTCGGCTCAAAACCTCTAAGCAGGGAAAAGTAAAACGACATAAAAGAAGCATTACGTATAAGAAGATGTATTATTTTTCATTAACTCCTCGTCTGGAAAGGCTATATGAATCTGCAACAATTGCAAAGGACATGAGGTGGCATACTGAACACATTATTGACGATGGTGTGATGCATCACCCGTTAGATTCAGAGGCTTGGAAATATTTCAATCAAACTCATCCAGAGTTCGCTGTTGAAAGTCGGAATGTAAGATTGGGCCTTTACACAGATGGTTTACAACCTTTTGGTTGTTTCGAGGCGTAATATTCCTCGTTGCCGGTGATAGTCACACCATACAGCTTGCATCCATGGATGTGTATGAAAGAGAAATACATGTTTGTGAGTGTTCTTATTCCAAGCCCCAAAAAAGGATAAGCTTAATGTGTTTCTACAACCTCTAATCACTGACTTGAATCAGCTGTGGACGGTCGGTGCACCCTCGTATTATATCTCTAAAAAATAGAATTTTTAATTGCAAACATCCCTCGTGTGGACAATTAGCGATTTCCCCGCCTACTCCATGTTGTCTGGTTGGAGCACGGCTAGCAGAACGGCATGTCCATATTGTATGAAATGTTTGGATGCATTTACTCTCAAGTGCAGTGGGAAACAATTTTGGTTTGATAATCATCGAAAGTTTAGTGATTGTGGTCATCCTTTTCAAAAAGATAGAAGGAATTTTTGAAAAACTAGAAAGGTGGAGACTCCACCGCCGAGCGTACGATTAGTAATGGAGATTTTGTCAGAAATAGAAAGTTCTGGGCTTTTGAAAGTTATTGATCTAGATGCAGAGGCCGTCAATAGACTCATAGCAAAATCAAGTGGTTGGAGGAAAAGAAGCATATTTTGGGATTTGCCATACTGGGATACAAATTTAATTCGGCATAATCTAGACGTTATGCAAATCGAGAAGAATGTGTTTGATAATTTTCTCAACACGGTTATGAATGTCAAGGGGGAGACAAAAGACACTCCCAAATCCAGGGATGAATTGAACGAATATTGTTTTCATCCCAACCTACAACAAGATGCAGTAGGAAAGTATTCTAAAACTTGTTACACACTGGATAAGACATTAAAAGTTATCTTGTGTGAGTGGGTGAAAGCTCTTCAATTTCTAGATGGTTATGCATCAAATCTTGGGCGTTGCGTTGATGTGAAGGGATTGAGATTGTTTGGGATGAAGAGTCACGACCGTCATGTGTTCATGCAAAGGTTGATACCAATTGCCTTTCGAGAACTGCTTCCCCATCTCGTGTGGAAGGCCCTCATAGAGTTGAGTTTGTTTTTCAAGAGTCTCAGTTGCAGAGTGGCTAAGACTGGTGATATGAGTCATTTAGAGCGTGATATTCCTCTAATCTTGTGTCAGCTTGAAAAGATCTTTCCGCCTAGTTCACTTAGCATACGCGACGAGAATTGTTGGTCCAGTGCAATATAGGTGGATGTATCCATTCAAGAGACTTCTTCGCAAACTGAAGGACAATGTGAAGAACAAGGCGTGCGTTAAAGGCTCAATAGTAAATGCATATCTCATCGAAGAGGCATCAACTTTTACTTCATACTATTTTGAAGATCACGTCTTAACGAAAAGGAAAGATGTGCCTCGTAATGATGATGAAAAATTGTGACATATATATGTCATTTAAATCAATATCTTAATAAATAATATGTTTATTACTTTCCATCGTTAAAGATCCCGTGAATAATGTCACCGACAAGTACATTAAGAGTCTAGCAGTAGGCCCATTACGATGTGTGACTACATATTGACTCAAACTTTTGTGCACCCCTTTTTAATAAATTAATTTAAAACACGTCAGTTTGCTCGCAAGTGTACGAGGTAACTGTAGGGTGATGAGTTTGACTCGAGTCGTATCTCTCGAGGAAACAACTGTTCGGTCTTTCAGATGTTTTTCTCAATTACGAATCTCAATTACGAATAACATACATATACATATGGGGTTTAAATGGATTGAATTGATCATTATAAACTAAGACGATAATTAAACTAAACTAATTAAACTAATTACTCTAACTAGATTATCAACTACGAGCAATAATTTAAACTACTTGAACTTAAGAACTAAGAATTTAAAGCAACGAATCTAAAGCATAAATATAATAACTACCATCAAACAATCGCATCATACGAATCTAAGATTAACGAATAACTAAGCATGAATTGATCGCATAAATAAACTAGATTAACCAATATCCAATAACAAGCATAAACGATTAAGCTAATTAAACTAGTTCTAGCATTAACTAAGAATTAAACTAAGAATTAACTACTAAATTAACTAAGAGTTTAGAGTACTTATTCGAACTACTAAAAGCAGTAAAAAGCTCCAGCTATTCCAGAGGTTGAACGTTGATCTTGGGCGAAGAATGAATTCTAAACTCGAATTCGATGTTTTGGACGCGTTGTTCTTCGATCCTTGATCTCCGTCTTCAAATCTCGTAATGAGATGTGGAATTATGTGTATTATTAGCTCAAATACCCTAGGGGGTCGTGTGTTCTTTCTTAAAATCCGAAATATAGAGGGTTTTTATAGATTTTGCATGACTTGGCGCATAAGAAACCCTAAAATCCGAATTCTGGGCCGTCGCGTCGACGGTGCGTCGACGTAGCGTCGACTGACGCGTGCTGGTGCTCGGCGGGACTCGACAGACTTGGTCGGCAGGTGTGCGCGTCGGCTGGGCAGGTGCGTCGACGGTGTGCGTCGACATCGATGCTTCAGCAGGCTAGCGTCGACGTTGCGTCGACATCGACGCTTCAGCAAGTAGCGTCGACGTTGCGTTGACGGAGCATCGACTGACGCAGTCATGACTCGCTGACATGGTTTGCGTCGACGGTCGCGTCAGTCGACGCGACTGCACGTCTGTCTTAAATTCTCGATCTTTTGCTACTCGTTTCACTGGAAAGCTTGTTCTTCACTTCTTGAACATCGAACCT
>BMAC01000009.1:2924555-2958317 GCA_014905375.1 Phtheirospermum japonicum | reverse complement strand
AGTTAACGCTCCACCAATCGTCCATCATGTCTAAATCGTTGGGTTTCATTACACTGCCTTCAAAAAACCCAACTTTACGCTTTGCCGTAGAGCATTACGCATACATAAGTCCCAATCCGAATAATTATCTCCCTTAAGCACAATAGGGCAGATCTGCATGCCGGGATGGTCCGAAGGATGAAGATAATAAGGGGAATTGGGTTTGATACCACCATTGGCGTCCTTAGACCCACTACTTTCTTCTTTGACACTAGTCATAACGGCGGCACTAGTGTACTTTGCGGCAGATGTGGCGGCAAAGCAACTAGGAATGGCGGCCGTGAAAAAAATATCTAGATTTTAGGGTTTTGTGTAGGCTCTGATGCCATGAAGAATATATTTGAGGCGAAAGAAACTTGTTTCTATTAAGATAACAGGAGGGTTTATATATACAAACTAACGGGCCTACTAATGGGCGAAAGAAATATACATATAAGATACAATATATATATATATATATATATATTACTAACTCTAATATAATTCATGAGACAAAACACAACAATAATTATTTTTCTTGATGCAATCGGCGATGGACTCCAAGTAAGTTTTTTTTTCCTAACCTTTGTTCCCCCAAATTTATTGAATAGACGGTGCTCATAATTAACATAATATCAAATGATTTTTAGTATATTATCCAATGTTATATTAGCATGCCTTATTTGTATTTGATAAAGTTACTATGAATATAAGTTCTCAATATTAGCATACATACATTCTAATAATTATTCAAGTGGTATAGAGGGTGTCTTTTTCTAGGTATAAAGGGTGTATTTTAGTAAGTGATTAGAGTAGATTTGTCCTTATTTTTTATTAGCTTTTTAGTTCGTTTTTCTATTTGTTTTTGGTATAAGTTGGACGATTTAAGCTTAATCTCGTATTTTTATAATTCCAGCTTATTATACCGCATTTTGATCGTAATTGATGCAAGTAGGTGATATTTCGTTATTTTTCACCTTACAGCTAAGTAACCGGAAGAGTTTAACGCGTAATAGACGAGGTTCGATGTTCAAGAAGTGAAGAACAAGCTTTCCGGTGAAACGAGTAGCAAAAGATCGAGAATTGGAGACAGACGTGCAGTCGCGTCGACTGACGCGACCGTCGACGCACCGTCGACGCGAGCCATGTCAGCGAGTCATGACTGCGTCAGTCGACGCTCCATCGACGCAACGTCGACACTACTTGCTGAAGCGTCGATGTCGACGCACCACGTCGACGCAACGTCGACGCTAGCTGCTGAAGCGTCGATGTCGACGCACACCGTCGACGCACCTGCCCAGCCGATGCGCACACCTGCCGACCAAGTCTGCCGAGTCCCGCCGAGCGCCAGCACGCTCAGTCGACGCTACGTCGATGCACCGTCGACGCGACGGCCCAGAATTCGGATTTTAGGGTTTCTTATGCGCCAAGTCATGCAAAATCTATATAAACCCTCTATATTTCGGATTTTAAGAAAGAACACACGACCCCCTAGGGTATTTGAGCTGATAATACACATAATTCCACATCTCATTACGAGATTTGAAGACGGAGATCAAGGATCGAAGAACAACGCGTCCAAAACATCGAATTCAAGTTTGGGATTCATTCTTCGCCCAAGATCAACGTTCAACCTCTGGAATAGCTGGAGCTTTTTACTGCTTTTAGTAGTTCGAATAAGTTCTCTAAACTCTTAGTTAATTTAGTAGTTAATTCTTAGTTTAATTCTTAGTTAATGCTAGAACTAGTTTAATTAGCTTAATCGTTTATGCTTGTTATTGGATATTGGTTAATCTAGTTTATTTATGCGATCAATTCATGCTTAGTTATTCGTTAATCTTAGATTCGTATGATGCGATTGTTTAGTGGTAATTTATTATATTTATGCTTTAGATTCGTTGCTTTAAATTCTTAGTTCTTAAGTTCAAGTAGTTTAAATTATTGCTCGTAGTTGATAATCTAGTTAGAGTAATTAGTTTAATTAGTTTTAGTTTAATTATCGCTTTAGTTTATAATGATCAATTCAATCCATTTAAAACCCCATATGTATATGTATGTTATTCGTAATTGAGAAAAACATCTTAAAGACCGAACAGTTGTTTCCTCGAGAGATACGACTCGAGTCAAACTCATCACCCTACAGTTACCTCGTACACTTGCGAGCAAACTGACGTGTTTTAAATTAATTTATTAAAAAGGGGTGCACAAAAGTTTGAGTCAAAAATTTGGCGCCGTTGCCGGGGAAGCAACGAGTAGGAATTAAAGATGTTTTTCGTTTTATTTTCTTTTTTATTTATTAGTTTTATTTTTATTATTTTTACTTGGGTCTCGGTGGATTTGAACGGTGGATGTTGTCAATGAATGGTACAAGGTTCGCGTTGAAGTGATCGCCTTCCTTGCATAAACTCAACAATACATCAACGTACCAAATGGCAAAGACCAAGTAAAAATAAAATAAAAATAACTAATAAATCAAAAATAAAATAAAATGAAAAACATCTTTAATTCCTACTCGTTGCTTCCCCGACAACGGCGCCAAACTTTTGACTCAAACTTTTGTGCACCCCTTTTTAATAAATTAATTTAAAACACGTCAGTTTGCTCGCAAGTGTACGAGGTAACTGTAGGGTGATGAGTTTGACTCGAGTCGTTAATCTCTCGAGGAAACAACTGTTCGGTCTTTAAGATGTTTTTCTCAATTACGAATAACATACATATACATATGGGGGGTTTAAATGGATTGAATTGATCATTATAAACTAAGACGATAATTAAACTAAAACTAATTAAACTAATTACTCTAACTAGATTATCAACTACGAGCAATAATTTAAACTACTTGAACTTAAGAACTAAGAATTTAAAGCAACGAATCTAAAGCATAAATATAATAAACTACCATCAAAACAATCGCATCATACGAATCTAAGATTAACGAATAACTAAGCATGAATTGATCGCATAAATAAACTAGATTAACCAATATCCAATAACAAGCATAAACGATTAAGCTAATTAAACTAGTTCTAGCATTAACTAAGAATTAAACTAAGAATTAACTACTAAATTAACTAAGAGTTTAGAGTACTTATTCGAACTACTAAAAGCAGTAAAAGCTCCAGCTATTCCAGAGGTTGAACGTTGATCTTGGGCGAAGAATGAATTCCAAACTTGAATTCGATGTTTTGGACGCGTTGTTCTTCGATCCTTGATCTCCATCTTCAAATCTCGTAATGAGATGTGGAATTATGTGTATTATCAGCTCAAATACCCTAGGGGGTCGTGTGTTCTTTCTTAAAATCCGAAATATAGAGGGTTTTTTTTTATAGATTTTGCATGACTTGGCGCATAAGAAACCCTAAAATCCGAATTCTGGGCCGTCGCGTCGATGGTGCATCGACGTAGCGTCGACGTAGCGTGCTGGCGCTCGGCGGGACTCGGCAGACTTGGTTGGCAGGTGTGCGCATCGGCTGGGCAGGTGCGTCGACGGTGTGCGTCGACATCGACGCTTCAGCAGCTAGCGTCGACGTTGCGTCGACCTTGGTGCGTCGACATCGACGCTTCAGCAAGTAGTGTCGACGTTGCGTCGATGGAGCGTCGACTGACGCAGTCATGACTCACTGACATGGCTCGCGTCGACGGTGGGTCGGCGGTCGCGTCAGTCAACGCGACTGCACGTCTGTCTCAAATTCTCGATCTTTTGCTACTCGTTTCACCGGAAAGCTTGTTCTTCACTTCTTGAACATCGAACCTCGTCTATTACGCGTTAAACTCTTCCGGTTACTTAGCTGTAAGGTGAAAAATAACGAAATATCACCTACTTGCATCAATTACGATCAAAATGCGGTATAATAAGTTGGAATTATAAAAATACGAGATTAAGCTTAAATCGTCCAACTTATACCAAAAACAAATATAAAAACGAACTAAAAAGCTAATAAAAATAAGGATAAATCTACTCTAATCACATATCATGGTTTCAAGATTAATGGATATAGATTTCACACAGTTGCATACGGATCAAATAGATCAACTTCGAGTACTGACATCTGTATAAAAGGAATAAACTAGGGGATGATGAGTATGATTACTATGGTCGTCTCATAGAAGCTGCTAGACTCGACCATACTGGCTTGCCTTACAAGAGCACACTCATGTTCAGTTGTGAATGATTTGATCCAACTCCCGCAGGTACAAAGGTTCATCCTCGGTATAATCTTATCGATGTCAATTATAAGCATAGATTCAATCGCTATGAGCCATTTGTACTTGCTGGCTAAGCTGTTCAAGTTTACTACTGCCCGTATCTAAGTTTGAAACGAGAGAAACTGGATTGGTTGGCAACGTGCAAAATTAAAGCGAGATCGACAATAGATCTTATCGAGCCTATGATTCCTAATCAATCCACTCAAGAGGAGCAGGTAGAAATGCACGATTCAATACAATTGCAGGATGGAGATTTCCAATTACACGTCGACCTTACTATTAATGAGTCAGATGAACTTGTCGATGAGGTAGAGGAGTAGATAGAAGATGAGTTTCTAACCGATGATGAAGATACGGACGAAGATGAGTTTGACGATAACCTAAATAGTGAAAGTATCAGTTCAGGTTAGTTATAAAACTAATACACATATATATATAGTTTGAAATTATACTAATTCATATATCACGGTTCAATTGTGCTTAAATTTTAATGTTTTTTTAGATGAGAGGTAGAGCTCATGGGCATTATTTTCTAAGTCCATCTTCGGGCCATGCTTCTTTTGGTTCATCATCATCGTCTCATCGTCACTTAGACGATGAAGACGACGATATAATTGACTTATTGTCAGGGACTCCACCGATCGTTCCAGCCACACCGTCCGATGCTAGTACATCGAGAGGCCTCATGCCACCACGTCCTGGTATGACCGAGTTCTATGTCGTCCCCCCGAGGTAAGTAACTTTAATTTAATTTTTGTAAGTAATAAATACTTTATTCCAATATATTGCTATAATAAACTCTATATGTTACCAGGATACGCAGTGACTCGACAAAGTTACCGACGATCATTCGACTGATCCACGAGGCTCGTGTATACCCGATGGGTGGAAGTATGAGCATATTCCCGATTCTCATCGTCAGTTGTGGTGGCCCGAGTTCTTAGTAATTAAACTAATATTATTTTCAAAAGTTATTATACACAGTATAATGATTTTTATTAATCAAATTATTTTATTTTGTTTTACAGAGGCGCTGTTATTGGTACCCGAGTGTATATTTTGAGGAGGTCGTACGACTTAACTTCTACAATTCTATGGCCCACTCGTGGTGTAACCGTCTTAATGAGGGGAAGACGAAGTGGAGAACGGAGGGGAGGGTGACCGCATGCGTGGGCGAGGAAATCTGGAGGAGATAGGTGGTGGAGTTCAAGAAGCCAGGGAACAAGAAGCAGTCAGAGCAGGCAAGCAGGAATAGGATGAGCGAGCTCGCTGGACCTGGTAGTGGGATAGCCAAGCACAGAGGATGGTTTGTCCACTGCGATTGGTCATGCACGTCAGCTAGTAAGTAAAATTAAAATATGTTTATAAATTTAGCTCGTAAGTAATTATTAGTTCAAAATTAGTGATAAATTAAAAAAAATATTGTATACAACGTGATTATCTGGGTAAGGAACCCAATGCATTCGAGCTTTCTTGACTATGCACTAGAGACCCGACGGCCCTTTCACTGATTCTCAATTGTAGCAGATTTTGTAAGCATTTTCTGAGATGTAATTAATATAATTATATATCTTTCGTTTATAATCCTCGTAACGGTAAATTATACATCAATCAAAATATTTCAAGAGGAGTATCAGAGATATATGGAGGAGGCTCGTGGTTAATCAGCAGATCCTACTGTCGTCGAGAACACGGTCTATCTACAAACTGTCGGGGTGAAGAAGGGTCGTCAGTTTGGCAGGGGATGCTTATGAACTCTTATGGTTTTGAAGATTTCCAGAAGCGGTACCTCCTCTGTTCCAGATAGTCGTGTCTTTGAGCTCCAAATGCAGATGGAGGTTTTGAAGAGCCAGGTCGAGAGTCAGCTCGAGGCGAGCCAGCAGGCGCATCAGGAGGAGGTCCAGGCGAGCGAGCGTGCATATCAGGAGAAGCTCTAGGAAATTCGTGAGGAGCATGCACATCATCAGATCCAAATGGAGGCGTCTCTTCGTGATCGGATGATACAGGAAGTCGCCGCAGCGATGGCAGTGCGACGTCAGCGACCGTCCTCTGATGCTTTAGCTGGTGATGATGATTCTATGGTGTAGTTGATTTATGAACAAATTATATTTATGTTTGGTACTTTATTTAAGCTTTATACATTATACGATATAATTGTTACTTAATTATATTTTATTTTTAATTATATATATATTTTTTTGGGAAATACAAATTAGTTTTCGTATTGGATTATTGATTTGTGATATAAATACAGGTAAATATATCAAATAAAATAAAATAAAAATAAATTTATTTGAAAATGCTGATGGGGCGGGACCCATCAACATCATTTAAAAATACTGACGGGTGGAGCCTGTCAGCAAATGCTGACGGGTTAAATTTTCTGACGGGTATCGGATTATGGCCAGGGGCATTGTGATGGGACTGACTTGTCAGCAAATGCTGATGGGTAAGTTAATCCCGTCAGCAAAAAAACTTGTCGCCGCCAAAAATGCTGACGGGCTTGACCTGTCAACAAAATGCATGTTTTTGTAGTGTACATATAAGCAAAAAAGGTGTATGATGCACTTAACAAAAAAAATTTATTTCAAGACCGAAATGCACCCACGATTGATAAATTAGACCGGCTACACATGAAAATAAGCACACATTGTCAAAAAGGATGCCCTAGAATTTAAAAATAAAAAATCTAAACAGAAAATGAAATGAATGTTAATGTCCAATGTATTAATCGAAAAAACAAAGAATGGGAATTCGAACTCTATAGTAAATCAAAGAAAGCCATAATAGATCAATGTAATTAGAAACCAATGTTTTTAAATTTAGAATTTGTAAAAATATTCAAAAGCAATAATACATATCTATGTGACCTATTGTGAAGCTCAACACAAAATTGTAAACCTAAAAAACAATTTGATCCTCAGAGATAGCAATATCATATCAAATGAAAAAACTCGTCAAATACAAAGTGATTAAAATTGACAAATAATATATCAATGGCCCAAATTATCGTCACGAGAACCTTAAAGTAGTATATTAAAGTAGCGTACCAAAGGAAGAAACTCATCAAATACAAAGTGACTAAAATCGATATCTTTGACACGCATAACAAGCCTAAATCTAACATCACATTTAACTGATGCATAAGTACACAATGAAACATGTTTACTTGCTAAAAAACCAAGATATTACCATAGTTAACATCAAAATACAATATTACCGGCAAAGCTTACAATTAAGATTAATGCCTGGCAGCATTATTATAAATAATCTTATTATGTCGTAATGACATTCACGTTTCAATAGAATAGAAAAAAATGATTTACTATCTTATTTGAGCTCGACTTTATTCTCTTGATGCCATCATAGATCAGCTCACTGTTGCCTTATTGTATATTATATTATGTATTAGTTTGGCCTACTAATTTATTGCAGACTTACCTCGACTATTGCTTAGTTTTGCACAATCTGAATAGGTGGGATGAGATAGGTTGAGACTGATAGTATGGATTGTTCTTTATTTTATCTTCTCTACATAATTTCATACCTCAATCAACTAGGGGGACTAGCTAATATAGTATCCGTTTCAGCTCGATATTCTTTTCTTCTTGAGAGTCGGTGTTAGATCGGTTGAGTTTACAGAGGTAGACCAATTTTAGAGAGAGCTTTGATCAGAGGTTGGTGAAATCTCGATTTTGAGGAGACCTCCTCTAAAAGTCAGTGGGAGCTCGACTAGTAGAAGACCTCTCTGGAGGTCAGGTGGGAGCTCAGCTAGTAGAAGACCTCCTCCAGAGGTGGCTAGGACGTCGAAACTAGATTGATTTTTCCAACAGAAAGGGTGGCTCGGGCAAGAGGAGATCTTTTTAGAAATATGATAACAAACTCCAGGAGAGCTATCAGGAAAATGCTAGAAGGTTACAGAGACCTGATTACTTATCTTGGTAATAATATCTTCTATATTAATGGAAGTATCTGAGTCATTGGATAATGTAACAAGAATTCTAGTTGGTTTTAATCTCCTAATTTATTAGGATCTCAATGTGAAAGAGACGTAAAACCCTAATCCTGGGAACACGTCGAGGCTTCCCGACATAGTTTTCTAAAAGTTGACCCAATTTGAAAAGAAAACTTGAGACAATTTAATTTTGATTTTTGGTGACCTAAACTTTTGGTCGCACCAATATATATGTCACATTATAAAAAGAAACCCTTACAGATATAGTACAAGTTTTCATCAAACTTAGATTGTAAGAAAAGTAAATTAGCATGAAATAAGAAGGTAATGTAATTATAGAAAGCAAATGAGCTCGAAGAACAGATGTAACATAATATAATAATGAGTTAGCGCTCTTAAACTATGAAAAATGACAATAACAAAAACAACAACAACAATGAGTCACAAATTCAATGATAGTTGCCGAATCAGAAATTGCAAATAAACATTGAAGAGTAGACATAAGAGAATATAATTTCTGGCATTCATTGTATCGATAGAACATGTTAGTACTAAAAATTAATGTGTCCATTGCAAAAAGGAGAAGGCAGTACTTGTATGAGAGCGATTTTATACTATATGAACATTTCTTATTGTGCTCATCTATCTAATTCCTCTTTTTCGCAACTCGCTAGCACACCCCTAACCCTAACTATAAAAGGAGAAAAAACGATAAGAACTCATTTCACCCAGCTCTCCCATGCTTCTCTCTCTCTCTCTCATGCCACCATCGGTTACTATCCTTTGGCGGCGACCATCGTTCTCCGACGATGAAACTTGAAAATTTTATATTATAAGTCATCTCGATTCCCTTGTTCTAAATTTAAATTTGTATTTATGATTGGATGTCCAGTCACTGTAGATCAAAGATCAAAATTTATGAAGTGAACTTTCACCTCCGATCTACGACGATTCACCAGGCCAATTTCGAATCAGCAACCACAACTCAACTCCTTCCATTGTAATTTACGATATCCCTGATTTATATTTCTCAAACCATGTTATATGGTGCTGAGGTGTTGGTGATAAGCAGTGGGTGAGGCATGGGGAGAGAATTATGGGCGACAGGGGTATACATATATTTTTTAATGTTTGCACAGTGCCTGGCAAGAAAATGGAATTTAAATGTACAAAATGAATCAGAACATAGAAAAAATGTTACAAAAGGAATTTTTTGATTTCTCACACTCTGAGTGGTTTTTTTTTTTTTTTTTATGATGATGACTGGGCATGTAAATTTTTTATTGTTATATTTGTAGTTGTGCAGTGGTGGTTTTTATCGAGCTTGCTCATGTCCTTAGAACTTGTAAAATTAGGCATTTAGTATCATGTCTCATAATCTTAACCTGTAATTCCCCATTTTGAGAAAAAGAAAATTGTGATTAATCTTCTTTAATGGAAAAGATAAAGAAGATGATGGAGTGTTTTGGTGTGATGTTTTTGGTGTACAATGGTGTGCGTTTGTTGGGCCTGAGGGGTGATAGTGGGGATGGGGTAATCGAAAGGGATGGGGTTGAGATCGCCAGAAATACGGTATGAGAATTTTATTTTATATAAAATTATTCGAAAGTCTTATAGTATATAATTATAACTTGAACTAAAAGTATTATAGGGTTCAATATTGAAATAATTTAAGAGGCTTTCCTTGACTTTGTCCCTATCAACCTCTTTCAGATATAAATCTATCCGAGTTAAAAGACTTGCATAGTATCTCAACTCAAATAGGGGTTATGAAACGTATTATAATAAGTAGCATTAAGAACTTAAAAATATCACAAAATTAGCTAAATGTTTCAAAAATTCTTGTAAACTTATTAAAAATTGATATGACATTTTCATATAGATATATTAAAAATTATTGTAAAAGTATAACAAATCTAGTTAAAAGTATCACAATTCAAGTTTAAAGTATCACAATTCAAGTTTAAAGTATTACAACTTTACGCATAAATATTATATGTTATATTTCTATATAGAGTATCACGAATTAAGGAAAAACATCACAAACTTATTTAAATGTATCACAACTTTAGGTCATACTATTACATGTTATAGTTATGTAAAAGTATCACAACTTGAGTTAAACGTATTATAATTTGTACGCCGAAATATTGTATATTATAGTTCTTTATCGAGTATTACAAAATACATTAAAAATATCAGAAAACATATGACTTTAGTTATGTTTGTGATACGTGATCAATTCTTTATGACACTTTTAATTACCAATGTGTAAAAGACATAAATGTAAGAAAAAAAATTAAATTATAAATATATATGATGTTTCACCCGGAAAATATCAGCCCGGAGATCACCTATTTTCCTCCTTGAAACATACCTGACCTGCTTCACAAAACCACGTTAGAAAGGACCACCGGGGAGAATTCCGGTGGAATCCTCTCCGATACTTAAGTCAGCAAGCGTTTTAATATCGGAATGAGAAAGGTGAGTATTTAGGATGTCATACCTCTACTCTTCGGAGCCAAGCTATTTATAACCCCAACTATGTGGGGACCCTTCCGGGATCCCAAAAATAGGCCCGTGAATCTCGCACCGCTATTTCGGGCGACCTGATCAAATAGCCCTCTATGGGACGACCAGAGCTCAGTCGAGCCTAGTCCTCAATTTTCCCGCATTCCCGACCTGATCACAATAAAGCCCTGTGCAGGAGTTTAGATCAGGCTATCGAGTCGTAAGTTCATCTCTTTCTATTTTCTCCCGCTTCCTAGGGCAAAGGTTCAGGTCATCCCAACATGCTCTACCTGAGCTGTTTTAAGGCTCGCAATCTCCTCAAGTCGGGTACGATTAGGTCGTACCATGTGATATTGTAACTTTATTTTGTAGTATTTAAATAAATTTTATATGATAATTTAATTTTTATAAAAATATAGATATAAAAATAAAAATATAATATATGTTTTACTTTTAGTTGAATTTGTGATATTTTAAAATGCATTTGTGATACTTTAAACAGGAGAAATTCTTATGTCTTTTTACTTATAATTGCATTTGTGATACTTTTAGCTAATTTTGTGATACTTTTAGCTAATTTTGTGATACTTTATTCTGAGCAGATTCCGCCATATTTTTTCGACGAATTTTTCTTTCTTTTCTAAATCGGTAGGAGTTGAGAGGTAGTGATCGATCAAAATTTGACCCGTTAAATCGTTGTAGATTGAAGGTCAAAGTTGAGGAGTTTGTGATTTTGACCTCAAATTTATAATGATTGGAGTATTAGATTGTAAATCCAATTTCGAATTCTCAATGAGAAAGATGAGACATTTCTAATGATATAAAAATATCATCGGTTAACAATGACGGTGGTGGTCGGCATCGGCCGCCGACGACCAGCTGTTGCGGTCAGAGACCGGCGGTGGGGGGAGCATACGTGTGTGTGCTTATGTGAGAGAGAGAAATAGAAAACAAATATTTTCTTTTATGTTAATTTATTAAAGGGTTGGGGCGGGTCAATTAATAAGTTTGGTAAAAAGCCAACCATTATTACGTACACACAGGTGTACGCTGTGTTGGAATCAATCAAGACAAATTAAGGGATCAATCATACAAACAAGAATCAATCGAGATCCCTTAAATTAGTTTTTTAAATTATTCTCTTTCCTTGTACAAATCATCTTTGACCCTATATAAAGGAGTCTGTAATTCTTTGTAAAACACACAACAATGAATACAAATCACTTTACAATCCAATACCATGTTCTAACATGGTATCAGAGCAGATTATGATTCTAGGAACTCAGAACTAAATCATCATCGTTCCAATACCTTCTCAACCTTTTTTTCTGTTCCAATAGCTTCTCGATTTTTCTTTTCAGTTTTTTGATCAAGGCAGTAGCCTCTTCCTTCTTTTCTTTCCCTGAAAAGAAAACATAAAATCCAAAATGTCAAACTATCCACAGACAACCCTCACAACCAATACAACCAACACAAATAACACAGCACATAATGAATTAACCCTCCAGATTGCAAATCTAGTACGAAATTCCGACAATGTTACACTCGGATTTAAACTAGATGGGAACAACTACCCACTGTGGTCTCGACTCATGAGAGTGGCCATAGGAAGCAGAGGAAAATCCAGCCACATTACTGGACAACCACCACCACCAAACGCAGCAGATCCAACCTATTATCAATGGGAGGAAACAGACTTGTCTGTTTTCTCATGGCTCATACAAAACATGGAAGGAAAATTAGTAACAAACTTTGCTCAACATCAGACCGCCAAGGCCGTATGGGACAGCCTGGCAATCATGTACGGGAGTGGAACAGACCCGTTCCAAATCTACGATTTGGAGGTAAAAGCCAACAAAGTCAATCAAGGCCAACTTACCTTGGAGGATTACTGGAATCAATTACAGGCGATATGGCTCACCATCGACCGAAGAGAGCCGAACCCTCTCGGCTGCTGCGAGGAAGGAATCAATAAATATAGGAAAATCATCGCAAACCGGCGATTATACCAATTCCTTTCCGGATTAGATACCAAGTACAATGGTATTCGGCGAGATATCCTCAAAGAGATACCAATTCCCTCAGCCAAATCGACGTTCTCAAAGGTGAGAAGGGAGGACGCCCGACTACAAATCTTGCAACCGACAACCAACCCCACCGATTCGGACTCATCATCGGGAGTAGGAGCCGGGTTTGGAGCTCGCAACACCACACCACGGCCAGAGGGACACCGACAGCCAACCAGAGGACCTCAAACTCGCTCCGGAAACCCGTCATCGCGAGGAAAAGTGGACAAATCGAAGCTTCAGTGCACTCACTGTAGAATGCAAAAACACACCAGAGAGATGTGTTTCCAACTCATTGGATATCCCGACTGGTGGGAAGATAACCACAAAACCCCACAGGCGAAGGGAAAATCGGCGATTGGAGTGGATAGCCATGAGGTAGCCGGAGCAGCGGTAGCGGTGAGCAGCCCGAAGGCAGACAGAAGGGGGCGTGCGGCGAATTATAACGAGGGAAGGACAGAAGTAGGGTTTGAGCAAAAGGGGAGCAGCGCGACGGGTTATGACAAGGGAGACGAGGGAGAGACAAGGTATAGGGTTTGGTGATTTGCCACTAAACCCTTTACTTTCCACCAATTTACAATTTAACCCCCCTACTCCCATTCAAATACGAAACCAACCCCATGATTTACAAAATAAACCCAGTTTCTTACATAATACTAAAACTAACCCGTTATTTTTAAAAAATGCTCCCTTAAATATCTCCACTGCAAACCAAGCCCAAAAGTTTTGTGATAAAAAGGATAGAGGATGGATTTTCGATTGTGGGGCCACAGATACAATGACTTTTGACAAAACTGATATTCTTGAGTCATCAAAACCACTCCGAACGCATGTTCAAACTGCCAGTGGTGACTTAACTCGAGTGGAAGGGGCTGGAACTATAGAAATTTCTCCCACTTTACGACTGTCAAATTGTCTATATGTTCCGTCACTTTCTCATAAGCTAATGTCAATTAGCCATGTCACGAAAGAACTCAACTGTACAATGCTGATGCATCCTCACTTTTGTTTTCTACAGGATATCAGGACGGGGGAGATTATTGGACGTGGCACTGAGCAAAACGGGTTGTACTATGTGGATGAGATAACTCAACAAGGCAAAGTGATGCTCGCTCATGGATCTACAGACCGAGAAACCTGGCTTTGGCACCGACGGTTGGGGCATCCCTCCACGGGTTATCTCACGCTTTTATTCCCAAAACTAGTGCAAAATAAAACTTTATCTTGTGAAACTTGTGTTTTGGCTAAGAGCCACAGACAATCCTTTAAACCAAATAATACACAAGTTAACTCTATATTTTCTTTAGTACACTTTGATGTTTGGGGTCCCTCACCCATTGTGGGTGGACAAGGTTTTAAATATTTTTTGCTCTTTATTGATGATTGCACGAGGATGACATGGGTATATTTTTTAAAAAATAAATCTCAAGTGTTTGTAAAGTTCACACACTTCTGTACAATGGTACAAAATCAATTTCAAAGAAATATCCAAACACTGAGATCCGATAATGGGGGGGAATTTATCAATAATTCCATGAAAACCTTATGCCAGCAAAAAGGAATAATCCACCAAACCACGTGTCCCCATACTCCAGAACAAAAATGGTGTTGCCGAAAGGAGGAATCGAATCCTTCTTGAAATGACACGTGCCATGATGATTGAGTCTCGTGTACCCACATATTTCTGGCCTGAAGCAGTTGCYACCTCTGTCTACCTACTGAATCRCCTTCCTACCAAGACACTCCAACTTAAAACCCCGCTACAAAAATTATCCACCCTCGCAAAAATACCTCTCGCCCTTACACTTCAACCTCGAGTCTTTGGCTGCTCCGTATTTGTTCATATCCCCAAACACGAACGAACCAAGTTCTCTCCTTGTGCAGTAAAGTGCGTATTTGTTGGATATGGCATTAACCAGAAAGGATATAGATGCTACAACCCCAAGACTCGCCAAATCTTAACCTCCATACACTGTAACTTTCTTGAAACGAAGTTCTTTTATGCTAACCACCTTAGCAGTTAGTGGGAGAGTGAGAAAGGAAGTGAGATTGACCTACTAAGTTGGTTGCCAATGCCAGTTTCGGAAGAAGATCCAACAGAGAAAGTTAACTTCGCCACTGAGCCAATCTCAAACACTGAARCACAATCTACAGCTCCGCTGCCAGAACCTATGTCTCCTCTGCCACTGATATCCRAGGTAAGAGTTTCRGAACCTACCTCWATTTCTGAATCTTCTAACAATCTTTTTCCAGCGATTGAACAGGAAGAGAATACGATAGATAGTGATACTAGTCGATATGTGTTACCACCCAGGAGTAATCGAGGAATTCCTCCCAAACGATATACCCCCGAGAAAACCTCGAGAAAAACTCAGTACTCTATTGGGAATTACGCCAAAGGAAATMTAACCAAAGTTGCTACAGCCTACGAAGCAGCTTTGTATGAAGAAGAAATCCCACAAATAGTAGAAAGGGCCCTCAAATCCGAACACTGGAAGAACGCTATGAAAAAAGAGATGGATGCGTTAGCCCGGAATCATACATGGGATAAATGCCAGTTGCCAGAAGGAAAAAAATTAGTAGGATGCAGATGGGTGTTCACAGTTAAACGAAAATCAGACGGATCTGTTGAACGATACAAAGCTCGGCTAGTTGAAAAAGGGTACACATAAACATATGGGATAGATTATGCAGAAACCTTCTCACCGGTGGTAAAGATGAACACTGTTAGAGTTCTACTCTCCATTGCCGTCAACAAAGATTGAATACTTTATCAGTTTGACGTTACAAATGCTTTCCTTCACGGGGAATTGGAAGGAGAGGTTTACATGGAAGCACCCCAGGGCCTCTCAAGTGAATTTGAAGATGGCGAGATTTGCAGATTAAAGAAAACCTTATATGGACTTAAATAGTCCCCGGGAGCTTGGTTTGGGAGGTTTTCCACAGCTATGAAAAAATATGGGTATCAACAAAGCAACTCAGATCACACTCTATTTCTAAAGAAACGAGGTAAACTAATTACCTGTTTGATTATTTATGTAGACGATATGATTATAACAGGTGACGATTCAGAAGAGATCAAGAAGTTGAAAGAGAACTTATTTAAAGAGTTTGAGATGAAGGATCTAGGGAATTTGAAATACTTCCTCAGGATCGAAGTACTCAGATCAAAAGGGGGAATCTTCATCAACCAGAAGAAGTACACTCTAGATCTTCTAGCTGAGATAGGAATGCTAGATTGCAAACCAGCTGATACACCCATCACTGTGAATCATGGGCTACGAATCGTGGAGGGGGCAAAACTAGCAGATCGAGGGAGATACCAGCGACTTGTAGGGAACCTGATTTATCTTTCTCATACCCGACCAGATATTACCTACGCTGTTAGTATTGTAAGTCAGTTTATGCACCGACCTCAAACTGATCACTTGGAGGCTGCGCTAAGAATTATAAGATATCTGAAAGGAACCTTTGGATATGGACTGCTGTTTAAGAAAACCGGACATCTGGAGATACAAGCCTATACAGACGCAGACTGGGCTGGAAACCCAATCGACAGAAGATCCACAGTTGGATACTTTACCTTTGTTGGAGGCAACCTCGTCTCTTGGAGAAGCAAAAAACAAAAAGTAGTGGCCCTCTCAAGTGCCGAAGCAGAGTTTAGAGGAATCAAAAGTGGTTTAACTGAAGTTCTTTGGTTAAGAAAACTATTGGTTGAATTAAATCTCCATTCATTGAAAACATGCCAAATGTTTTGTGACAACAAAGCAGCCATCAGTATCTCACAAAATCCAGTGCAACATGACAGAACGAAACACGTCGAGGTGGATAGACACTTTATCAAAGAAAAGATCGAGGGTGGAATCGTGGCGCTACCATTTGTGCGATCAAAAGATCAGCTCGCTGACATCTTGACCAAGGCCATAAATTCCAAAAGTTTTGTAGAAATTCTCGGCAAGTTGAGTATCGGTGATCCCGCCACTTAACTTGAGGGGGAGTGTTGGAATTAATCAAGACAAATTAAGGGATCAATCATACAAACAAGAATCAATCGAGATCCCTTAAATTAGTTTTTTTAAATTATTCTCTTTCCTTGTACAAATCATCTTTGACCCTATATAAAGGAGTCTGTAATTCTTTGTAAAACACACAACAATGAATACAAATCACTTTACAATCCAATACCATGTTCTAACACGCTGTACTATACACTCAGAGATGAACATTTAATAAGGAAAATTAGAATTTAATACAATGAAGATGTAAAATTTTATGATTAATCGTACTACCGTTATGTGTTCATCTATATTTTGAAAAATTGTAGATTTATAACATTGAGAATCATACATATTGCAGATGATTAACACACACACACACACACACACACACACACACACACACCACACATATATATATATATATATATATATATATATATATACACATTAATTAAAATATATATTGATATTTATCATGACAAAGATGAATTTTTATCACAATGGAGATGAACTTTTATTAGAACAGATATGAAAATTTTTATCACAACAAATATGAATATTTTTATGCCTCTCATGTGTTTATAAATGCGTATTTATGATAGTAAAAATAAAAATATATTACAACAAATATAAAAAATTATTTTAATGTAGATGCACACCTATCCCATTTAAGATTTACTTTTCACCTGGGTGTATGTTACGATGAACACCCGGGTGTACATAATAATTTACCATAAAAAGTGATCTAATAGTATGAGACCGATCTCACGAGATACCTACTCCAGGGGAAAAAAAAAAGTCCGGCATTTTAATTGGGGTGAAAGTGAGAATGTTGATAAAAAGAGGGGGCCCAGTGAAATTTAGTATACGTTTCTTACAAAGTTTGAATTAAACACGCACGCTCACGCCGAGAGAGAGAGAGAGAGAGATCTCCTGACAATCTAAGACTAAGAGCGGAAGGTTCGCCCCCAATTCTCGTATGCTCTTAGCTGTAAGATTTTTCATTTCTCTTCTTATTTTCTTTCAATGTTTTTCAATTTCAATGTTTTATGCAGATAAAATGCGGATTGCGTTGGAGAATTTATGCTTCAAAGTTGATTCATTAATTTATTTCATTCAGAGCCGATAAATCTATGATTTTAATATATTATTCTTTGCTATTGCTTGATTTCATTGTCAAATTTTGTATAAATATCAGGAACAGAAAGATCATTGATTTTCTTAGCCGTTTTGTTCTTTTTTTTATTATTGTATTTTGTGACCTGAGGAACAAAATTGTGCCAATTTTGTAGATTGTGAGGAGATAATGTTCTCAAAAACAAATAGCCGAAAAAGAGATGGAGACGATTCAGGGAAATTCATAAATGACCTTGAAACCATAACTAAAGCCTTGTATATGGACAAAACGTCCATTAGTCGATCCAAATCCGTCGAAAAACCCCGTTTGCCCAATCCCAAACCGAAGCAAAAGAACGCCAAAAAAAAATCCAAAGACGACTCGTCGGAAAAAGACAAAAAACCCTCAATCTGGACTTGGAAGGGCCTAAAAGCCCTAACCAATGTCCGAACCCGTCGATTCAACTGCTGTTTCTCTCTCCTCGTCCACTCGATCGACAATTTACCCGCCATTTTTGACGATGTCTGTCTCGTCGTGCACTGGAAGAGGCGAGACGGCGAGCAGATGACCCAGCCCGTTAAGGTTTTTCAAGGCGTGGCCGAGATTGAGGAGCAATTGACCCACTCTTGCTCCGTGTACGGCACCAAGAGTGGGCCCCACCACTTTGCCAAATACGAGGCGAAGCATTTCTTGCTGTATGTTTCCGTTTACAACGCGAACGAGCTCGATCTGGGCAAGCACCGGGTCGACTTGACCCGTTTGCTCCCGTTGACGCTCGAGGAGTTGGAGGACGAGAAGAGCTCGGGGAAATGGATGACGAGCTTTGGGCTTTCGGGCAAAGCCCGAGGCGCAACGATGAACGTCAGCTTCGGGTACGTCGTGATCGCGGATAATAATAATAATAATAGTTACAAAAGTGTTCCCGAGAGTCCGTGCGAGGATAGCGTGAAGGCAGTCAAACTCGCGGGCCGGTTCGATTTGACCGACGAAACGAGCGTTATTCGTCGGGTCGAAAGCTTACCCGCTAGGCTTTATAACTTGAACCAGCCTTCGGAGGATATAAAGGACCTTCACGAGGTTTTGCCGGAAACGGGCTCTGAGCTGAGCGAGTGTGTGAACGTGCTTTATCAGAAACTAGACGAGGAGAGGTCTGAAACGTCAGACAGAAATAAATCGGATGCCGGTGAGAAGGTTTGTGAAACCGAGTGGGAAATTAGCGAGCTTTGTGTCGTGGAGAAGGGGATCGAGGAGTTTAGTAAAGAAAATGCTGTTGAAGAAAC
Organism: Phtheirospermum japonicum; assembly: GCA_014905375.1. NCBI lineage: Eukaryota > Viridiplantae > Streptophyta > Magnoliopsida > Lamiales > Orobanchaceae > Phtheirospermum > Phtheirospermum japonicum. Next base: position 2,939,166 of record BMAC01000009.1, on the reverse strand, counting down.
TGTTTGTCGAAAAGACGAGCAACAACCGATAAGCACCAAAGAGTCGTTAATGAAAGAATTAGAAACGGCATTAAGTAATGCAATGGATCTTGTGAATGAGGGCTTAGATTCTCAAGAAGATGAAGAAAATGATCATGCACTTAACTTGGACGATTTAGCCGACTCAGTGGCTAACGATTTCTTGGATATGTTGGGTATACAGCAAAGCCCATCGGGCTTGAGTTCCGAAAGCGAGCCCGAATCTCCGCGTGAACGCCTGCTAAAGCAATTTGAGAAGGACAATGGAGGTTTGCTCGACCTCGAGATTGATAATGATCACATTTCGATGGGGTCCGCTTGGGAAGCCATATCTGAGGAGATGCCTAATGTAGAGACGAGCGGGCCGAGGATAAAAACGAGGGCCTCGGCGTTGGAAGATTTGGAGAGCGAGGCTTTGATGCGCGACTGGGGTTTGAACGAGGAGGCGTTTCAGCGTTCCCCGTCGAGTAACTCGTGCGCGTATGGGAGCCCGGTTGATGGGCCCACAGAGGAGATTTGTGGACTTCCTCCGCTCGCGGAGGGTTTGGGCCCGTTCGCTCGGACTAAGAACGGAGGGTTTTTGAGATCAATGAATCCCGGGCTTTTCGCAAGTGCGAAAAACAGAGGGAGCTTGGTAATGCAGGTGTCGAGCCCGGTGGTGGTGCCTGCGGAGATGGGTTCAGGTGTGATGGATGTACTTCAGGGTTTGGCGGCTCTGGGAATCGAGAAGCTGTCGATACAGGCGAATAGATTGATGCCGTTGGAGGACTTAACGGGCAGGACGATACAACAAATAGCATGGGAGGCTGGTTCGTGTCTCGAGGGGCCCGAGAGGTTTGTTCCAATTTAGTGTTTCAGCAGTTGGTCATATTTGAGGTTTGGCCTAATTAAAAAAAAAAAAAAAAAAAAAAAAAAAAATTCAAAATTATGAAAATACCCCCAGGTTTGTTTCAGTGTTAAAATTATGGGGCTAACTGTAATATTTTTATTTATGTGAAGGAGGGTTTTGATATGTTTTTTCCCCCTTAAAATTAGTTCAAATCTTAAGGCTGCATTTTGTAATTAACCCTGTTTGTATTTACAAATAATTACAAGAAATACGCTTGTTTGTTTTTTTTCTGTTTTTTTAAATACTGACACATTTATTCCTGTTCCAGGCAAGGTTTATTGCAGCATGAATCCAAAACACAAAAAAGTGTCAAAGGAACATCCTCGGGCCCCACGTTCGGCGATTTGACTCCGTTTCCCTCCGAAACAGAATATGTGTCTCTAGAAGATCTTGCTCCTCTAGCAATGGACAAGATCGAATCTCTCTCGATTGAAGGCTTGAGAATACAATCCGGCATGTCGGACGAGGACGCCCCTTCAAACATCACCTCCCAATCCATCGGCGAATTCTCGGCCCTAAAGGGCAACAAGTCCGTCGACGCCGCCGGTGGGCCTGTAGGCCTTGACGGCACCGTCGGGTTGCAATTGCTCGACATCAAAGACAACGACGGCCAAGACGTTGACGGATTGATTGGTTTATCTTTAACGCTCGACGAGTGGCTGAGATTCGATTCCGGCGAAATCGACAGCCACGATCTCGTCACCGAGCGGACCTCCAAAATACTCGCGGCCCACCACGCCACCTCGCTTGACGCATTCCGTGGGAGGTCGAGACGGGTCAAGGGTCGAAAATACGGGTTGTTGGGTAATAACTTCACGGTTGCACTTATGGTGCAGCTGCGCGACCCCGTGCGGAACTACGAGCCGGTGGGCCCCCCGATGCTTAGCCTCGTCCAGGTCGAGAGGGTTTTCGTCCTGCCTAGGATTAGAATTTACGGAAATGTCCCTCCGGTCGGGAATATTAGCGAGGACGAGGAAGAAGAAAAAAATATTCATGAAAAAGAAGAAGTGATTAATATTCCGAAATATAAAATTACGGAGGTGCACGTTGCGGGCTTGAAGTTGGGGACAGGTAAGAAGAAGTTGTGGGGTTCAGCGAATCAAGAACGGGCAGGGTCACGGTGGTTGCTGGCAAATGGGATGGGGAAGAAGAATAAGCATCCGCTCATGAAGGCGAAGCCGGTTGTTAAGAATTCGGCTCAGCCCGGGGATACACTGTGGAGTATCTCGTCTCGTGTGCATGGATCGGGGGAAAAGTGGAAGGATATTGCGGGGCTTAATCCGCATATACGAAACCCGAATGTTGTGTTTCGCGAGTGAAAATATCAGAATACGCTAGTATTCGCTGAAATTTATTTTGTACATGAGGTAATATATATGTGTGTGTGTGGAAAGTGGGTAGTACATAAGGTGATGAAGGATTTGATTGCTTGTGTTAATTCTTACTGGGGGTCGATGAGAAAAAAAGATACTTTTTTTGTAAAATTTATTTATCGTGTACAAAATGTTAAAACTATACGTGTATTTGTCAAAATGTAAATTGACAGTTTAAGTTCTTTTAATGTCTCTGTTGTACATCCCAGTTCCTCGTTTACATGTTTATCAAGTATTTTTGTTCTTGAGTATGAATTCACATAAAAGAGCTTGATGAAAATAAAACTTAAACAAGAAAGCGGAAAATCTAATTAAATAAAGCCTGATTATAAGTTAAGTTAGCTAACTAAACTATTTCCATTGCCTATCTATCAATTTATTCCGATCAAAGCAGATAGACATTTCAATGCTAACGCTTCATATCATTTTTACTTATTTAATAAGTAAATAATAAATAATATTCTCGTGAATCATTACCTTTCCTTAAGTTGAGTGAGAATACTAGGAATCCAGTTGCACCTTGCTGGGTGTACCTGGTCCCACATAACCAACATACACTCGATCCGCTTTCATCCATAAATACTCAAGCGGCACTCAAACTTTTCGATTTCTCACTCAATCCGCACTCATACTTTTCGATAAGCAAAAAGTTTCACTCAACATGCGTAAGCTTCTCCGGCGATTTCTCACACAAAGCAAATACTTGCAAAGCAGATTTTTTCGGCTATTTTCATCTTCTCCAAAGGTTTGTCAATTCTCTGACAACGGATTTTTACAGTAAGTTTTGTATTTTTTTCCCTTAAACTTTCATTAATTCACAAACTGGTAGATGTTTCATTATCGATTGATGTTGATTCATCACAAAACCCCCATAAATTTTACTTATATGCTTCATATTCTTCCGATTCTAGGGTTTAATCATCGATTGATAATATTTCGTCATCGATTAATGTTGTTCATCAGAAAATACCGATGAAAGTTTCTTATATGCTTTTGATTCTAGTGTTTAACCATCGATTGATGATGTTTCATCATTGATGATGTTGATTCATCTGTGTTTTAATACTATACTTTCGCTTCTATGCTTTAACCATCGATTGATATGTCATTTGTGATGATTCTATTATTTTATTAAAACTCCACAGTTTAATTCAGATGTTATATGTAGTTTGTGATGATATGCACATCTTTTGTGTGATGATATACACATGATTTGTGTGATGATATGTCATTTATGAATTTTTTATTCTTTTTTTCGGAGAACATAAATGGGATTTTATAAAGTTTGTGATGACATGTGCATGTTCTGTGTGATGATATGTTCATTAACTGTGTGATGATATGTATATGAAATGTGTGATGGTATTTGCATATTCTGTATGATGATATGTATATGATGTGTGTGACGATATTTGCATGTTCAGTGTGATGATATGTATAAGATGTGTGTGATGATATGTTCATGTTTCATGTGATGATATTTGCATGTTTTATGTGATTTACATGTTCTGTGTAATGACATTTGCATGTTCAGTATGATGATATGTTCATATTTTGTATGATGATATGTTTATATTCTGTATGATAATATATGCATGTCTATGTGATAATATGTGCATTATATGTGTGATGATCTTTGACTTTTTATTTGTTATTGATTTATTTGTGTGTGATTATAGAAATGAAGAAGAAAGCACCCATTGTACCTCTGGGGTAACTAGATGTATCAATAGTAGTTGGTAATGCACTTGGTAAAGGACTCACTCTTCAAGAGGAAGACCTACAAAAAAAAAATGTACGAAAAAAGAACAAATTCACAAAAAAAGGAGAGGTCTAAACAAGTTCCTTCTGCTGAAGCACATGATGCAATGATGGTCGAGAATCAGGTTCCTCCTGCTCGAAAAAATAAGGGAGTGCTAAAGAAAATTACCAAACAAGCACCTAATGCAACACCGGTGGTCGAGAAACCATCAGATGCAACAACTTCTCAAAAGAAAAAGAAACAAGAAATGGGCAAACCTGGTTGTGAAATGGAAGTGGAGATACAGGCTGTGAAGGAACCAGCCTTAGAGTACCAGTTGGATAATGAGAAGAAAATCTTGACTGTAAAGTATCGGAAAACACAGTTTCCTAAAAAGAATAAAGTGAAAAAAGGTTTCTATTTTTATTGTTTTGCTATTTTGACAGAAATAATATTCATATTCGAATACAAATTAAATAAATATGTCATCTATTATAAAATGAGAATGAAGAAAGGATTAAACCAGCTGAGCTTTGACCTTTTTATCCATAATTTTATAAAACACAACTGTCATGTCACATTATACACATCTAGTCATATTAATATTTTCATTTATTTTACATATCATCATATATAAATACCACATATCATCACATATTAGACTTACATATCATCACATATTTTAGACATATATCATCAAATCTTAAAGCCACATATCTTCAGAAAAAAATCAAATCAAATCCTAAACCTAAATCTTTGAAATAGAAAACTTAACCCTAAAATGGAAAACTTGACTCTAACTCCTGAATCTCCGTTAGATATCACCACATACACCAACCATATATCATCACATACACCAGCCTCATATCATCACATATGTCAGCCACATATCATCACATACACCAGCAACATATTATCACATATTGCTGTCATATTCATCATACACATTTACTCGTATTAATATTTTTGGTTATTTTATTTTATTTCATCTTGTGTTGCAGCAGATTCGTATACGAAAACAACCTAGAACTGATCTAGCAAATCCTCCTCCTCAAAAGAAGAGATTTATGCATAAACGAAACAAGAAATATATCTGGTTCAGAACGTCTCCCAACCCCTCTTCAAACTTATTGAGAACCTGAATGACGAACAAAAGGCGACAATGAGGGAGATTGTGTTTTGGTGGCATGTTGTAACTGTCAACTTGGGTAAATCATTTTAAGTTGATAATATTTCTAGTGCAGAAGTTTCATTGCTACAGATGCTCCATTAGACTGGAGAATGACGAGTTGAAAATATAGGAGGATGATGTAGTTTCAGTGTTTGACTAGCTGACGGGAGAAGAATCGGTCACAGAAGTTTCATCTGGAAAATGTATTTTTTAAATTTTTACATTCATTATATTACCCCTTCATTACTCTACTATACTTGTGTATACTAAAGAATTTCATTTTTCAATGCATATTCTAAAATACAACGATCATTACAAAGATTTGATGAAAGAATGGCAACGACGTTGGGAGTTACAAATGTTGTGTCTTTTACATCTAAAATAGTCGAGGCTCTGCAGGCAAGGGTTGACTGTGGTGATGACTTCAAACGTGACTTTTTTGTGTTGGTTGTCACCACAATGTTCAAGTCACAACAGGATCGAAAAGCAAACTATAAGATTCTGAAACGTCTTTAAGATGTGAACGAGATCAAGAATCTCAATTGGTACAATTTCATGATCCACTACCTGATTTTGTCAAATGAAGAGTGGAAGACAAGTATAGCATTGAATAAGTTTTTTGCAGGACCTGCAATTTTCTTGTTGGTAAACATATGTGAATTACTACTGTATAATGAGATATATAATACTAAAAAAAATAAAATTCTCTAACATTAATGTCTTTTATGAATTTATGCTACCTTGGTTGATAGATTTCAAGGTGCGGGGAGCAAATTTATGAAGATTCCCAATTTGCTCAAATTGTGAATCAAGTGAACTGGAGAAGAGAGTATAGGGGAAGAAGAAATCTAGGGGCTTTGGAATGGGGAAAGGTTGTTGAGAGGTTGTGATTTGTACATATTTGTATGTGATTTTCGTGTATTTTTGCATCGTGTGTTGTGTGCTTTTAGGGTTTTTAGGTTTATTTTCTTCTCATTTTTCTTCCTTATGATAATTTTCGTTTCGTATTGTGCTTAATGTTTTTCTACCTTGTTTTATAATTAATAGTCTAATTTTTCTTTATTTTTGTGTTTCAGCTCGAAACGAAGAAGACGAAACGCACGACGTGCTGCCGACGCCCGCAGCCAGCACTGCGTCGATGCCGGGAGACGCCTGCATCGGTCGACGCATAGCTGCAGTAGCGTCGATTCTAGCTCTGTCGATCGACATACCTGTAGATGCAAACTTGCAGTCGCGTCGATCCGTGTACGCGTTAGTCGATGCACTGCCTGGTCGACGCGAGCAGACTAACTTGCGTCGACGTCGACACTCGGACCGCGTCGGTCGACGCTTCGGTGGTTTAGCAGTTATTTTCGGGAAAATCTATAAAAAGCCGTTGGTTTCTTCAAAACTTCATCATATATATTGGGGGGAAGGTTTCAAAATGTCAGATACCTCAAATTCCTTTCCATCCAAATTAAATTGAAGATTTCGGTTAATGATCAAGTCATTTCCTTCGTTTCTCGTTCGTTCGTTCTTGAAGATATCGCTTTGTTGCTGTAGATCATTCGTTTGCTACCGATTTCATGTGAATTATAAGTTTCCTGTATTTCTTTTTATTTACTTTTGAATTAGCTTTTAATTTTGTACTTTCATTCGGCTTGTTATTAGTTTAGTAACTCAAGCACGACTTACTTTTAATTCGCTAGTTTAATTATGTTTGTTTTCTCGTTTTATAAATCATAGTTTTTATTGCTTTCAATTAGTTTTAATTTTTGTATGCTCGTTTTCAAATTCTTAGTTATAGAAACCCCTTCCCGAAAATGGATCGTGTGTTTAGTTATAGAATTGTTAAACAAACATTTGTAGACGCCGATTGCAATTCCTTGTGATTCGACTCGAGTCAAGCTTATCGCATACAATAGCTCCGTTCTCTTGCGGACGAGCTTTTTATTTTTAAAGCGAAAAAGTTTGATTCAAAGCGAAGCAAGAAGACGATGGCAAAATTGCATGTGTTTGATTCTAAGATGAAAAAACTAAACAATAAACGCTAAAAATGAAAAACTAAAATATTTAACTTGTATATTCATGTTTTTTTTTACAGAAGAACTCTGACCCTGTTAACATTGAAGAAGAGTCAACAAAAGAAAATGGTTATGGTTTTGGAGAAGATGAGTGAAGCAGTCAATCAATTCAGAAGTGTCATGGATGAGATCAGAAAAATAAAACCGACAAATGATATTCTTATGACACCCTTTGAACTGATATTGAGCTCTAAAGAGAAAGAGCCAACTGATATTGAACTCGAAGTTGGACCAATACTCGGATGCACAACATAATCATCTTCGAAAAATGTAGCAATACCAACCTGAAAAAAATATTACAAAATGAAAAAACGTGCTTATGTAACATAATATCAAGAATTAATTACCGAAAGAAAACAAGAAAACATGACATTGAAACCCATAAATATTATAGTAAAAGATAACAACATATTAAGATTAATGACCCATTTTTAGATATTATGTAGTACAACAGAGCTAATTAACATAAAAAATATAATTTGGCCAGATCACAAGAATTTCCAAGACAATATATAAATTATAGAAACATTGAATATGCAAATAAGAAAAAATGAAGAAAATACTTGTACAACTTCTACGAACTTCTTAATTTGTGACTCAGATCGGTTTCTTTTCCCTTTCGCTTGGTTGTTCTTCTTCTCAAGTACACTCTTCTCTCTCTTACTCTGCTTCCCTTTCTCACGACTGCTTTGAGGATTTTGAATAACACCAGATCAACGCAGTCATCAAAATAAATGGGGCCGACTTCACGTATAACACTATATTTAGAACTTTCAAAAGTTTCTTCACACTTCAACCAAGCTTAAATATTGTCTTCACTAGCTAAAATCAGCTTCTTAAACTTTCTATTCATTTGAATTCTCCATAACGAGCCCACCATCGATTTGTTCGAAGAATCAAAGGCAGAAACATCATCTAAAACCTACTCACTAACAATATCCTTATGCCACTTTTTCGTAATATATCTCTCAAAATAGCACACACATAATGTATATTCATTATTCACAAACAATTACAACAACAAATACCCACCTCAAAAAACAACTTGCATGTGCAAGATATCGACAAATCTTCAACATTGAAAATTACCGCATGTTTGATCACATTCCTACCCTCAACTCACACATGATATGTCATAATAGACCTTTCTATATAAAAAAAGGGTTTATGACATGCAACCCCTCTCATAAATTAATCTTCAAATAAAGAGAAAGTTTCAATTGTAAATACATCTCTAACATGTAAAACCAACTTCACATCGTTTAAGGCCATATATGGTGTACCTAAGCATGCAACGTACATCTTCGCCGTTCTCTTTAATCCTCCACTCAAACACAACTCCAATAAACATGTTTTAGAAATCACAAAACCCATCCATCTTAGATAATTTCCTTGTAAGCGCATGATTTGCGCACTCACTTCTTTGAGAAGATACGATGCCACCTGAAAACCAATCCTTGTTGAACGCAGAACACCATTTTGCTCTTATATCATAAAACCTTAGTAACCAAGAACTATCTTGCCATCCATAATTTGTAACCATCCTGAAATATATAGAATATCACATTACTGCCACATTTCATCGCATATTACTGCTGCATATCATCACATATTACTTAAACATATCATCACATATTACTGCTACATATGATCAGCTAAAAGAAAATCCTAAATCCTGAATATCTTTCAAATATCATCATATTTTACTTCTACATATCATCACATGCTCCAGCCACATATCAACGCATATTAGAGCCACATATCCACACATAATATAGCCAAATACCATCCCATATTGATGCCACATATCATCAATAAAAACTAACACATACTCCCTCCAGTTCTTAATAAATGACGTTCTGACTTGAGATGGGAGAATTAAAAATTGTGTAATCTGACTAAGTTGCCCCAAATAATCAATCTCTTAAATATGTATAATTATCTTTTACATAAAAAACTCTTGTTTATATCTATCCCTAAGTTAAAAATAAAAAGACTTATTAGGATTGCGATAAGGATAAATAGACAGAAAAGGTGATAAATATCTTAAACGTCATTTAATCAGAAAACTGAAAAAGAGTGCATAACATCAATTAAATAGGAACGGAGGGAGTAATAAACACACACACACACACACACACACACACATATATATATATAGAGAGAGAGAGAGAGGATTGGATTCAAATGAGAATCTCGTCATTATATGTGAACGTAGGGACTAATCCTGGCCTTAGATCTAATATTGGACAGTGCAATTATATGTCCAGGTTCTTGTGCTTTTTACACAGTACTGTAGTGCTAAAATCAGTTCAGTTTTTTTAATTTTATTATATATATATATTTTTTTTTACGTTTTAAAACATGCAATATGTATCTTAAATTGTAGGTCTTGAGAATGTGATTAATTTGATATATATTTCATTCAAAACGAATAAAATTTGAAAAAGTTATGGTTTGTTAAAGATTTGAGTTTCATTTCAAATTTTTGAATTTGCAGTTATATATATATATATATATATATATATATATATATATATATATGTGTGTGTGTGTGTGTGTGTGTGTGTGTGTGTGTGTGTGTGTGTGTGTGTGTTTATTACTCCCTCCGTTCCTATTTAATTGATGTTATGCACTCTTTTTCAGTTTTCTGATTAAATGACGTTTAAGATATTTATCACCTTTTCTGTCTATTTATCCTTATCGCAATCCTAATAAGTCTTTTTATTTTTAACTTAGGGATAGATATAAACAAGAGTTTTTTATGTAAAAGATAATTATACATATTTAAGAGATTGATTATTTGGGGCAACTTAGTCAGATTACACAATTTTTAATTCTCCCATCTCAAGTCAGAACGTCATTTATTAAGAACTGGAGGGAGTATGTGTTAGTTTTTATTGATGATATGTGGCATCAATATGGGATGGTATTTGGCTATATTATGTGTGGATATGTGGCTCTAATATGCGTTGATATGTGGCTGGAGCATGTGATGATATGTAGAAGTAAAATATGATGATATTTGAAAGATATTCAGGATTTAGGATTTTCTTTTAGCTGATCATATGTAGCAGTAATATGTGATGATATGTTTAAGTAATATGTGATGATATGCAGCAGTAATATGCGATGAAATGTGGCAGTAATGTGATATTCTATATATTTCAGGATGGTTACAAATTATGGATGGCAAGATAGTTCTTGGTTACTAAGGTTTTTATGATATAAGAGCAAAATGGTGTTCTGCGTTCAACAAGGATTGGTTTTCAGGTGGCATCGTATCTTCTCAAAGAAGTGAGTGCGCAAATCATGCGCTTACAAGGAAATTATCTAAGATGGATGGGTTTTGTGATTTCTAAAACATGTTTATTGGAGTTGTGTTTGAGTGGAGGATTAAAGAGAACGGCGAAGATGTACGTTGCATGCTTAGGTACACCATATATGGCCTTAAACGATGTGAAGTTGGTTTTACATGTTAGAGATGTATTTACAATTGAAACTTTCTCTTTATTTGAAGATTAATTTATGAGAGGGGTTGCATGTCATAAACCCTTTTTTTATATAGAAAGGTCTATTATGACATATCATGTGTGAGTTGAGGGTAGGAATGTGATCAAACATGCGGTAATTTTCAATGTTGAAGATTTGTCGATATCTTGCACATGCAAGTTGTTTTTTGAGGTGGGTATTTGTTGTTGTAATTGTTTGTGAATAATGAATATACATTATGTGTGTGCTATTTTGAGAGATATATTACGAAAAAAGTGGCATAAGGATATTGTTAGTGAGTAGGTTTTAGATGATGTTTCTGCCTTTGATTCTTCGAACAAATCGATGGTGGGCTCGTTATGGAGAATTCAAATGAATAGAAAGTTTAAGAAGCTGATTTTAGCTAGTGAAGACAATATTTAAGCTTGGTTGAAGTGTGAAGAAACTTTTGAAAGTTCTAAATATAGTGTTATACGTGAAGTCGGCCCCATTTATTTTGATGACTGCGTTGATCTGGTGTTATTCAAAATCCTCAAAGCAGTCGTGAGAAAGGGAAGCAGAGTAAGAGAGAGAAGAGTGTACTTGAGAAGAAGAACAACCAAGCGAAAGGGAAAAGAAACCGATCTGAGTCACAAATTAAGAAGTTCGTAGAAGTTGTACAAGTATTTTCTTCATTTTTTCTTATTTGCATATTCAATGTTTCTATAATTTATATATTGTCTTGGAAATTCTTGTGATCTGGCCAAATTATATTTTTTATGTTAATTAGCTCTGTTGTACTACATAATATCTAAAAATGGGTCATTAATCTTAATATGTTGTTATCTTTTACTATAATATTTATGGGTTTCAATGTCATGTTTTCTTGTTTTCTTTCGGTAATTAATTCTTGATATTATGTTACATAAGCACGTTTTTTCATTTTGTAATATTTTTTTCAGGTTGGTATTGCTACATTTTTCGAAGATGATTATGTTGTGCATCCGAGTATTGGTCCAACTTCGAGTTCAATATCAGTTGGCTCTTTCTCTTTAGAGCTCAATATCAGTTCAAAGGGTGTCATAAGAATATCATTTGTCGGTTTTATTTTTCTGATCTCATCCATGACACTTCTGAATTGATTGACTGCTTCACTCATCTTCTCCAAAACCATAACCATTTTCTTTTGTTGACTCTTCTTCAATGTTAACAGGGTCAGAGTTCTTCTGTAAAAAAAAACATGAATATACAAGTTAAATATTTAATATTTTCATTTATTTTACATATCATCATATATAAATACCACATATCATTCACATATTAGACTTACATATCATCACATATTTTAGACATATATCATCAAATCTTAAAGCCACATATCTTCAGAAAAAAATCAAATCAAATCCTAAACCTAAATCTTTGAAATAGAAAACTTAACCCTAAAATGGAAAACTTGACTCTAACTCCTGAATCTCCGTTAGATATCACCACATACACCAACCATATATCATCACATACACCAGCCTCATATCATCACATATGTCAGCCACATATCATCCACATACACCAGCAACATATTATCACATATTGCTGTCATATTCATCATACACATTTACTCGTATTAATATTTTTGGTTATTTTATTTTATTTCATCTTGTGTTGGCAGCAGATTCGTATACGAAAACAACCTAGAACTGATCTAGCAAATCCTCCTCCTCAAAAGAAGAGATTTATGCATAAACGAAACAAGAAATATATCTGGTTCAGAACGTCTCCCAACCCCTCTTCAAACTTATTGAGAACCTGAATGACGAACAAAAGGCGACAATGAGGGAGATTGTGTTTTGGTGGCATGTTGTAACTGTCAACTTGGGTAAATCATTTTAAGTTGATAATATTTCTAGTGCAGAAGTTTCATTGCTACAGATGCTCCATTAGACTGGAGAATGACGAGTTGAAAATATAGGAGGATGATGTAGTTTCAGTGTTTGACTAGCTGACGGGAGAAGAATCGGTCACAGAAGTTTCATCTGGAAAATGTATTTTTAAATTTTTACATTCATTATATTACCCCTTCATTACTCTACTATACTTGTGTATACTAAAGAATTTCATTTTTCAATGCATATTCTAAAATACAACGATCATTACAAAGATTTGATGAAAGAATGGCAACGACGTTGGGAGTTACAAATGTTGTGTCTTTTACATCTAAAATAGTCGAGGCTCTGCAGGCAAGGGTTGACTGTGGTGATGACTTCAAACGTGACTTTTTTGTGTTGGTTGTCACCACAATGTTCAAGTCACAACAGGATCGAAAAGCAAACTATAAGATTCTGAAACGTCTTTAAGATGTGAACGAGATCAAGAATCTCAATTGGGTACAATTTCATGATCCACTACCTGATTTTGTCAAATGAAGAGTGGAAGACAAGTATAGCATTGAATAAGTTTTTTGCAGGACCTGCAATTTTCTTGTTGGTAAACATATGTGAATTACTACTGTATAATGAGATATATAATACTAAAAAAAATAAAATTCCTCTAACATTAATGTCTTTTATGAATTTATGCTACCTTGGTTGATAGATTTCAAGGTGCGGGGAGCAAATTTATGAAGATTCCCAATTTGCTCAAATTGTGAATCAAGTGAACTGGAGAAGAGAGTATAGGGGAAGAAGAAATCTAGGGGCTTTGGAATGGGGAAAGGTTGTTGAGAGGTTGTGATTTGTACATATTTGTATGTGATTTTCGTGTATTTTTGCATCGTGTGTTGTGTGCTTTTAGGGTTTTTAGGTTTATTTTCTTCTCATTTTTCTTCCTTATGATAATTTTCGTTTCGTATTGTGCTTAATGTTTTTCTACCTTGTTTTATAATTAATAGTCTAATTTTTCTTTATTTTTGTGTTTCAGCTCGAAACGAAGAAGACGAAACGCACGACGTGCTGCCGACGCCCGCAGCCAGCACTGCGTCGATGCCGGGAGACGCCTGCATCGGTCGACGCATAGCTGCAGTAGCGTCGATTCTAGCTTCGTCGATCGACATACCTGTAGATGCAAACTTGCAGTCGCGTCGATCCGTGTACGCGTTAGTCGATGCACTGCCTGGTCGACGCGAGCAGACTAACTTGCGTCGACGTCGACACTCGGACCGCGTCGGTCGACGCTTCGGTGGTTTAGCAGTTATTTTCGGGAAAATCTATAAAAAGCCGTTGGTTTCTTCAAAACTTCATCATATATATTGGGGGGAAGGTTTCAAAATGTCAGATACCTCAAATTCCTTTCCATCCAAATTAAATTGAAGATTTCGGTTAATGATCAAGTCATTTCCTTCGTTTCTCGTTCGTTCGTTCTTGAAGATATCGCTTTGTTGCTGTAGATCATTCGTTTGCTACCGATTTCATGTGAATTATAAGTTTCCTGTATTTCTTTTTATTTACTTTTGAATTAGCTTTTAATTTTGTACTTTCATTCGGCTTGTTATTAGTTTAGTAACTCAAGCACGACTTACTTTTAATTCGCTAGTTTAATTATGTTTGTTTTCTCGTTTTATAAATCATAGTTTTTATTGCTTTCAATTAGTTTTAATTTTTGTATGCTCGTTTTCAAATTCTTAGTTATAGAAACCCCTTCCCGAAAATGGATCGTGTGTTTAGTTATAGAATTGTTAAACAAACATTTGTAGACGCCGATTGCAATTCCTTGTGATTCGACTCGAGTCAAGCTTATCGCATACAATAGCTCCGTTCTCTTGCGGACGAGCTTTTTTATTTTTAAAGCGAAAAAGTTTGATTCAAAGCGAAGCAAGAAGACGATGGCAAAATTGCATGTGTTTGATTCTAAGATGAAAAAACTAAAACAATAAACGCTAAAAATGAAAAACTA
>BMAC01000009.1:2892728-2924530 GCA_014905375.1 Phtheirospermum japonicum | reverse complement strand
ATGTGTTAGTTTTTATTGATGATATGTGGCATCAATATGGGATGGTATTTGGCTATATTATGTGTGGATATGTGGCTCTAATATGCGTTGATATGTGGCTGGAGCATGTGATGATATGTAGAAGTAAAATATGATGATATTTGAAAGATATTCAGGATTTAGGATTTTCTTTTAGCTGATCATATGTAGCAGTAATATGTGATGATATGTTTAAGTAATATGTGATGATATGCAGCAGTAATATGCGATGAAATGTGGCAGTAATGTGATATTCTATATATTTCAGGATGGTTACAAATTATGGATGGCAAGATAGTTCTTGGTTACTAAGGTTTTTATGATATAAGAGCAAAATGGTGTTCTGCGTTCAACAAGGATTGGTTTTCAGGTGGCATCGTATCTTCTCAAAGAAGTGAGTGCGCAAATCATGCGCTTACAAGGAAATTATCTAAGATGGATGGGTTTTGTGATTTCTAAAACATGTTTATTGGAGTTGTGTTTGAGTGGAGGATTAAAGAGAACGGCGAAGATGTACGTTGCATGCTTAGGTACACCATATATGGCCTTAAACGATGTGAAGTTGGTTTTACATGTTAGAGATGTATTTACAATTGAAACTTTCTCTTTATTTGAAGATTAATTTATGAGAGGGGTTGCATGTCATAAACCCTTTTTTTATATAGAAAGGTCTATTATGACATATCATGTGTGAGTTGAGGGTAGGAATGTGATCAAACATGCGGTAATTTTCAATGTTGAAGATTTGTCGATATCTTGCACATGCAAGTTGTTTTTTGAGGTGGGTATTTGTTGTTGTAATTGTTTGTGAATAATGAATATACATTATGTGTGTGCTATTTTGAGAGATATATTACGAAAAAGTGGCATAAGGATATTGTTAGTGAGTAGGTTTTAGATGATGTTTCTGCCTTTGATTCTTCGAACAAATCACTCCCTCCAGTTCTTAATAAATGACGTTCTGACTTGAGATGGGAGAATTAAAAATTGTGTAATCTGACTAAGTTGCCCCAAATAATCAATCTCTTAAATATGTATAATTATCTTTTACATAAAAAACTCTTGTTTATATCTATCCCTAAGTTAAAAATAAAAAGACTTATTAGGATTGCGATAAGGATAAATAGACAGAAAAGGTGATAAATATCTTAAACGTCATTTAATCAGAAAACTGAAAAAGAGTGCATAACATCAATTAAATAGGAACGGAGGGAGTAATAAACACACACACACACACACACACACACACACACACACACACACACACACACACACATATATATATATATATATATATATATATATATATATATATATATATATACGCAACATCCATATTCATCGTAAGAAAGAGAAACAGAATATTTACTTACTTGTCTTAGTAGAACTAGAATTCAGCTTATGTTTCCGATACTTGAGCAAATAGTTGAAAAGGTCTATAAAACCCTTTTGATTTCTTAGCGACCTATTGTTTGTTTCTAGTTTTCCCCAATAAGCCATGCACAGAATCGATGTGGTGATATTGGGAAAATTTTGGAAATAACAGCAGTCATGGCAGCAGATTGGTCGGTCATAATTGTAGTTGGATGCTTACTGCCCATGGATCTCAAAAAAGCACCAAACAGCCACTCAAATGACTTGATTCTCTCATTCATTAAAACCCCGCACCCAAATATCAAATTCTTACCATGATGGTTCATACCGACAAATGGACCACAATCATATTATATTTTTTAGTGCGATCGATACGTAGTATCATGGACCAAATCACCGAATAACTCGTAATCCTGCCGCATACGCCCATCTCTCTAAAAAAACAAAACTACACAGAAAACTGGAATGCAGGAGTAGTACCAATTGAAGGAATTGCAACAACAAAAGTTAAAATTAAAAATAGATATTGCATAACCTAATTTGATAAAAAAAACTCGAAATAGCTTACCATGGAAGTAATTCTTGTCCATTGCAAAGGAGACCTCGGCTTGTAGGAAAATCAACGGAAACTTGAAGCAAATTCGAAAGGAACTGTCACTTTAATCGATGGAAAATTCACAGAATTTGAGTCGCATGAGGGGGGAGAATTTGGGGACAGAAGCTAGAGAATTGCTGCTCAATTCAATGGGGATAGCCGATATCTGGACTATTAATGGTTGATTGTTCTTGGGGATCGCCGGTATCTACTCAATTCGACTGTGTTTGTTTGTTTGGGGATCGAAGGTATTTGAATTTCAATTTTTTATATATAGTGGGATCGGATGCACCTTGCAACGTGCAGTTAGGTCCATCTAATAATTTTCCCCTTAATTTGACTTCATTCGAGACTCGGTCTACTATCTAGATTTTATGATCGGTTATTTAGTAAAATCAATTTTTATAAAACTAGTTTAACTAGTTTGAATACCCACGTTTTACGCGGGCATATCGAAAAAAATACATAAAAACATAAATCTTATCAAATAAAAATAAAAATCCTATTAACATCAAAAACTGAATTATTAATATAAAACAAAATATTCTTTGTTTTAACACCCACATGTTGACAACATTAACTGTTTTATTTACAACGATATCATTCTCCTCGTAGCAAATAATTTTTCAATATTTTTTACTCTTAATTCTCGATATTATGACAAAACGCTGAAACGTGTGTTGCACGGGTATTATACACTTCTTAAAACTTTGCCATATTTGTAAAAATGAAGAATTTAGATACACGGGTAATTTGAAAAAAATATATGAAATTCGTATTTGCAACTTGTATAATACCATATTGATGTCTCCTGCCAATATAAATATTTCTAATATCAAAATACAAACTATTTGTGATATTAAATTATAATACAAATATCGCATGAGCAACACATACTCATATTCATCACCATTGTCATTTCATACTAATTGGTCACTAATCAATACATGATTTGTTGCACATACCCATATTCATCACCATTGCCATTTCATACTAATTGGGCACTAACAATACATGAATTTATTGTATAACGGGTAACGTGTAGTGTCCCGTGCTAATTAAAATATATTTACACGTTTAAATTACCTTTATTAGTAATTTCTATAAAATTGTTAAAATTATATTGTAATATATTTTTTTATTTATATATTTTTGAAGCTTATTTATACTAATTGAAATTCCAAAAACGAGTTTTTAAATTTTCTAAAAAAATATAACTTACTTATATTGTGTTTTCACTAATGTAATTATGATTAAAACCTATTCGAAAAAACCATCCAAGAAAACATGATTGGAGATCCATTCGCGAAAATCATCAAACATGCGAAAATATGACTGGAGCTCCATTCACAATAACTATCCAAGAGATTAACATGTACAGCTAAACCTTAACACTAAAACAATAGGTTTAGTAGCTTTATTTTCAAAAAACTACTATGAACTTCAAATAAGCAAATTACATGAAGTTTACAATCTATGAAGCTTATTTTTAAACAACCATGAAACTGCTCCAAATAATAACACACTTAGGTAATAAAGGAAAAATCACATAAAAATAATGATAATAGAGTCTCGTTATAATACTTGAAGAAATAACTTATATATGTCATTTGGAGAAAACAGAATAGCCCCACGTATAATATGTCAACAATCGAAACAAATAGATACTAAAACATACAAAATTGGAACCACCATGGTACTTCATAAACAATTATTAGAACTCAAAAGTTTCGTGGGGACTATTGTTATTCTTAAGTTTCATGCCAAGACACAAAATTTTATAAAGCTATTTTATTGAGGCATTATATAAGATTAATTTCAAAGAAGCATAAAGCTGATAAAGTTACAACTTGATCATATACCCAAAATTGAGAGATAGGTTGATCAAACATTCATCATCAATCTTGTAGTAAACCCATCTTACTCCATCAAGTCCAATAGTGGCAGCTTCATCAAAGCCACTGTGATCACTTCAGCATTGCTTATAGGCCTTTCATGTTATAAAACAATAAATGGAAAATACTGGAACTAATAGAAAGGTTAAAACGAAAAATTCAAACAATTAAGGATACCATGTAAGAATAAACTTGAACATACTGATTTCATGTTATTAGGAAAAACCAACAATTACGGAATGGAATCAAGACATGCAAAAATAAATATGAATATGGAAAGAAAAGAAAAAGAAGACTGGTTCCAGCAAGCTCAAAAAAAAAAAGACCGATTCCAGCATGTAGGTCAATAACCAATAATATACGAACAAAAAGAAAAAATAATTCCGAGCAGCCAAAAAATCAACCACGAACCATCACATAGAATTACCAGCAGAGGCATAACATATCTAAAATCAAAAAAATAAAACCAATACTAAACCCCAAAAAAACATATGAAAACTCAAAATTTGGGTCAATAATAATTCAAGAATCAAAGAAACTTGTTGAAAATACCCTCACTTTTCTAAAAGAGAACTTTTGATAGAGAGCAATTTAAAATAAACCTATGATGAAGGAGGCAGATTTTCACAACAGTCATTCTTCATACAATAACATTGCATCATCTCAACATCAAGCATGGAGAACAAAAAAATAAGAATAAATGAAGAATAATACCATGAAAGAGGACCGAAATGCAGACACAACTCCTTCAGCCCTTCTACCGATATACTCCATTGCACTCTTGAGCACAGAGCAATCAAATTGGGAGGCAATTGTGTCTGCTAACACATGAAAAAGAAATCAAATTCCTGTTAAAATTCTGCGAGATAATTCACCAAATAAAAAAACCAAACCAACATTTCTATCTAGAAAGAATTGGGCAAAAAATGAAGCAACTAATAAAAAAAAAAAAGGTGTTTATAGACAATGACCTATAATGTTTTTGTAAAATCAAACATAATATTTTTTTGATAAGAAATTGTAGAAAAATGTACATACAGAGGCGGGCAAGAATGGGAGACAGCGGCATAGAGGTAATATAGCAACACAAACCATTATATGAGAAACATAGCATCTAGACCATAATTTAGAATTACCAAAATGAACAAAAATAATAATGTAAAATAAAATGAAGAAAAGATAAATAAAATTGAGGGATTTATTAACATTAAATAAAACCATTGTGCGTTGAACTAAAGAAAAAACAAATGATAAGCTTAAAGAAGGAACCAACAGTCGAATTCTAACTGAGTTATATCAATATATATTTTCATTACTCGTTATACATAATAGAGTTCTCAATTTCAGTTATTTAATTATTGATCAACAACCAACTAACCAAACTGGTTGGTCGATTCAACGAAAACATACAAACACATTAAAATATTTTAGCATGAAAATAATGTTCTGGAAAAAAAAGTTATAATAAAAATATTTCATTTAAGACACACTCAAACGCACAAATATCAACCCTTGTCACTAATGAAAAATGCCGACTCAAATATTAGAAGAATTTTTGGAAAGGAAACTTACATAAAAAACATACAATTTGCTAATCTCGCCATACATTTCATTAGCCTCTGCATAACATAATATCACAAAGTACAATTATGTAACTCTAGAAAGGATGTTAGTAAATAATTACCAACTACCAACAATGATGAACCAAAAGTTGAGGTAAACATAACAATTAAACAGAAAAAAGATGGACCACATGAACCAAGAGTGTGCGGTAACCATGATACAAAAGGCTTATGTATTTAGAAAAGTGTAACTGTCTAATACCATACAGAGAACTTCTCCAAAATTTGAAGAATAACAATTAATCCAGTGTTAAGGCTTGTTTTAAGGATGATAATAACATATTTGTTTTCATATGTATCAACCCATAACTTTACACACCATCAAAGACTGAGTGTAGTTAAATATTTCACATTTTGTGAAATCAACTTAAATTTAGGGAAGGTTGTTCATATTATCCCATAAAAAATAAGAAAAGAACCTCGTGACCTCGATATTCATTATGTACATTTCATTCGCTTCCACGGGCATTACGCAGACTATATACAAAAATGTTGGCAAGTGAAAGTATATTACTCAGAAAATAAAAATAAAAATTACTAAAATCCAAATTAATCCAATCATCCCACACCCTCTTCAAGACATCAAACCACATTAAATGAAAAGGTTAAAAAGAGAGAAAGTAAAAAGAGAAAAATAGAAACAAATTACTACCAAATTATCCCTTATTCATCATCACAACTCTAAGTTAGAAAGAGGAATACAATGATATGGCAAGATCAATAATTTGAAAATGAATATCAACCGTCTCACAAAGTTAAAACATTCATAATTTCATTAAATTAAAAGAGTTAAAACATAAAAATATAAACAAAGGATTACCAAATTATCAAATTGTATCCTTTTCATCATCACGATTCGACGTCAAGTTATGAAGAGGATTAGGTCGATCAGGAAAGAACAATAATTAGAAAATAAAAATAAGACATCAGAAAACATATAATATAAAACTGGTCCAAACTGCACTATAACAAACTTTGCCATAAATCAGAAAAAATAACAAAAAATAATTACAATTTAAAAAATATAATTAAAAAAAGGTTTTAATTTAATCTAGTTAAACCAAAAAACGAATTTAATCCTTTTGGCTTAATATTAGAAACTATTTAAAGATTCCACGAAATATTAAAATCTTCTTATTAAAATTTCGAAGACAGAAAGTATATTTTAAAAAAAATCCATATTATAACCAACAGTGAAGATTTAATTAATTAGCTGAAAAAATGGCACTTGAGAATAATATAAAAAATAATTTGAGGATATAAGCTCATAATGAGATTTCGCATGCAGAAAAAATCAAAAAGTTTTAGTGATAATCAGAAAATTCTTAACATCCGCTACAGAAAAAGGAGTTTGAGAAAAAGTAATAAGTATAACACATAGTTACAAATAAATAAGTTCAGAAAAATAAGAAGGTGCCACATATCAGTTATCACCCCAAACACAGCAAAAGCAAGAGGATAGAAGATAACATGCGTCAAAATCAAGCCAATGAACTGAAATCAATCAAATGATGATTGACAAATCTTCAAACATCAATCACACTTGTTAACCTATAAAAAATGCTATTCCAAATAATATTGATCTATAAAGATTTAAACAATAAATTTGATTTAATCAAAACTTTTATAACTAATTGAAAATCACTATTAAAGATCTTGATAAACATAAGCACCAAACGGGAATTCATCATAATCGGCTTGGAGTGAATAATTGAACAAACTATTGAACCTGTAGAGACAAAATATTAATCTTGATAATATTAAAAATCATGAGTTGAAATTAAAACTAAATAATAACCGAAAAAGATAAATGATTGGAAAAAAAATTGAGTGCGGAGGGGAGAAGTCAAACCTAAACAGAACTCGAGAAATCTAGAATGAAATCAACAGATAACTCTAAAAGTCAAATACAATTGTCACAAAATCTACTAAAGGGAAAATAATTTTTGCAACAAACCCTTTTCTTACTGCTCTGTAATGCTGCTAATAGAAATGGTAATTTGTTAATAATTTAAAATACAGTTTCTTTTCTGAATAAGTTAGAAAAGTGATTAAATTGTTTGCAAAAATTAAATTAGAAGTTGAATCATAAATCTAAAGCGCATTGTCTACATAAAACGGTAAGAACCACATTTTTCATCAAAAAAAGAATCTAACAATCACTTCTTATTTACCAGCAAGCTAACCTCGAATATCTTGATTCAGAAGGTCCAACCACTTAGAAGCTATGTTTGCATACTATTTTCTTAACCAAACTTGGTAATTAAGACAGACAAAACAATATTTTTAAAAGTTTATAGCATTGCCAAATTTGAATTAAATCACACATATTAGTTCCACCCGATTCATTCGAAAGGTAACCAATTTTATTACTAAATCAACAAAATAATTAAGATCATCAACCTGAGAATTCACAACATCTCTCCAAGTTTGAAGACTAAAGTAGAGGCATAATTAAAATCTCTTATCTATTCACAGACTTGATTAACATTAAGAAAATATTTGAATTAAATGGACACTACAAATTAAATAAATCAGCCCAGGTGAGTTGAATCCAAACAGTTGCAAATCGTATATATTGTTAATATAAGTGGACAAGATTAATTTAACTTTCTAAATCCTAAAACCAAGAATAACCAAAAAAATAATAGAAAAAATCATTGAACCAAGTATTAAATGGGAAGTACAAACATAAAATACGTGATAATCATGCCATAGGAACCGAACCTCCATGAAGGTGTAAGAAATCATTTCGCGGATACTTTATTAGAATCTGAAAATAAAAATAAAACGCAATCAAAAGACAAAGCAAAACACAATATATCAACTCAAACAAAAATGGTTCAATACAACTTCTAGCAAAGAAAAATTGATAAACAACCATGATTTCAAGGATTAATTCGTGAATCTTTATACGATTCCGAATAACCGATTGTTTAGAATATATAAAAAAAAATAATTCGCTGCATTGATTATCATGGAGCAATCAACTCACTAATGCACACAATCAACCTAGTTAAATAGAATCTATTTCTAAAATCCATTAAAAAGGATAGATAGCACAGATTAAATTCCAATTTTCCAAATATACAGAAACCTATACAATAATATATCAAAATTACCAAAAAAAAAAAACAAAAACACAAGGCATATAACATATCTGAATGTTAGCAGAAGAATCACCACTTTATATATCTTGAATTGAATTAAGCCCCTGCTTGAGAACGAATCAGAGGCAATTAGAGAAATTCAAGGCCGCACGGCGGTGGCAATTTCAAATGACAGTGATGTTCGAGGTGTAGCAGTTGTCGCTGAATCATCAAGGTGCAGGTTCAATGGAGAGAGAGAGAGAGAGAGAGAGAGAGAGAGAGAGAGAGAGAGAGAGAGAGAGAGAGAGGAAGCAGAACCCTAGAAAATTCTAGGTGGTTACAAATGGAAGAAAGTCCTTATTTATACCTAGTTAAAAAATCCAAAAAGGAAGTATTTAAACACAAATTATCATAGGCTGACACGTCAGATTTTCAAGACACCAGTGTTTATACCTGGAAATAAGACCCGAATTGATGACCTCAAATCCACAAGAGGTGCAACCCGATCCCTGCAACTGATAAAACCTGCGTCCAAAAGAAACGTCAGATGGGGACCAGAAGGGTTTTCCGGTGAACCCCCTCCGATTCTTAAGTTAGTGTACGGATGAAATTTGGCAGAGTAAGGGCTTGATTAGAGAATGAGTTACCTTTCTTTAACTTTATCATTAACTATTTATAGATGTACTTTTTTAGGATTTCCGTGAAATTAGGGCCGTTATGCCACATCACCCTTCTAGATTTTTCTCTCTGCTAGTCTGCCCTGAGCTGGAGCCCCGAGCTCTTCCAGATAATCTGATCTGGGCTGAAACCCTGAGCTGTATACACAACCCTGGGCTGAATACGTGACCCCGATCTGAATACATAGTCCTGGTCCCATAAATGGCTTCTCGACCTGATATGATCAATTTACCCCGAAACAATTACTCCCCCCAACTATGGTCGCGCACTCCTTTGTGAAAGTGACCATAGTAGTATCATCATTTTCTGGCCCGATTTTTCCCTATTCAGAGCTCAGATCTATCAGCCCGAGCTGAAATTCATCTGCCCAAAATCATTTTCTGCCCCGATCTCTATCCGTGAGCCCGAGCCCAAATTTTTCTACCCCGAGCTCGATCTGTTAGCCCGAGCTGACAGTATAAATTCATCTGCCCCGAGCTCGGTCCTTGAGCCCGATGAAACTCATCTGCATAGTTTTTTCTGCCCCGAGCTCGATCTAGAGCCCGAGCTGAAATTCATCTGGCCAAACTTTTCTGCCCCGAGCTCGATCCGTGAGCCCGATCTGAAATTCATTTGGCCAAAATTTTCTGTCCCGAGCTCAATTTGTGAGCCCGATTTGAAATTCATCTGGCCAAATTTTTCTACCCTGAGTTCGATCCGTGAGCCCGAGCTGAAATTCATCTGGCCAAATTTTTTTGCCCCGAGCTCGATCTGTGAGCCCGAGCTGACTTCCTTGCATTTTTTCGGCCAAGTTAGGCCCTCCCGAGCTAATGAGGCCCATTAAGCCTCTTTATTTCTGGCCCAATTTAAGCCCTTCCCAAGCCGATGAGGCCCATTAAGCTGCTTCCTCGCATCCTTTCCGACCCAATTTAAGCCTTCCCGAGATGAGGAGGCCCATTAATCCGCTTCCTCGCATCTTTTCCGGCCCAATATAGGCCATCCTCGAGCTAAGGAGGCCCATTAAGCCATTTTCTTGCATTTTTTCTGGCCCAATTTAGGCCATCCCCGAGCTAATGAGGCCCAATTTAAGCTTTCCCTGATCTGTTGAGGATGCACATCTAGGATTTTTGCGTTTCCTTAGGAGATCTGATTCTCCCGCATTTTTGAGAATCGACGCTCATGATGAAGACTATTGGACTTGCTCGGATGCCCCTTAGAATTCTCTCGTTTCATATAGCCTAAGTCATAAGACTTTAGTTTCACTCTTCATATTTTCCTATCCCCTACTTTCACTTAGCGTCAGAAACTCCTTAGCTCTGACAAGATCTTCCTACCTTGCATTTTCATTCATCAACCTTCAAGTTTTTCATCATCAAATCTTCAAATATTCATCCCATCTTCAAACTGTTCTTGAGTTTTCTGGAGATTCTATCCTCCAAATAGGTACTACTCAATCCTCTTTTCTAGTTTTTTTTCTTTCATTATACGTGTTCTATTTTATTTTTGTTATTATTTTTTATTATGTCTTCCCCCTCAACATCTCGTACGCCCACCGAAGACCTGAGTCTCATCCCTACCTCTCCTTTATCCTCCCCTGATCTTGGCGAGAAATCAGGGTCCGTGGAGCATGCTACTTCTCCTCGAAGTGAGTTTTCCTCGACCCCTCACTGCTCGAGGGAACCTTTATCCCCATTTCCCCTATTTTGGGTCCCCGGCATATCCCTCTTACTATTACCAACAAAATCTTGGGATATATTCGCTCCAATATTGGCCTCCCTTCTTCATACCAGCTAATCCTTCCGTCCCAAGAAGATAGAGCCTCTTATCCGCCTCCGGGCTGTTTAATGTTTTACGTTGGCCAATTAGATGGGGGACTCCATTTTTCATTCCTCCTCTGCTAATGGAGATCTCTCGTCTCTACGAGATTCCCCTGAATCAATTTTCCCCGAACTCGTTCCAAAACATGATTGGTTTCATACTTGTCGCCCGGTATTTGGGTATTAATCCTACTGCTACCCTTTTCTTTTCTCTCTTCCAAGCCAAATACCTCAACCCCTCTGGTTTCTTTTACTTTTCCTCCCAAGGTGACGCTAAATTCTTGGATAAAGCCCCTTCTTCAAACCAGGAGTGGAAGCAATGTTTCTTTTTTGTCAGGTCTCCCGACCCTTGGCATTTCCCTACCGAGTGGATATGGCATATCCCCACCCAACGAAAATACAATATCAGAAAATGATCGCAAGGTATCGTAGATCGCATCACGCAAAGGACCTTCGATCTGTCTCGCCTTATCCGCCCCTCCTTGCTCTATTACTACAGTCTTAGTCCGCTCGAGTTTCCATTGGAAATGGACATTGGTAAACCACGTACCTTTGTCTGTATATTAACTGACCCCTTACTTATCAACGCTACTTCACCGTGCTTTTCTTTTGCAGATACGATGATTAAGAGGTTGCGAGCTCAAGCCGGGGAGCCAAGAGAGAAAGTTATGTCCGTGGGTCGGGCCCTTCCCAAGGYGACTRCCGAACCTCTCCCCATCACAAGWTCTGACGAGCCTGYACCTTCTAAGAAGGCTCTGACTGGGGTTTACCAGCCCCAATCGAAGAAAGCTAGGTTCACCCCCGCTCTGGGTTCCTCTCCTTCGACCCCGAATCACTCCTTCTTCACACAGAGTGTGTTAAGGAATGAGGATGGTCATATCGCTGCTCAATACATTCAGGGTGTTTGCCCTACTGTCGATCGGGAGCGAGTGGAGAAATGGGAGGATGTGGAATTGTTTGATGCCTGGAGTTTATGTCTCTCTAAGGTAAATAGTCCTAAGCTTAGACTTGTAATTTTCCCTAACTTCAACCTTTAAACCCCATCTTTTCCTTTCTTTGCAGACCCTGGCTTTGACCTCCAATCTTACTGCCCGAGCACACCTGGGCTTCAATGACCCTAGATTAGCCATTGACCTCCAAGCCGCACGGGATCAGGTTGCCACCTTAAGCTCTAAGTTGGAGCATGCCCTAGCTGCCTTGAAGGAGAGGGAAGAGGAGGTTTCTTCTCTGAAGAATCAGCTGGTGGACCAAGAGTGCGAGCTCATGGTGAAGGTTGAGAAAGCTCATTCTGAAGGTTAGAAGGCAGGCCGGGAGAATTATCTCCAATCAGAAGAAGGTCTATCCGTGGTCCAGCGAGTTTGGGATTCTACCCACCAATTCTTTGTCCACTCTGAAGACCTTTACAGGATCCTGCTGGGGATAGTCCCTTTTTACGTGGACTATCTTCTGGACAAGGTGAAGGAGTGGGTGGCCTGGGGGGTTCAGTGGAAACCTTCGTACAGGAAGCTACTTTGGATGGCGCCCCCGATTGTCCTCACATTGCCTCGAGCGACGAGGACACCCTGATTAATTCTGTTGGAGTCGCGGACTTTCTGGAGTATGCCCTTCATCACTTCAGGCCTGAGGTCAGTGCCACCGAGCCAATCAATCCTTCCCTTCTGGTCATTACCGAGAACACTCCCATGGTTAAATGTGATGGAGGAGATATCGAGGATGATCAATTTAGTAAGCAGCTCGAGGCAGGCCTTCTCTCCACTTCTGATTACGGGAAGTAGGGTTTGGATTTTTAGGGGTTTTGTCTTTAGGTTTGTGTAATGTCATCGTTTATATCTTGCTTTTTCCTTTTCGATTGTATGACATGATGCCCTCTTTGTGATCGAAGTTTCTTTTGATGAATGAACCACTTTTATTTCAATTCATACCTGTTTTAACTTGTGCTTTCACTTTTGTTTCTCTGGGGATTCCCTCCTTTATTTGGTCATACCTGATCTTTCGAACTACACCTGTTTTAACTTGTGCTTTCACTATATTTTCACGTTCTTTTAGACACTTCTAGTGAGCTCGGGAAGAGGGTATCTTTAGTACGCTCCCCGATCACTTAGGAGGCTCGTTAAGCCCAAAGTTTAAGATCTAGCTGCTTGGTGTAACCGCGTTTCATATGTTATTCCCCTTTTAGGCGGGCCTTTGTACTTGTTCGTACAATATTTCAAATGTGTTGGAGGGAGAATTTTGCTTTATAAACTTTTGTTCCTTACTCATTCGTCACAACATTTCCCTCGCTTAAGCATGTCTGGGTCCTCGGCAAGTCCGTCGCCGGACACTTATGAACTTCAAGAGGAGGTGGACCGGCTCCGCCGTCATCATGAGAGAAAAGGACAACACAATAAATTCTACAAGGACCACTGGAAATCCTCCAATCATCATGCTCTTCATCTCCGCGAAGAAGTTTTGGACCTTCGCGATCAAGTGAACCATTTGTTCAAAGCGAATGAAGCTCTAGCTGCTAGTGCGAAATCTGAGACTCACCGTGCCGACCTCTACTATCTGAGATTCTGTGAGGTGGACCACGAGCTATGGAAATTGAAGAATGCTCGGTGTCGCTCTGACTGATGATTACTTCGTATTTTCTAGTTCTGCACTTTAGCTCGAGTCTTAGGCTCTGGAGCTTTTTGTTAATGTAATAATTAGTTAACCCTGAGATCTGGTTTTAATAAAAAATCGCATTTTACTTTGTGCTTCCGCACTTTAATATTCGTTTAGTTTATATTTAATACATGGGTGTCTCCCACGTGTTATCTAGTGGCATTCTCCACTCAATGCTCAACCTGAGCATCCGCTCGACCTGCCGCCGCGTGCAGGATTTTAGGTTGACATTTGTCAACTCACTAACCTCGAGCATCCGCTCGACCCACCGCCGTGGGTAGGTCTTTTAAGTTTACATGTTCCAACTTACTAACTTCGAGCATCCGCCCGTCCTACCGCTGCAGGTAAGCCTTTTAGGTTGTGCTAGAATTCATGTAAATATTTATGTCTTAAAAGTCCCCACTCTGCAATAAATTTCAGCATAGAACATATTTTTTTTTATCTTACATGATCAAGTACATTTATTTATTCTTGATGCAATCAACAAAAGACCTACAGAAATAACCTCATTGAATCTCTCTTTACCCCTTTCTTAAACGAAGTAAGTCCTCAAATTTGCTACATTCCAGGCTCGGGGAATTTCTCTTCCATTCATGTCTGCGAGCTCATAGCCACCTCTTGCTAATACTCTGGTTACCCTGAAGGGTCCTTCCCAGTTGGCCCCGAGCTTTCCCAGGTTCCTAGCCAAACCTGCTATTCTCAACACCAAGTCTCCGACCTGAGAGTTCCTTTTAACCACTCTATTATTGTAGGTCGCTTCCATCCTTCTTCTCATTTCTTCCATCCGAAGGAATTCCTTTTCTCTCTTTTCAGCTATCAAATCCAAAGATTCTCGTACCATCATCTCATTCTGTTCCTCGTTGGATGCTAAAATTTGGTGAGTCGTAGCACAGACCTCTGCTGGTATAACGACATCCATGCCATATACCAGGCTAAATGGGCTCTCCCCTATATCCTCTTTTGGGTTGGTCCGGTAAGCCCATAGAACCGACTGGAGATCCTCAACCCATTTTCCTCTGGCCTTCTCCAATCGTGTTTTTATCCCCCGAACCAAGATCTTATTAATAGCTTCTACCTGTCCGTTAGCCTGTGGGTGGTACACTGAAGTGAAGATTTGTGTGATCTTCATTCTATCACACCATTCTTTCAAGCCATTCCCCGTGAACTGGGTGCGTTGTCTGACACGAGCACCCAGGGTATCCCGAAATGACACACTATGTTCTTCCATAGGAACTTTAATATAGCTTCCTCTGTAACTCTTGCCAATGGCTCGGCCTCCACCCATTTACTAAAATAATCTACAGCCACCACCAGGAATTTCCT
The DNA here is from genome assembly GCA_014905375.1 of Phtheirospermum japonicum. NCBI lineage: Eukaryota > Viridiplantae > Streptophyta > Magnoliopsida > Lamiales > Orobanchaceae > Phtheirospermum > Phtheirospermum japonicum. The sequence goes on along the minus strand of BMAC01000009.1, from coordinate 2,909,497 downwards.
CTGTCTCGAGGCTATAGGAAAAGGGCCTACCAAGCCGATTCCCCATTTTTCGAAAGGACATGCGACACTCATGGTCATAAGCTCTTCGGCTGGCCTGTGCATTAAAGGGGCATTTAACTGACATTTCTCGCACCTCCTTACTACCTTTTTTGCATCCGCTTTCAAATAAGGCCAGAAATATCCCGCTCTCAAGATCTTCTGAGCCAGAACTCGAGCACCCATATGGTTACCACAACATCCTTCATGCATTTCTCTGAGCACTTGCTCACTCTCCTTCATCCCTAAGCACTTAAGGAGAGGAATCCCGAACCCCCTCTTGTACAAGTTTCCTCCTATCAGACAGACACGTGCAGCTCGTATCCTGAGCCTAGCTACCAAGCTTTGATCTTTAGACACGGTCCCCTTTTCCAAGTAAGCCTTCATCTCCGCCTGCCAATCCCCCCCTTCTATAAGCTCATCTATTGTATTCTCCGTCACCCCCTCGGGTGCCATCAAGAGAGTTATTTGCATTTCTTTGCAATCAACCGCTGAGCTAGATACTTTTGCCAGATAGTCGCCGTGCTCATTCTCTTTATTCAGGATTTATATCATCTCCAAGTGTTCCATACTTTCTCGGCATCTCTTGAATTTGTCAACGTATTTCTTAATACGTACTTCTCGTACTTCGAACTCACCACTGGTTTGCTTGTAAACCATCTGTGAATCCAAATGTACTGAGATCCTTTTGGCTCCTAACTTTGTGGCCATTTGTATTCCTCTTATACACGCCTCATATCCCGCCTCATTATTAGATGCACAAAGATTTAATCTGACAGCATATTCTATTTTGTCCCCTTCCGGGCTAATCAACACTATCCCTGCCCCACATCCGGCCTGTCCTGTCGATCCATTAACAAAAATCATCCATTGACCCTCTATCTCCTGGGGTCGTGTCATTTCTTGCATAAAACCCACCAGGGCTTGTGCTTTGACAGACACGCGATTCTGAAATTCAATTTCAAATTCGCCCATCTCGATCAACCACTTGATGAGTCTCCCCGACGTCTCCGGCTTACTGAGGATGGACTTTAGTGGGAGGTTGGTTCTAACAACTTCTTTTTGGGCAGAGAGATATGGTCTCAGTCGTCTAGATGTGACTACTAGGACCAGAGCTCCCTTTTCAATCTCAGCATATCGAAGCTCAGCTCCCTTGAGCGCTTTACTGACATAATATACCGGGGTTTTCTTTCTTCCTTCCTCCTTTACCAACACCGTGCTTACTGCAGATTCTCCTATAGACATGTACAGGTACAATGTCTCTCCTGGATTAGGTTTCGTAAGTAGTGACATTTCAGATAAATAAGCATTGAGCTCATCAAAATCTTTTTGACATTCGGCGTTCCAGAAGAATCCCAGAGTCTTTCTCAACACTCTGAAGAAAGAAAGGCTACATTCTGCAGCTCAGGAGATGAATCTATTCAATGCTGCCAAATGCCCCGTTAGGCGTTGAACCTCTTTCAGGCTTTTAGGAGGGGCCATATCTAGGATAGCCTGAATCTTCTCAGGGTTGGCCTAAATCCCTCTCTCGGTGACCATGTACCTTAAAGGTTTCCCCAACCTGACCCCAAACGCACATTTTTTTGGATTCAACTTCATACGGTATTTCTTCAACGTTTGAAAAGTTCCTGCTAGATCACCTACATGTGATTCCGATTTGACACTCTTTACCAGCATATCATCTACGTATACCTCCATGTTTCTGCCCAATTGCTGGGAGAACATCCTGTGTACCAGCCTTTGGTACGTGGCTCTAGCATTCTTAAGACCAAAAGGTATTACCACGTAACAGTAAGTGTCGAAAGATGTGATGAAACTGACCCTCTTCTGGTCTTCTTCTGCTAATTTTATTTGGTGATAGCCTTGGGAGGCGTCCATCATGCTTAGCAGCTCACACCCCGATGTTGAGTCCACAAGCTGGTCGATTCTTGGTAAAGGGTAATGGTCTTTAGGGCAGGCCTTATTCAAGTCCCTGAAATCCACACACATTCTCCAGTTATCCTCCGTCTTAGGGACCAGAACAACGTTGGACAACCACTCCGGGAATTGGATTTCCTTAATGTGTTTCGCCTCCAGCAGCTTGTGCACCTCAATTCAGATAATGGCTTCCTTCTTAGCCCCAAAGTCTCTTTTCTTTTGCTTTACTGGCGTAAATGAAGGATTGATGTTGAGCCTATGCTCTGCCAAAAATGGGTCAATTCCCACAACTCATTTGGCGATCAGGCGAATACATCCGCATTACTGCGCAAAAAGCTAACCAACTCTTTCAAAGTCTCCGGGGATAAGGTGGTTCCTACCCTCATAGTTCTATGTGGTTATCCCGGGACGGTTTCCACCATCATTAACATCTCATTCGGCTCTACATGCTCTTTTGACTCGTCCAAAAACTTAGGGACCCTCGAGGTGTCTGCTTCAGCAGGCACATCCTTTCGTCTCCCCTGTTTCACACTCTGCACATACAACTTCCTCGAGGTGTATTTGTCACTGCCGACCTCTCCCACCTCACTCGTTACTGGGAACTTCATCTTCATGTGGTAGATGGATACCACCGCCTGGAAGCTACTAAATGATGGTCTTTCCATCATGGAATTATACGCTGAAGGGAAGATCGAATCATCTTGGTTTTTCGGCACAGTGCCTCCTCTAAAGAGACAGAAATCACTATCGACCCCAGGGTCTGTATGGCGAACCCGATTAGGGAGGTCTCTGCCGGCTCCAACTTCTCCTCAAGATCCATTCTCTCCAAACAATCTAAGAATAGGATATCAGTCGAGCTTCCCATATCAACAAAGATGCCTCCTACCTCGTAATTAGATATCATCGCTCTGATTACTAAAGCATCCGCATGTGGCCTCAAGACCTCCCCCACATCTTGAGGCCCGAAATGTATGATTGGGTTGTCTGCTACCTGCCCGATCTCAAGTCCTCTTCTCTTTTCTGGGTCAGCTGCTCTGACATACCCTTTTCTCAACCTGTTCGAGTCGCCATCTCCAGTTCCTCCCAAAATCATGTTAGTCACTCCCCTCTTCGGGGGATCCCCTTCCTTCTCCTCAATTCTTGGCTCCACCCGACGTGTTGGTGAAAAATATCTCCCTCCTCTCTTATAGCTCATCTTGATCTAACTTCACTCTGTGTATACAAACTCTTTCAGATGTCCTGCTTGAATAAGCCTCTCTATCTCATCTCTCAGGTGAGTACACTGTTCTGTGGTATGCCCGTAATCATTATGGAAACGACAAAACTTGTCAGACGTTTCTCTTCTAGGGGTCATCGAATATGTTCGGGGCCATTTCAAATCATCTCTACGCTCGATCGCCAAGAAAAAACCATCCTGTGGGAGAGCCAGAGATGTATACTGATCCATTCGTGCCTTACTAATTACCGGTTCAGGTCTGGCCTTCTTACCTGATCCCCGATCTTCTCCCTTCTCCCTTATCCTATCCATCTCCTCTCCTTTCTCTCTACGCCTGTCAACCTCCTCCTTTACTTACAAAGCTTCTTCCACGTGAATGAACCTTTCAGTTCGAGCTAAGATATCTCCAAAGATCCTCAGGGGTTCCACCACTAAGGATTGAAAGAAATCACCCTTTTTCAGACCCTGAGCTAGTGCGTTTATAAGCGTTTCTTCCGAGGCTGATGGGACCTCTAGCTTGGCCGTAGTAAACCTCTTTATGTAAGCTCTTAAACTTTATCGTTCCTTCTGCTGAATGCTGGATAGTTCTAATGCCATTTCTTAGTATTTCCTACAACTAGCGAACTGGTGTAAGAACGTCGCACTGAACTCCTCAAAATTGTGTATCGATTCTGGTGGTAGCTGGCTAAACCGGAGTTGTGCTGACTTAGTAAAGGTAGTAGGAAAGACCCTACATTACTCCATCCGAGAATCGGTATACCATTGTTGAATTCTCAAACCTGCACAGATGATCTAGCGGATCTGCAGTACCATCGTACTCGAATCCCATTGATTGGTAGCCAACAGGTAAGTCATCTCTCAAGACGTCTTCCGCGAATGGGGTCGCCCGACGAACTCTTGCGGAAGGGGCACTGCTTTCTAATTTCCTCTTTAGCTCTCTCACAACCTTATTCAAACCTTCTACCACTTCTGGTAAGTCGGGCGCATTCTTATTGAAAGTGTTGTCAATTGACACTGTTGTGCTCTCATCATCTCGTGCCCCCAAGCCGTGAACCGGCTTACCTGTAGCTTCTCCCGCTAGATTGTTTCCCCGAGCTGTTGCTGACGGTGGCGTGCCCATGCTAGCCAATCTTTTGTCCACCGCTTCGTCGACAGTTCGTGTTATAACACCGGACAGCTGTTCAAAAAACAGCGATCCCCACGGGTTTGCCCCTGGACCTGACGAGAATCTCATCCCAAGGGTCGGGTTAGATGTCGGCTCAACGGGATCTGGGGGTGTGTTTTGTGGGGCACCTGCTCCTTTCACAACTATCCCCATCGTGCGGGTTGCCGATGTTTTATTCAAGTCATCAGTGAGGTTTCGTCGCAACTCCTCCATACTTGCGACCAGATACTCACGTCTTAGATCCGGTTCTTCAATGATTTTCCACAGACGGCCCCAATTGTTTATACCTGGAAATAAGATCCGAATTGATGACCTCAAATCCCCAAGAGGTGCAACCCGATCCCTACAACTGATAAAACCTGCGTCGAAAATAAACGTCAGACGGGGACCGGAAGAGTTTTCCGGTGAACCCTCTCAGATGCTTAAGTTAGCGTACGGAGAAGATTTGGCAGAGTAAGGGCTTGATTAGAGAATGAGTTACCTTTCTTTAACTTTGTGATTAACTATTTATAGATGTACTTTTTTAGGGTTTCCGTGAAATCAGGGTCGTTATGCCACATCACCCTTCTAGATTTTTCTCTCTGTTACTCTGCCCTGAGCTGGAGCCTTGAGCCTTCCAGATAATCTGATCTGGGCTGAAACCCTAAGTTGTATACATAACTCTGGGCTGAATACGTGACCCCGATCTGAATACATAGACCTGGTCCCATAAATGGCTTCTCGACCTGATATGATCATTTTACCCCGAAACAACCAGAATATGACATGTGTAATTAGGATGAACCACAAGTTGACATATATGCCATGTGTCAACAGAATTAACAAATAGGGGAAATATTTTAAAAACTATTCTTTCATATATATTAAGGTCGAATGTGTGGGTTACAGTCCTAAAGAATGTTTTGTTTACACAAAATGAATAATGAAATTATGAATTATCTACCACCAAAAACTATTCCCAGAATATATAATGAACAAATTTGGGAAAAAAAATGGCGGGGTAAACTAAAATTACAAATACTTCCAAGTGATTCAGCCTAATACATAATAAAATAAAATAAAATCATTCTTCTCGATCATCCTCGATAGCTTCCGAGTTTCTCCCTTTCGGCTTAATATATCCATACTTTCTCAAAACCCATAAATTCATCCTCACCGCATTCCCCACAAAAACGACACTCATAAGCGTCAGCCACGTCAGCACCGATATCTCGGTGACCTCACGCAACATTCCCTCGACATCAGCAGGCGACATATGCTTAAGGTTGACAAAATACGTCCACACTTGGGCCGTGATCGCAATCCACATGATCACCATCTGGACCCACATCCACCGCCTCCGGTTCAAAGGCAGCCCGCTAACTAGAATTAAAATTATGCTCAGAGATGACAAAAAAGCTATCGTGTTGAAAATCATGAATATTCCGTATGCTCCCGGTTCTTGATACGCCATCACCGATTGCCCGACCGAATGAGGATTCTTAACCGGGTTACCATTTTCGTCGACCGTGTAATCGTCTTGCCAAACGCCACCAGGCGGGGTTAGCCCGGCTTGAAAGGCTACCGTTGCGATTAGGGACGCGACCACCATCAGCGCGCTGCGTTTTCTACCGAGCCAGTCGACGGGCTTTTTGTTTTTGGGTCGGGTTTCTTGAGAGGCCGTTGTTTGTTCGACTTCTTGTGGGACCCGTTGACTTTCGGTGATCAAGTGTAACTCTTTAGCGCTCGAGGCTCGGGATTTTTGGAGCGCGTTCTCGATTTCCATGTCTTTGAGGTCTCGGGGACTCTGTCTTAATAGATCTAAAGCTGTTAATCCATTCTTGTTCAAAGCATTGACTTGTAATCCTTTCAGTGTGAGCAAATAGTTGATGATCTGATCAATTGAGACAAATTGTGATTAGCCACAAATTAACTATTCTTATATTAATCAAAAAGAACCAATGTTTTTTTTGTTTTGGGATCCAATTGATGTAATCAAGATCAAGTGAAATGAAGAGAGAGAAAATAAGAGACCTCAATGTTCTTATTGGTGACCGCAATATGCAGAGCACTGTTACCCTCACAATCCTTCCGATTAATCATCTCATCATCACCAAAATTGCCCAACACCTTCACCGCCTCCACCCTATTCCACTTCACGCACAGGTGTAAACCCGTCTCGCCCCGGTCCGTCACGACCCGGATCCACTCGGGCTCGACCCGGGCGATCTCCGCCAGCACCGCCGCCCTCCCCTTGATCGCCGCCACGTGGACGGCCGTCCTCCCGTCCGCGTTCCGCGCCTCGCCGCCGAGAAGTAGAAGCTCCCTCACGACGCCCACGTGTCCCTTGGCCGCCGCCAGGTGCAGCGGCGAGCAGCCGCGCGAGTCCAGCTCGCCGGCCAACTCGGGTTTCCGGCTGAGAAGCTGCTTGACGAAACCGAGGTGGCCGAGGGCGGCGGCGGTGTGGAGGGGCGTGTCGGAGACGCAGGAGACGATGATCCTGTCGAGTATGAGTGGATCTTCGTCCAGGATTTGTGCTAATGACGTCACGTTTCCTTGAATGGCTGCCTCTGATAATCTTTTGTCCATACTCGGTCTCTAGTGAGTTATGAAAAGTGGGGTGATGTGAAAGTCTGTTTTCAATGTAAGAAATGCCATGATGCAGTGGGTCCCAACCCAATTTGGTAATAGAAGAAGTTGTTTGTGACTCTAGAAGACATCTAAAGTCAAGCATTTTAGAAGCTTCTCTCCGTTATTGACCTTCATAGTTACCATACCACAACATGTAATAACGATCGAACCACGTAGAGGTACGCGATGTTGGCCATCATCATAATTTATTTTTTTATTAATTTTAATTTATTTTTAAATATTAAATATGTGTTTAAACTACCTAATTTGTCCTTCTATTTTCAATTTTTAATTATTCCTGTTGTTCATCGCTATTGTTACCCACATAAACTAAACCAAATGAACACTAATCAAAAAGGAATAAAAATAATTGAATATCTAAAAAGAATGTTCACAATCTTCATGGATTATTTATAATTTTTACTAATTATAATTTCCATCATCTGGATTTCGGGGGCAAAGAGAGAATCGGAGATGAATATCATACAGAGGTACGCGTCGCTGTCGCTGTTTTAATCGGAGTGCGACGGCGACGATTCGTCGGAGGGAGAATCGCCGGGGAATATGTGTTTCCGGTGGGAGGGGGGATGATAAATAGGGGTTGATCGAGATCGCGCTGGACGAGAAGAGGAATTGCGAGGTTGATGAAGAGAATCTGATTGAGATTGATCTTTTTCCGGCGAGATGATCGTAGGGTTTCATTTTCCGACGAGATGATCGTAGGGTTGATCGATTTTTTGGGTTAATTGTAAAATTTTTTTTATGATCTTTCACTAATAACAAAGAAAATATCTGTTCTAAACAAGAAAAATAACACACTCACGCACTCAATAGGAATTGAACCTAGGTTTGCTTGCCCAGAAAAAGTACCCTTTACCATTGGACTGAATCCAATTCCCATAAAAAAAAAAATTAAGTGAGGCTTTTTTGGGGTTTGGGGCTTTTCGTAGATAGAGGGTTTACCCGTGTATTGAATTAAGGGTTAGAGCGCGTGATTACTACATCCAAAGATTGGTAATTATGATTATGAACAATTATGTAATGAATCATTTGCCCTTTTTGTGCAGAGGAATTGTGTTTTTTTGGTTCAATGTATCGCTATTTCGACTCCTCCACAGGCCTTGAAGCCCATCTCGAGCCCGAATTCGGCCCGAGGATCTCCCTCCGTCTCCCAATCGAAGTTTCCTGACGAATCCCGCAACGATAATCTTTTCATCATCTAGGGATTTATAAATTTTCTTTTTTGGATTTCTGATTATGAAACTGAATTTTCAAATTAAGAAGGAAAAAAAGAATAATGAAAAAAATAAATAAGAAATAAGAAGGGGAAAAAATGAAAAGAGAGAAAAAGAAATTAAAATTGAATATTTAAAAATAAATAAAAATTGATAAGAAAGTAAAGTATCCTTCCATGTCACTAATTTGGCACGAACATGATAATTTTGGACCTTTTTTGATGAATTAGCCAACTTAACAGAAGTGATTTGATACTGACCAACATCATGTACATTTTGTGAAAAGTGGTCAATATAATGGACCAAAAATGAAATTTTCCCATATATATATACAGAAAAGCTTTTTTTATGAATTAATAATCTTGGGACCATGAAATTTTATTAATTTAGAGAGATATTAATATATCGATAAATTAATATTTTATTAATTAAAAGAGAGACTTTTTAAATTCAACAAATTTGGTACATATGTATTGAAAATAAATGAGTTCATATATGTTTCATTGATTATATTCATGCATCAACTAATTATTTGTAACTAATTAAGTATAGGGGGCGGATATTGGCACCCCAAAATTTGATAAGTTGACCTCATTAGAATTTTGATAAAAATAGACATATTTGAAAAGACAAAAATAACTCTCTTATAAAATTGATTTAAACATTAAAAAAAATACATTTTCTTCCTCCCAGAACTTTCAAGAGCTACATCAAAACAAAACTCAATAATAAATGATGCTAGTATAAACAAAATGAATGATAAGTTTTCTCTACAATTTTCAATGTTACAATAATCACATTGCTATTTTTGTGCGTTTTTCATCACTTGGTGAATCAGAAGCAGCAACAATAGGACCAAGGGCGGGCTTTGAGAAGAAGGCCTTTGCCTTTCCTTGCAACCTTTGAACATTAGCTACTGACTCATTGGCTGGGGGGAAAGGCTACACCTAAGAATCAGTCCTATTTTGGAAAACCACACGGAAAGAAAAATGAAATGCCAAATCCAATCAAAGGGGCAAGAAAAGGTGGTTGGTTGAATTCTATCCACTAGATCACAGTTTCGTCATAAATTGGTTTATTTGAGTCCATTGTAGGGGTTGTATTCGAACTGGTAATGATTAACATAAACAGGTTGTTTAGAAGAGAAATTCGAACATACCATAATTTCTGTCAAAAAATAGATTGTTCGGACCAAACTTTCGAATATGGTTTTCAAGTTCGAAAATTTGCTCTGAACAGCCTGTTTTTTTGCCAAAAAACGAAATGTTCTAAGAAAAACTCGAACATCAGACATTTGTTCTATAAAAAATTTCGAACATTACATATTTGTTCTAAAAAGAATTCGAACATTACACATTTGTTCCAAAAAATAATTCTAACACTGCTTCATTGTTCGTGAAACCAGACTTTATGGGGTTGATTTTAGTAAGATTCTAATATTTTTAAAATATTATTGGAGTGTTCTCATCCATGGGGTCAACTCATCAAGTTTTTGGGTGCAAATATACATTCCCTTAAGTATATTCATGTATAATATCAATTCTTTGTATACAATTAACTATTACATGCATGGAGGCATGTATTAATTCATTGTAATTACTTAAACATACATGTTACTATTAATTCGTTGCACTTAAATAACTATTATAGACAATTAAGTATATTCATGCATGATGAATGAAACATATATTATATAAATCTCAATATGGAAATAAAATAATTCATAAGACTAACTCCAACAGACTGTCTATCAAACTCCCTAAATCTCAGTCCTAAATTAATTCTCTCTATTATTTCAGACTTCTTATCTCACTTTAATTTATCAAACTTTCTACTTATGTCACCCCCCTATTCTAATTTTACTCCAATAAACTCCCATTAATAAACTCTTTATCATATATTTATATCAAGTTAAATACTTTATTTATTTATTTTAAGTTTGGCTTATTCAACTTATGCTATTTATTATTATTATTATTATTATTATTATTATTATTATTATTATTATTATTATTATTATTATTATTATTATTATTATTATATAGTACTTTAATAATTCATTCTTGTGTTTTTAAACTAATTTATGTGTTTATTTTTTTTATATAAAGGTTTTTTTATCAATTTATATTTATTTTTATATGCATAGTCTAATAAAAAGAATTATTTTATGAGTGCATAGTCCAATCAAATAATTTTTTTGTTGTTGGCATCTTTCTTGTGTACAATAGTCTTTTTCATAAGTACAAGCTTTATTTTGAAAGGTCTTTCCTTGTCAGTTTTCTTACGCATTGTTAGAAAGATTCACTTCATCTTTATATCTTTATGTTGAATCAACATGACCACTCCACCAACTTGATGTACCATCAAATTTTATTGGCATGTGAAGGTTGGACTATAAATTGCCATGAATATTAAAGCTTATTTTTCATCTCAACAAAATCTTCTCAAGCTCACAAGCTTTACTGCTTTTTCTTCTTCATAAAATTCCTCGAATTCTTTAAGTGTTTCAAATATGGATTCTGATTCAGAAAATAAAACACCCTCAAATTCTAGTGACTTAGAGTCCAATGATGAGTTCTTTTTTTTCACCAAACAGCTGCTTATCGCATATAAAAGCGGATGAGACAAAATAGTATACGTAGAGGTTCAGTACCTGGACATGCTGTTCTTTATAGGATTAGGCTCGAAGGTCATGAGAAACTCTATCGTGACTACTTTGACGAAAATCCTGTTTTCCCTGCAAATATTTTTCGAAGAAGGTTTCGTATGAACAGTTCTTTATTTTATCGTATTCTATCTGCAGTAGAGGGCGATGATCCATATCTTGTTAAGAAACAAAATGCAGCTGGACAATTGGGGTTGTCTTCTTTGCAAAATGTCACGGCTGCATTAAAGATGCTTACATATGGAGCAATTGCTGATTCACTTGATGAATATCTTAGAATAGGAGAAAGTACGACCATCGAGACTTTGAGAAGATTCTTGAATTCGATTGTCGAAATATTTTCTGATAAGCTCAAAATGGAACCTATTCAAAACATATATGTACTTTGACAGGGTACAAATATCTAGATTTGATATTTTTGGATACTTTTTCACAACTATTGCCGATACTAAATAGCAGTCAAAAGTTTGTATCCATTTTTCATGATATTATGCATGGATCAGGTATATCATGGAGAATTCTTCAGAAAAAAAATGGTGTCTTCCACAATGGAATCTGATGAGTATTTAAGATCTCCAAATGAGAATGATATTTCTAGGTTACTTGAAGTGGGAGATCGGAGAGGTTTCCCTGGAATGCTTGGAAGCATTGATTGCATGCATTGGAAATGGAGGAATTGCCCGACTGCATGGAAGGCATGTATAGTGGCCATGTTCATGAATCGACAATAATTTTAGAAGTTATTGTTTCATATGATTTATGGATATGGCGTGCATTTTTTAGCTTACCTGGTACTCTTAATGATATAAATGTTTTGGAGTGATCAGCACTTGTTACTGAATTAGCTAGAGGACGAGCTCCGAAAGTCAATTATTCAATTAATGACCATGACTACACAATGGGGTATTACCTTGCGGATGGTATTTATCCGACTTGGTCAACCATCACCTCAAGGCAACAAAAGGAAGAGTTTTTCCGCAGCTCAAGAGTCGGCACGAAAAGATGTGGAACGTGCCTTTGGAGTGCTCAAAACTCGTTTTGCTATTATTCGTGGACCTGCACAGTTTTGGGATGTTGAAACACTCAATTGTATTATGAAATCATGTATTATAATGCATAACATGATTATAGAAGACAAACGAGATGTTCCTAATTTAGACTTCAACTATGATGGTATCGATGATAGTTCAGCCTCAACAATCTCACGTGAGCACACGACTGAATTTCAAAACTTTATTCAAACACATTATTCCATTCGTGAACGACAGGCACACAATTAACTACAATCTGATCTTGTAGAACATTTGTGGCAAATACATGGAAGTGATTGTCAAGATTTGTAGTATTTATGTTGTGATTTAAAATTTGCAGTATATTAGGGGTTTTCTTCTTCCTACCAAGGTATTTTCCCACATAGGTAAGTTTTTTAATGAGGCCTCACTATTTAAAAGAAAATGTTATGGTTTCTATTAAGTGGTTTGTAGTGTTTATGTTATGTTTTAATTTTAAATTAATTACAATGTTTAGTTTTGATTTAATGTAAATGTTGAATAGTAATTTTTTTTACTACAATTTACTAAAATATTTTAAAATACATAAAATACTACATTGATAGCATTGAAATATTACATTGATAACATAACAAATAAGTAAAAAATACAATATTGAAAAGTATTGAAATTACATAACAAACAACATTGAATATATCTATTCTATCCAACCTTTTTTTCGCATGATTTCTTCTTATTTTTTCGTCCAATACAAGACTTGGAGATCGGACATGTTAGAGAGATCTTTGCTCGTAGTTTCTCTTCATGGTCAATCTCGCTCTTTTTCATCATTTCTTCATGAATTTTTTGTTTGTACTCCATAAATTGTTCCATACTATTTGCAATCCTCACATCAGGACAGCTTTCAGAAAATTTAGTTTTTCTATTTTTCAGTTTTTCTTTTGTCGCGTCTCTACCATGTGGTCTTTTGCTTGAAGTGAAGACATCATGCGCATTGTATTATCATGATTTCGACGATGATTTTGATTTTGAATTGGAACCCGTACCATCTTTTCAATTATGTTTCCGCGAAACTTTCTTTTTCCCACTATTTGATTGTGATTCATCAAATATAAAAGATGGTACGGGTTCCAATTCAAAATCATTGTCGAAAGTTGGATAATATGGATTTTGCGAGTCCATCTATAATTGAAAAATAATGAAATTAAATTAGCACGTGCAACATAAAAAATAAAAAATATATAATTATTTTAAAAATTACCAAATGAATAAATTACGAGACGAAAAAATTAGAAATTGAAATATATTAATTAATAATTAGACCAAAAGATAAAAAGAATATAACACATAAAATATAGAAAATATTGTGGGGGGAGGGGGGATTCTGTGCTACCCAGGCCCCCATATAAATCTGCCTCTTTACGTAATAATGTGATTTGAAACAATAGTAGAGGGTGTTAACTCAACCAATCTTATTAATAAGGTTATTAAAGTTTCTGGGGTTGAGTATTGACACAAATTATAGTACTTGATAGTGCACACGGAAAAATACACACAGAGAAATAGTAGGTGCCACTGTTAGCCTCATTGTTTGGTCTGAATGCAATTTGCACACAAGTCTTGAAATTGGTATTAATAGAGAGCGACCTGATAAACTCAGGTCGCATGGTCATATAGAACTCAGCGACCTGAAGATGAGTGCAATGCCAGGTCGCAAGATTGTCGATCATTCACGTCGTACGAGAGGTCGCCAAGAGGTCGCACAGGAAGCTAGCAATGGGTCTCATGAGAGGTCAACCTACATTATGTCAGATGATGATGTCAGCCCTAATCCAGTACATCCAGCCTAATACAGCTGTCAGATTGTATTGTAGCATTAGTGACCACATAGTAGACGTTTGCTCGAGCTCCCCCTCTTCTCGCGAGATGATCTCCGTGATGGAGATTCTCCACTTCGTTTTTGCTTTTCCGTTACTGATTTTTTCGCGTGCCCATCATCCGATTTACCAGCTTTCTCTTTTACCATACCCAGCTCTCCTACTAGGTATTTGTTTAGATCTTCTTGTTTTTCCAGGGGTATAAATTCATAAGCCCTTCCAAGAATCCTTTATCGATTTGACAAGGCTTGTCTTTAGGTAACTCTTTCCATTCCTTCATCCATATGTGGACAGTTTTTTGCGCGATAACTTCCGGAGTTTTTTCCTGCTACCCTCCTTCAGGTTCATTCTCTTTCTGTTTTTCTGGCGAGGGTGGTGGTGAGACAGCCAAATTTCGAATCGTTGGTCCCCCTGGGGGAGGTGCTAGTCCGTCTTTTGTCTGCTCTCCTTTATCGATTATTCTTTTTCTTTGATTTGCTAGATCCAGGACCAAAATCCAAGACCCTGGGTGGCATGTTTCTGTCCTTCATATTGTATTTCAAGGACTCGTTGTCCCTCTTTCCCACAGACGGCGTCATTTGATGCGACCAAAAAGATTGGGTCGCCAAGAATATGGGATACTAACCTCAAATAAGAGATCAACAACCTGAATAACTTCAAACTACGTCACAACGACCTAATTGATCTCAAAGAGCCTCCTGATTGATCTCAAAGAGCCTCCTGGCGACCTGATCGATCCTGCAAAACAACACCTCACCCAAGGCGGTGGACGGCCCCGACGAAGGTCCTCCGATACTTAGGTCAGATAGTGCGAGAGATATTTCGAGAGCTCAAACGTGATAAAATAACTTAACATAAAAGTGAGGCCTGAACCCCTTTATATAGACAAGAGAAATATTCCCCAAGTTAGGGTTACCTTCTCCCGCTATAATTCTATAAATACCGTAACTGACTTAGAATTAGGATTTCTCCTATATGCTAAGTTCCCAAAAATAATATATCTCTCGCTAAATTACCAGAATAGGCCTGGGCCTGTGATTCTTTAAATATAGTTCGTCGAGACCCAACAATACCATCCATATTAGCCCAACATAGCCCATTCGGGCCCAACAATCATAAAGCTACCACTCAACGCCGAGCTGGTAAAAACATAAGAGGTCGCTACCCTATATGAGAGTCTGCCACTCCCATACCCCAGGTCGCTACTCTATAAAACAGCTCACCCATCTCCTAGAAAGAATGCTCCTTCCGAGACATGAGATCGCTTACCATAAATACCGGCATATAGCTTGCATGAATATTTAGTGTCGTATCAGCGTAGCACGAGCGTCACCTCAACTTGGGTCCCGGATAACATCGTTCTATATAGATCATCGGGATATAAATGTTAAATATGAACTTCTTTGGGAGGCAACCCAAGCTATCATTTTTTTTATCTTTCTTTTTCTCATTTTCGTACTTTCTCTTCTTTATCGATTTTTTCTTCATTGTTTTATTTACCTGCATTGTTTGTTTCTTATGATGGATAGTGTCATGATTGGAAGCCCTTAATTTGATCGCCTCATTGAAGAATAGGGAGCTTTACTTGAAGAAATTATGAAAAAAATGGCAAAAACGCAGCTCATGGCGCGCTGTCTCCCACCCGCACGGGCGCTGGCTCGATAGCTCTCAGTAGTGCTCAGCAATCAACGTCTATTGTCTTGGCAATCAACAGAAATGTCTCGCCTTCTGAAATTTTTCGATGATGCGTCAAGGCCTGTACAACGGCAACCATTATTAGGTACACTCAGATGTACATTATATCATATACCCAAAGATAAACATCTAATACAAAAAAGATGTAAATTTCTCGATGAGCGTACCTCTTGCTATGTGTTCATCCATATTATGAAAGATTGTGCATTTATCACACTGGAGTTAATATTTAATCATATTCGAGATGATTAATATATATAAATATTAATGAAAATGAAGAATGATATTTATTATAATGGAGATATATTTTTATCACAATGAAGACGAATATTTATCAGAACAAACAAGATCATCTTTATAACAATGAATATGAACATTTTTATGCATGTTACGTGTTCATAAAATATACATTTATCACGGTAAAGATGTAGATTTATCACAACAAATATAAAAATATACTTTAACGGAAATATATATTTATCACACTAAATATGTTGCTTCCACATGTGTGTGTGGTACAACACCCATGTGTACCTAATAATCTGTCGTACAACGGATGGCCGACCGTAGAATTCCCCAACTAAAACAGTTTTTTGAAAGAATAAGTTTCCTCCTGAGAATGTGTTAATATTTGTTTTAAATGTAATGTCAAACTTAAGAATTACCTTGTGGAGGCCACACATAAGTTTTTTCGTTTAGAATATATTTTCTTATATTCTTAGTTAAAAATATTTTTAATCTTCATTTTTTTAATTATTAATTTTAATATGTAGTGGTAAAAAGTCAATAACCCATAAATGGCAGAAAATCTCATACATGTCTTTTTTTTAATTATTATTAAAAAAATGATTTAATTTTATAACAACGGGTGTAAAGGCTACCCATGATTTTCTCTCACTATACTCATCGTCAACCGCTTATGCCCAGCAAAATCCAACGCCTTCTCAAGGTAAATACTTTCTCTATTTCTATTCATGCTAGATTTTTCTCTTTCTTTCTTGAGGATGTATATTTTGTTCAAATTGATTTTCATCTTTTTATTGTATTTCACATACAAATTAATAATTCATCATTGCGATAATTAATATGATAATTTATTTATCATTTTAATTTAAATCAGAAATGATAGGAAATGATTCGGTTATGCCACATAAGCATCAAAGCCCGATTGGACTTTTTTTGTACCATATTTGATGAATTTGCCAACTTAGTAGACGTAGTTTGATGCTGGCCAACATCACGTACCTTCTCTGAAAAGTGGTCAACATAATGTACCAAAAATGAAATTTTCCCTATATATACCCAATCAGGATGTTATCTAAATTCAAGTAATTGTAGTAAAA
>BMAC01000009.1:2878195-2892703 GCA_014905375.1 Phtheirospermum japonicum | reverse complement strand
TTCCATACTATTTGCAATCCTCACATCAGGACAGCTTTCAGAAAATTTAGTTTTTCTATTTTTCAGTTTTTCTTTTGTCGCGTCTCTAACCATGTGTGGTCTTTTGCTTGAAGTGAAGAACATCATGCGCATTGTATTATCATGATTTCGACGATGATTTTGATTTTGAATTGGAACCCGTACCATCTTTTCAATTATGTTTCCGCGAAAACTTTCTTTTTCCCACTATTTGATTGTGATTCATCAAATATAAAAGATGGTACGGGTTCCAATTCAAAATCATTGTCGAAAGTTGGATAATATGGATTTTGCGAGTCCATCTATAATTGAAAAATAATGAAATTAAATTAGCACGTGCAACATAAAAAATAAAAAATATATAATTATTTTAAAAATTACCAAATGAATAAATTACGAGACGAAAAAATTAGAAATTGAAATATATTAATTAATAATTAGACCAAAAGATAAAAAGAATATAACACATAAAATATAGAAAATATTTGATGATAAAACATATTATTGAGTCCATTATATATATATATATATATATATATATATATATATATATATATATATATATATATATATATATATATAAAGTCATGCATATTCAAAGGAGGAATATAATTGAAAAAAATAAAACCCCCAAAAAAGGGCACCCATCCCCATTAACATATTTTAAAAACTATACATAATTAATAAAATAATAATAATAAAACAAAACAACACAGCTACCCACATACACAACCGTCCCTTTCATTTTTTCTCCATAAATCTCTTGCACACAACATATCTACCCCATTCATCTTCAACCTCTGCCTACCCAGAAATCCCCCAAGTTTTTTTTCTCAATTCAATATGCGAATTTATTTAATAAATAAAATAACATATGTACCTTTGATTCTTCTTTTTCTTCTCTTTTTATCTGGATTCACTTGTATTTAATATATATATATATATATATATATATATGTGTGTGTGTGTGTGTGTGTGTGTGTGTGTGTGTGTGTGTGTGTGTGTGTGTGTGTGTGTGTGAATTAATTTTATATTCTGGAATAATTGAAGGTTGATATGAATAATTGATTCTTATTTGTGTAAATATATAAAGCCTCTTCCAACATTCTTCTTGTTTACCGTTGCAGAGAGCCGTTGAGATTCAATTTTTTTTGTTGGTTCTTTTATCTCTGCGTGTTTCTCCTTTATTCTCTCTTTTTTTCTTTTTTTTTTTTTTTTCAGTTCACAGATAGATAGGGAGTCAGTTTGATAAAAGAAGAAAATAAAGTTGTAGGGAGTCAAAATTGCTCTTTACTTGAAGGGAGTTGAAGTGGAAAAAAAAAAAGATAGAGCTCCCTATTTTAGGGAGGATGTTTAGGGAGTTTGTTGGAGCAATATTTATAGTTTTGCCTCCCTAAAATGACTAAAGTGTCATTATAGGGAGGCTGTTGAAGACAGTCTAAGACCAAACCATGTCTTCTCACCTAAAAGACATCGCAAAATCATCCAAGAATGATCAAAGGCATAAAGCATTATGTGAGTATAAGAGAGACCATCTCACATGCTCTCGAAAAGATTTACTAGAGTGGGTTGATGAAAAATATCAGTTGAAAGTTAGTCAAGGTACAATATCAAACACTCTCAAGAGATCATCGGATTACCTTTCAGCCAACTTTGAGAAGTTAGAGAACTCGACACCGAAACTCTTGGCTGCAATTAAAAAAGTCAGGGATGAAATCCAGTTAGATATAATTTTATAAAAAAGAACAAGTAACAATAGATTCATAATTTAGCAAATTACCATAATATTTATAATTGTAATACTCATGAATTATTAATTTAGAGTTTTAATGGGACCTAATATTTATAAAGGAATTTTCCGAAAAATTATTATTTTATCGAATTTGATGATTTTTTACAATGGCCCACATCGGGATCGGGAGATCTTATTATTTTAGAGAGTTTATTAATATATATAGTATTAATTTATAGAGGTTTTAATATATATATATATATATATATATATATATGTTGAGTTTCGTTGGTATAACTAATCCAATCTAATTGACCTAATTTAGCAAATAATATAATTTTCTAATAAACGTAATTAATGATATTTATCAAATTAGAAAAATTGTGGAAATAAGTATTACGTATTAATCATACATGCATAATTTAAAACTTTCCTAAAAAATTGATCGATCAAAATAAAAATTAAGATCCCCTTTCATCTAAATGAGGAACCTTAATTGTTGGATTTTATCTTGTTTTCTCTAAGCTTTGAAATACGGAATTCATTTTGGTTCTCACACTCGTAATCGAGAAATTTGGGTTATATTGAAGAAGAATCGGGTAATATACTTGTGATTTGGTGCTTTAGTTTCTGAGATCTCTTCGATGTATTTTTTAGTTCATACGATTGGGGTAATCTTCAACTTCTTCAAGTTTAAATTCTCAGATCAAATGAATTCAATTTGATTTTTTGACGATTGATAGATTTTCAACCAGATTTTTTTAGTCAAACCAACTATAGTATGCACCAAGTCACCGAAAAATCTGAGTTATGGCAACAAAGCACTGTGGCGGTTTTGTTGAAATTTGATTACCTGGTTGATGTTTGCAATTGCCACGATTTCCTTTTTGGTTAGAAAATACCTATAATATAATACTGCCAAAAACTAAAATAATTATCAAATTGCTATGTGGTTCAAATGGAAATTGAGTTGAGTGGATTTTGCTTGGTGTTATTATCCTATTTTTCCTTCAGTCGAATGATTAGAAGGAAAACATTGACTGCAAAAATTATATCCTTATTATTCTATGAAGATATATTGATTCATGAATTGCAAATATGGAACTATATATAGTTAAAAGACTTATTGAGGAATGCAATTCCAACACTTTAACTATTACTATTTGTGCGATCTAAGTATGCAATTTCGAATTTTTTTATAGAACCAGATAGGGCTCCATTACGTAGCCCTATATAACATATGACTTTCACCCCACCGTGCATTTATAAAAAAAGAAAGGAAAAATAAAAAGAAAAAAATAATTAAGGGCTCAGATGAATGTCATGTCATTTATAGGGCTCCATAATGGAGCCCTATCTGGTTCTATAGAAGAACCGATGCAATTTCAACCATGTTACCTATTATGTATTGTGGCGCATAATCATGTACAGGTGGTTGGATGGAGGTTCACAAAATTGTGGGGGTATTCACAAAGGTTTGTGATAACGCGTTATCATAACACGATGGCAAATACAATGGATGGGCTAATAATTTTACAATATTTGGTATTCACGAAACATGGATATATAAGCACGAGATAAAGTGGAAACAATCCCACAATAATATCTGAAAAACGCACATTAATAAATATACAAGTTTAACCACACAAACATGAGATATATTGTACTTTATTTCCATATCATAATTTGTTATGCTTGTTTTTAACGTGACAATTTTACAAATTTATTTTATAGATTATAACAACTTCTGATATCATTCACAATAGTTCAGTTGAGTTTGCCCAATAGTTGAGTTGAATATGCACAACAATTAAGTTGAAACTGCACAATATATATTACGGATCTACGAATATTCTATTTAAGCGTGTTGTTGTTTGTAACTATTATTAATCTCAAACTATCAAAGATGGCTTCAAGAAAGAGCAAAAAATAATGAATGCATTAAATCACACATATCCTATAAAATACATGTTTGAATAAACTCATATTTAACAACCAATTTGGCTACCAATTAAACTCGCAAACGTATAAAATATTTGTAATGTTTCATTCATCACATACTACAAACCAATTATTCAAGAAAAAAAAACACAAAATATAAATAATAAAGGAAAGAAAATAGTAGAAATGGCATGGGAGTTCATTGGCACTAACAAACACCCAACACCCACAATTTTGACTAAGTTCATGCACTTTTGCACCCAACAATGCACAATATCTAATGATTAACAATCATTCATAAAATCTATTAACATTTTACATATACTTAGTTCTTTATACTATAAATAAAAATTCATGCCGCCAAAATAATAAATACTCAAAGAAGAAGAAGAAGAAACAAACAAACAAACACTGATACTAAATTGCATTGACAATTTTCTTTTTCAACTCAACTTTTCGATCAAGTTTCTTCCCCATATAACTTGGAAGATCCTTTGCATCTTTCACGTTGATTCGCATGCATACAATCTTCTTTGGCGTAACAATTTCTATGTTACAGTGAAATAATAAATAACTAATTATTTTATCTATCCTATTACACACACACACACACACATATATATATATACATATATATATATATATAATTTTATTATTTTACTATTAATTTTTATTATTTTTAAAATTAAATTTAATAAACAATTAATGATATCATGATTACTGTGATTTGCAAGATTTATTCTTAGAGACGGCCTTCCTGCTTTTCTTTTGGGAATGATTTGATTTTTTCTGATGTGATAATATTAATTCCACTCGACGTGGAAGGCGCACTGTCATGTTCTTCAATCGTATTAAGTAGAGTCACCCTACTCTTCTTTAGTATAGTATTTGACATCTTAAGGAATTGACAAACACTTGTGTTAGGCCAGATTAACGGGTCATGACCCGTTAGACCATTTGACCCAATACTATAATGTATTGGTTTTTGTACAGTAATGTATTGGTTTTTGTACTGTAAAGTATTAGTTTTTCATAAATCTCTGACCCGTGTTATAATGTTTTGATTTTTGTACTGTGATGTATTTGTAATATGATGTATTGGTTTTTTATTATAATGTATTGATATAAAATTTTGGCCTTACGGATGATCCGTTAGTCCGGCCTAACAAGAGTGTTGCCCTAAGAAATTATTGGTTTAAATGTTCAAAGGAACACAATAAAAAAGATTATTATTGTTATTATTTTTATTATTATTATTTTTAAAAAAATCCTAATTATTATTTTTATTGTGATAAATCCTAATAGTTATATATATGATCTAAATAACTATTTGATATTTTCTTCATTATAAAAGTTATAAACAAAAAGAAATAATAAATAACTAATTACGGTATATATATATATATATTCAAATGACTTTATTATTTTTAATTAATTCATATTATTTTTAATATTAATTAGGGTATATATCCTAATTATGTTAAGGGAATTCCTATATAATTAAAAGAAAATCCTAGGTGGATTTTAATTAAAGAAGATACTTAAATAATCATTAATATTAATTAGATATCTATCTCAATTATGTTAAGAAAATTACTACGTAATTAAAAAAGAATCTAATCATACATGACATTTTTTCTCTCTTCTACTTATCTTTTTTTTCTCTCTACATACCTCTCTTTTTATATAGATATAAATAGTTGTCATTAGATGGGATTAGGATCATGTGAGAACCAATTTCTTAGGTGAGAACCTAGGAACCACTATATTACATTATATGTGATTCTCATTTAAACAATGCAAAATCTATTTATATTTTCACACTGCTATTTTATGTTCCCTTAATTTTTATTATTGTCTTAATTAGCATGTAAATGATTTATAAATGGCATCACATCCTATGTAATATAGCAGGTTTCTAGATTCCCACACATGGATTGGTTCCCATTTGAACCCTCCCTCATTAGATGTGCCATAATTTACCAAACCGCCACCAAACATTTTAATAATATAGCGTTCATATCGTTGACCCTAAGGCTATAACTATTCTTATTTCTCACACCAATATTTATTTTTATATGATCATATATATACATACATATTGATAGGTCCAAAAAGTTGGGCTACCAAATAAAGGGGGTACTAACATCAAAAGAGATCAGCGACCTGTAATTACTTCCGAATATGCTACAGCGACCTGGGAAGCCCTCCTCGAATCTCCAGGCGACCTCGCTGATTCTGCAAAACAGCGTCTCGAACGGGTAGGAGTCCCACCCCCCAACCCGTTAAGACTCTCCGATACTTAAGTCAATATTAGCTCATAGAAATAATGAGAGGTATGCACCTCCTTTTATAGATACAAGAGAAGTCCTTCCCAAGTAAGGGTTACTTCTCCTACCACAATTTCATAAATACAACAACTGTTTTGGAATTAGGATTCCTCCCATATAGTAAATTTCCATAAACAATAAACTTCTCAATAAAGTACCAAAATAAGCCGTGGCATACAGCCCACCAGGCCCATAACAATCCACGCATATCGGGCTCAAGTACACAGCGCAAACCACAAGAGATCACGACCCTATATGAAAACTCATCCCCATACTACAGGTCGCTACTCTTCACAAACCAGCTCGCTCACTTCTCAAAATCACAACACAGCTCGCTCATCTTYTAGGAGGAACACCCTCTCCCAYAAATGAGKTCGCTTACCACAAATAACCTCATAAATCCAATAATATTACGTATGGACATTTTGGTCCGCATCAKCTAGTCCCCCATGTTCTARCTGATTGAGGCACGRAATCAKGTAGGACATGTAAAAACAGAATTACAAGAGCACAACCACTTCAAAAACAATAAGTAAATCATCATTTTACCTTACCAAACCACATATCAAAATCACACAGCTCAACAAACCGAGCTATAACACTCATCCTTCCACAGTAAATTATAGAATGTACATGCAACCTGCAAATGTACAACTTCACTGAGCTCACTTAATTTTTTTAAAATAGCACGATCACCTTGCGAGAGACGACCTATAAGTCCCCAGACCAAGTTCACAACTATATATATGACGATCTGAAAACACAACTTTTATCCACCAACTTAAAATCACATTCGAACTCAATAATTTCGAAAATGCAATCATAAACAAATAAAACACACAACACGCACAAATCACCTCACCACTCTACATCAATCATCCAACCTGATATACTGGGATATACATCAATCATCCCATAAGAATTTACCACATAAAATCGCTACCTCCAAAAAAATCAGCTCGCTGAGCTCGCCCATTGTCCAAGAACCTGCGAGTCCCCAGACTCCATACTTGACGACCTAAAACCATAAAACCTTCCCTCCACGGCCTCAAGTTTTAACCGAGCACAATAATATAAGAAAATACAATCATATGCTTTTAAAAAGTCAAAACACCATAAGCCATTTACTCGACCTAAACAGGTCGATCAAGAAATCATTCCATACCACAAATCATAATCATTTAGCTCGCCAAGACCTCATACCATAAAGATATCATCGACCTAAAATAGGTCGGCCAGTAAACCATTGCACCCACAAATCATCACTTATCTAAATAAGAGCATCAGCTCACTCCATATAAACCATTATCAACCTAACAAAAGTGTTAGCCCCTAACACACTTATAAAATATATGCCGAATCAAGCAAAAATCACATCAAATCACACATGAGCCAGAAAAACCATTCAGTTCCTCAAGTTCGAATAAATCAGTTAGTCCACACACAATACACTTGTAACCATATAATAATAACATGAGACTGAAAACTACTCAGTCCCCATTAATGCAATTAATACAAAACAATCAAGCCACATCAACTCAATAAAGCTCGTCTATGTAGTTCCCCAAGTTAATGCAATCAATTAAATGCCAAATAAATCTGGCTCGCACATAGGTCGCACGAACTCATAACTAGTCACAATCATATTTACTATCCTCATAAGACCATGAGATTCAAAGTAATCACACCACGAATCACAAATAATCCAATAGAGCTAAAAACAATTCGTATATAAAATATACTAGCTTGCACAGACATAACCATCCATAAAAACATTCACTAAGGGAGACGGTCCAGAGTTACCCTCTCCCCCCATCGCCGACCTCATAAAAGCGTCAGCCCACAATTCATAAAAACATTCACTAAGGGAGAGGTGCCCTCCGGTCCAGAGTTACCCTCTCCCCCCATCGCCGACCTCATAAAAGCGTCAGCCCACAATCCATAAAAACATTCACTAAGGGAGAGGTGCCCTCCGGTCCAGAGTTACCCTCTCCCCCCATCGCCGACCTCATAAAAGCGTCGGGATTTAACCATCATCGACCTAATGAGAGCGTCGGAATTTAACCATCATCGACCTAATGAAAGCGTCGGAATTAAACCATCATCGACCTAATGAGAGCGTCGGAATCGACCATCATCGACCTAGTGAAAGCGTCGGAATTAAATAATCATCTACCTAATGAAAGGGTCGGAATTAAACAATCATCGACCTAATGAAAGCGTCGGAATTAAAAAAATCATCGACCTAATGAAAGCGTCGGAAATTAAACATAAAACCCATAAAATCTCTGGCCTTTGAGGCTTAAACATTTTCATAATCATAAAGCCATACCTTGTTCTACATAATGAGGTCGCATGAGACCGTAAGGAGGTCGCGGAGACCGTAACGAGTTAATTATATGTATTCTCCAAACTCAAATCATAAACCACCAAACTATAAACTATTACACCATAAACTCCACATGTGGCCAGATCTTAATCATTTAAATTAAATCACACACCACAATCATTTAAATCATCTCAAATAAATCTTGTCACCATATTAAATCGCATAAATCAATTATTCCCCTATGCTCCACCACATAAAAATAAATAGGGTATAAAATAAAACACCGTCGCTTTCATGAGGTTTCAAAAAGCATACCCGATACATATTCATATTGGCACTATAGGAAAATTCACCTCTCCTCGAATATCCATCTACGCGACCTTTTTATTTTTAGGTAGCATAATTCCCCGATCTCCTTTTTGTCAATGTTTGAACACGCGACCTGATACATGGTCTTAAACATTGGCGACCTCTTCGCATTGGGTTACCCATCTCCGAATTACATGTCGGGCAACCCACAAATTAACCCTAGGTTAATACGACCTAAACAGACCCTACACCCATATTCGTTAGCATAATCATAGAAAATATCATCCGAATATTACAACCTTACTCACGCCAATAACATGTTAATCAAACATTTTTCACATCGAAGGTCTCCATTCCCCACAACAACAAATATCATATCACCATCAAGGCATATAGGATCAAAACAAAAACTGACATAAAATTCTCAGCACACATATACCAACTTTGAAGATTAAACTGCTTTAATCGGTAATGAATTAAAAGACAAACTATATATCACTGGAAAGTCCTATGAGTCTAGTTTCCAATGCAAAAATCGGATCTCAAAACGGATAATTCAACAGTGAGTTATGACCAATTTACTGAAGTGTGGCAGTGCTGTATTTTCGTACGAGAATGTGTAAAAATGATCAATTCTTTGCATGTTCATAACCATATAAAATCAAAATAAGTCCTCATCAACCGAATGTTAAACCACATGCATATCCCCACAAAATAAAACCACATACGTCCACTTAGCACTCTCCACGCATGATTAATATACCATCATTCATTCTATCAAAACCATGAAAGAATTTTAAAATTAAATTTATCCAACCCGATAATTAATATATTATATAATCACATAAACCATACGCTTATCTCTATTAAATCAAATAAACCATAAGTCTATCCCCATGTAAATCAAGTCAATAAGCAAGTATTCCATATGACAACCATATCAATCAACCAAACCATACCATTCTCATTTAAACACATCTAAAACAAAATAAATACTTATCTCGATTTTTGATGATTTTGTTGTGTTTTGTTGATACACTACTTCATCACCTTAGATTTCGAGCAACAAAACGAATCATCCCTAAATATCTGGACACGCGACCTCATCGCGCTTGTTTGAATTGACCGATCTCGAGTTAAACTCAAGGCAACACATAGGGCAGCCCTCGAAAATCTATCACAAACCATATACCATGACAATAATCAATCATGCCAAAAGTTTGCGCGAAATAACCAATTTTGTAAATATAAGAAGGAAACTTATCGTGATTGGTGAAGGGCGACCTCATTGTCTTAGACTCCGAACACCAAAATAAATCGACCTTGAATATTTGAACACGCGACCTCATCGCGTGTGTTTGCGTTGACCATTCTCGGGTTAAGGTCCAAGCAACACATAAGGTAATTCTCTCAAAAATCAACATTAATATACAAACTCAACGAATAGACCTTACTCAGTCCGTTAGTATATGATCAATAAATAAAACGCAAGCATCACAACCTTTATTCGTGTTCACAAATCTTCAAAACTTGATCTCCATCACTATTCATATTTAACCACTATATATCGTACATATTATACCCGAAATTCAACTCCATCCAACAATTAAATTGTACATAACTTAATTTTCAAAAGAAATTAGACAAGCAGTTTTTGGAAACAGGATCAGATCTATCTAAAATTCGTTATAAAATTTTTCCAAACTCATAATCAGATCTCCACCGTTCAGATTAAACTTCAACATGTTTAATTAACATATCCAATTTTAGAGTTTATCCAACGGTTATATTATGCACAATCGTATTTTGAAAAACACTGCGCAGGATTTTCCGAAAATAAAAACTGCTTCGATCAAAAGTTTATATAAATTCCCTCACATCTTAAAATCCGATCTCCACCGTTAAAAATGTAATTTAAATGGTCTCTGAGGTTTAGTAAAACTTTCAACGCGATCCAACGGTTGAAACAGTAGAAAACAATTTTTGAAGTTTATTGCGCAGTCAGATTTTTGACCTACGAAAATTGTGTACACCACGTCTTTCGCTCAAGGACTCGATGTCCCTCTTTCCCACAGACGGCGCCAATTTGATAAGTCCAATCGCTCAAGGACTCGATGTACCTCTTTCCCACAGACGGCGCCAATTTGATAAGTCCAAAAAGTTGGGTTACCACATAAAGGGGGTACTAACCTCAAAAGAGATCAGCAACCTGGAATTACTTTCGAATATGCTACAGCGACCTGGGAAGCCCTCCTCGAATCTCCTGGCGACCTCGCTGATCCTGCAAAACAGCGTCTCGAACGGGTAGGAGTCCCACTCCCCAACCCGTTAAGACTCTCCGATACTTAAGTCAATATTAGCTCATAGAAATAATGAGAGGTATGCACCTCCTTTTATAGATACAAGAGAAGTCCTTCCCAAGTAAGGGTTACTTCTCCTACCACAATTCCATAAATACAACAACTGTTTTGGAATTAGGATTCCTCCCATATAGTAAATTYYCATAAACAATAAAYTTYTCAATAAAGTACCAAAATAAGCCGTGGCATACAGCCCACCAGGYCCATAACAATCCACGCATATCGGGCTCAAGTACACAGCGCAAACCACAAGAGATCACGACCCTATATGAAAACTCATCCCCATACTACAGGTCGCTACTCTTCACAAACCAGCTCGCTCACTTCTCAAAATCACAACACAGCTCGCTCATCTTCTAGGAGGAACACCCTCTCCCATAAATGAGGTCGCTTACCACAAATAACCTCATACATCAAATAATATTACGTATGGACATTTTGGCCCATATAGTATATATATATATATATACTATATAATATATATATTTATATATATATATATATATATATATATTATATATATGTGTGTGTGTGTGTGTGTGTGGTGTTGTGTGTGTGTGGTGTGTGTGTGTGTGTGTTGTGTGTGTGGTGTGTTGTGGTGTGTAACACCCACATATTATGCAAAATTTGAAAGAAAAAAAAGTGACATTTATTAAAAATACTAACATAATAATATTGGAAATAGTACACTCAAATCGTAACATTATTTGTTCTATTTACAAGAAGGCTGATTTTCAAAATAAATAATTTGTACACACAAAATATTATTTCTTCTAATTACAGTAACTGGTTTTCACAATAAAGAACTTTTATTTTTACCCGGGAGTCATGAAATCAGTTATAAGGTATAGTAAAATATCCTAAACTTGATGAGGAAGCCCGTAGAAAATTGATTTTGTAAAAATATATAGCATACAACACCTGTGTGTCACATGTGAATATGTGATATAAAGAATTAAAATTTATAAGGCGTTGATAATTCTATTAAGAAAACATCGTATATCTGCTTGTAACTAATGTATTATTATTGTTTATTATATTCCTCTTGTTTTTGCGTAAAATGCCAATTTGTTCAGGTAGATATATAAAGTGTTTATTAATGCATTATATTGGGATTAGATAAATAGATTTAGAATATATTTAATATTTATTCTTCTAAGCGTAATGATTTATTATTATTTTATTTATTTATTTATTTATTTTTGTTTGTTTCCCTTTTTTTTTCCTTTTCCTTTTTGGTGTAACAATATTTTTTCATATATATTTTCAATATTATTCTCAATATATTATATTAGGATTAGATAAGAAAAGTTAAGTTAAGTTTATATTTTTTATATTTATTTTTCTTTTTATGTAACTCGTATTTTAATTTAATAGAATATTTGAGATTCTAAATATTAAATTATTTCAATTTTATTATAAATATAAAGTAGTTCAACTTATGTAGATTTCTTTCTAAATAAATATGATAGTGAATAAGACAAAATATGATAAAGAAATATTGAATTAGGTAACATATAATAAAAGGAAAATATTGAATTAGCTAAAATATAATAATAAGAAATATGAAATTAAGTAAAATATAATAAAAGAAAAGAATATTAAATTGGTGTTGAAGGAAAAATAAAATTAGTGTGTCTTCGTCAACTATAAACTGATGAAGGACAATTTTGGTATTTGTTATCTTTATGTATTATGGAAACATGTATTTGGTACCCTATATAAATGAGTCTTTGATAAATAAGAGAATTCCAATTTCTACTGTCTCCTTCATCTTCTTTATGTCTTCTTCTTATACTTTTCCTTTTACACGTTATCAGCACGAAACTATAATCTATTGAGAGTGATCGACAAATAAGCCTACATAACCAAAGCAACGATTACACAATTCTCGTAAGTCGAAAATCTAATTGCGCTGTAAGTTTGACAAATCATTTTTTCACGTTTCAACCGTTGGATCGCGTTCCAGTTCTTAAAGCACCTCTAAAACCTGTTGAATTACGTTTTGAATGGTGGATATTGGATTTTGAGATACGAGAAAATATATATAAATTTTCGAACAAAGCAGATTTTATTTTCAGAATTTTCAATGCAGTGTTTTTAAAAACAAGATTACACAAGATCTAACCGTTAGATCAAGTCTAAAATTGGATATATTATTCCATACATACGGAATTTTATTCTGAACGGTAATGATCTAGACTTGAGGTCCTCATAGTCCTATAATGAATTTTGAATAGAGCTGGTCCTGTTTCCTGAAACTGTCAACCCAGATTTTATAAATTAAATTACGCATAATCTAACCGTTGGATGAAGCTGAATTTTGGATGGGCGAAAATTTTCTCTTTTTTTGAATTAGTAAACAAATGTTAAAAAGTCATAGTAGTTAGATCTTTATGGTGGAGATTGGGTTTGACACTTTCTATCATCAAAAACATATCGCGCATAAACCTATTGCGAAAAAAAATTCGAGGAATGCCCGAAAGAATTGTGTATTTCCTTTAAGGTAATTCGAATTGCCCTATTATTTATTAAATATGACTAATAAATATTTTCTTATATGTATTTATGGTATGGTATGTATTATTTTGCATTCTTATATAAAGCATATATATATATATATATATATATATATATATATATATATATATATATATATATATATATATATATATATATATATATATAGGATTAGGTTCAAATAGATCCTACGTCAATATATGCGAACCTAGGGACCAATCCAGACCTTAGATCTAATAATTCGTGTGGACCAGATTTTTTCGATTTTTTAAATTCATTAAATTATATATATAGAAGGACAGGGGTGTTTATGTAAATTTACATAACCATCTTAATCAATTTAAACCCCTAACCCACCCCGTCTCTAACACAAACCCTTCCCTCACTCTCTCCCCCAAAATCGCCGCTCATCCTCTCTCCCCCCAAAATCGGCCGCTTGGCCGCTCATCCTCTCTCCCCAAAATCGGCCGCTCATCCCTAAACCCCTAACCCACCCCGTCTCGACGGCAGCGTCCCAATGAATAGCGAGGCGGGCGATGGCGTTTTGCAGCGGCGGAGGCGGCGTTTTGCAGCGACGGAGGCGAGGAAACGGCCGCGATGAAGCACACCCGCGGCGTTTTGGCAGCGGCGGCGGTCTCGAATCGACTGGAGCCGAACGCCATCGCCGATCGGGCCGGGTACCTAGGGCTTTGGAGAGTGGATTGGATCTGCGCGATGTCGGCCACGGCGCGGCGCAAGTCGGCGATGAGTTGGGAAATTTTGAGCTCATCGATACGTCGCTGCGAATCAGGTAGAATTATTAGCTTCGCAAGCTGCTTTTGAAACTTCATGTGAATCGTCACTCTTCTTCACCGATTGTACTGCTTCTGTGCCACTCGGATGTTTGCAACCGCTCGAGCTGACATTTGTACGAGTCTTGTAATAATTGGTAGTGTAATTAGTGGTGGAAAATGGAGAGTGTGTGTGTGT
>BMAC01000009.1:2858713-2871259 GCA_014905375.1 Phtheirospermum japonicum | reverse complement strand
AACGTTGCGGTGCCTTCACCACCGCCTACCAAATCCACCGAAACCAAACCTCTGGCTGAATCCCCATCACCCACCGCCACTCGATGCCTCCGTTTTACCATTCGCCGAAAGCACCGCTGCCCACCTGCCCGTCGTTGCTGCCACAGCCCGTTGGAGGCCTGCCGAACCACCGCACCCGATTTCCAGTCGACAAATTCCAGTTCGCCGCCGCCGGTCGATTTTCGGAGAAGGCGGTGAGGTCGCCTGCCGATTTAAGTTGGAGCCACCCCACCATTGTTGGACCTCTGCTGTAACTGGTCAAGCCATGCCGCCGCCACAGCCGAACCACTCTCTTTGCCTTTGTTTGTCGGAACGCCGCCACCGCCTTTGATGAGGTATGGAGGAGGATAAGTGGTCGGCCGATTCTGATTTTAGGAAGAAAGAAAAATGAAGAGACCGATTTAGGGGAGAGGAGGGGAGAGAGAGGTTTGGGGTAGAGACGGGGTTTTGGATATAATTTGATTAAGAAGATTATGTAAGTTTACATAAACACCCTTCTCCCTTCCATATATATAAAATTAATGAATTTAAAAAATAGAAAAAATTTGGTCCACACATATTATTAGATCTAAGGTCAGGATTGGTCCCCTAGGTTCGCATATATTGACGTGGTTCTCATTTGAACCTAATCCTATATATATATATATATATATATATATATATATATATATATATATATATATATATATATATATTCTATATATTAATACAAAATCCTCCTATCATATGTGTCTGCTTCCCATGCTTCATTAGCTTTGTAAAAGAATTTGGTGCTTCGGTGTCATCCGAGCCTAATATTAACTTAATTTAGTATTTTTTTCTTTTTATATATTTACCTA
Organism: Phtheirospermum japonicum; assembly: GCA_014905375.1. Classification (NCBI taxonomy): domain Eukaryota; kingdom Viridiplantae; phylum Streptophyta; class Magnoliopsida; order Lamiales; family Orobanchaceae; genus Phtheirospermum; species Phtheirospermum japonicum. Next base: position 2,870,381 of record BMAC01000009.1, on the reverse strand, counting down.
CTTTAATACTTTCCTAATATTATATTTTGCTTAATTCAATATTTTACTTTTATTACATCTTACCTACTATAATATTTTCTTTAACATATTTTATCCAATTCAATATCTTACTTTTATTCTTCTAATATAAAAATATAAAAATTTATATCTAATTAGAAAAAACATATATAAGTTGAATTAGTTTTTATTTACAATAAAAGTTGAAATAATTTTAGGTATAATTCTAAATATTTATATAAGAAGAATATGAGTTATATAAAGTTATTACAAAAGGGAAATAAATATTAAAATATAAATTTAAAGTTTTTTTTTATCTAATCCCAATATAATAAATTGAGAATAATATTAAAAATATATATGAAAAACTATTGTTACACCAAACAAAAAACAAAAACAAAGTGAAACAAAAAAGATAACGTAATACTAATACTAATAATAATAATAATTATTATGCCTAGAAAAATAAATATTAAATATATTCCAAAACTTTTTACCTAATTCAAATATAATGAATTGCTACATATATATTATATATTTGCACGAAAAAATTAGTATCTTACGCAGAAAAAAAAAATAAAATAATATTACATATACTACAAGTTAGATGCACGACATTTTATCAATAGACTTATCAGTATCTTATAATATTTTATATCACATATTCGCATGTAACACGCGGATGTTGTATATTTTATATTTATATTCTAAATCTTTTTATCTAATTCAAATATAATGCATTGATACATATATATTATATATCTGCACGAACAAATTAGTATCTTACGCAGAGAAAAAAAAAGAAATTAAAATAATATTACATATACTACAAGTTAGATGCACGACATTTTTTCAATAGAATTATCAGTGTCTTATAAATTTAATATTTTATATCACATATTCACATGTAACACGCGGGTGTTGTATATTATAGAATTATCAGTGTCTTATAAATTTAATATTTTATATCACATATTCACATGTAACACGCGGGTTTTGTATATTTTTACATTTTTCCAAACTCAATTTTATGCGGGTTTCCCCATTATTATTAAATATTGATTAGATATCGATACAATGCGACACGAGTTGAGAGTATGACATCCGTTTATGTTTTCAAAAGTATGTAAGTAATATTATTAACGAATTTAATATAAACATTAAAATACAAAATAACGTAATAATTATTAATAAGTAGAGATTAGGCACGGGTTTAGAATGTGACTTTTTTTTTAATTTTTATAAGTATGTAAATAAATTATTATCGAATTGAAATCTAAGCATGAAAATAAAATTTTAATAATTATAATAATTAATAAATAAATTAGACATGTACAAGGCAAGAGTTGAGAATACATCATTTAGGGACTAATCCTGACCTTATATCTAATATTGCACAGTGCAATTATATGTCCAGGTTCATTGTGCTTTTTACAAAGTACTGTAGTGCTAAAATCAGTCCAATTTTTTTAATTTAGTTATATTTTTTTTTTTTACGTTTTAATACATGCAATATGTATCTTAAATTGTAGATCTTGAGAATGTAATTAATTTGATATATATTTCATTCAAAACGAATAAATTTGTTGAAGATTTGAGTTTCATTTCAAATTTTTGAATTTGCAGTTTATAGACAAAATTTGCGATGCTTTTTGTATACAATCGTAGTGTTATTTTTCTTAATCTATTGTGCTTTCTAAAGAATAATGTAGTGCTCTTTGTAAACGTTGATATATGTCCAAAATACCATTTTTAATTAATTAATGCATTTTTTTATATTATTACCATGCTGACATGTCATGATCTCAACCATCAAGATTATTCAATCTAATGGTCAGGATGAGTCCCTATATTCACATATAATGACGAGTTTCTCATTTGAACCCAACCCTATATATAATATATATATATATATATATATATATATATATATATATATATATCACGAATAGATCTTGCCAAATGGAATCGAAATCAAGCTCAAAATTGTAACCACAACCGTGATCAACGATTCCACAACCGGAACCATAAGCGGCTTTGACAATTTCAATTACGATTGCAAGCTTTAAAAAACTGGGAAACCAACAGTTACGGTTGCGTAACTGACTGTTCCGTAAACATGGTTGGGCCTAATCACAAGGTATGAGAAACCACTTTCTTAATAAATATTCAAATAATTGCCACGTTACACATTACAGAATATATAAATTGAGCTTCATTACTGTAAAGTGTAAACCCCGTGACATGATTTTAAAAGTTTCTCAGAGAGACTTCAAAAATCTCAACCGAAACCTTCACTTTATACAATATCAACCCTTCATCACCTTATACACCCAGCTGTAAAGACGGCGTTAAAATACATTATTCATATCTAGTGAACTAATCATTTTCAACACGAACATAATTAGCTAATATTTTTTGGATACTTATTTCATATATTTATTTATTTATCCTTATTTAATGCACCTTATTATCAACAATTAATGAATTATTATTGTTAAAATAAAGGATATAGTTTTAAAAAAAAAACATACGTAAAATTTAATATTTTCAACCATGCAAACTATTTTTTCTTGGACAGAGGGATACTAATAATAACTGAGAACCACACAGTTCAACGTAGGATAAACAAATGTTAAAATAACAATGCGCACATCCCCTCAAAACATAAAATCCCTACAAATGAACAATTAGTTCTAAACAAAGAGGTGTGCTTGCAAGAGCAGCTAAACTACTCGGAAAATAAAAGTTACGACCATCCGGTGATAATTAATTAGCTGCGTCCATAAGAATACAATTGGAAAAGAAATGCAAACCGAGAGAAGCTTAATTAGTGCAAATAATGATCACGGGCGGACCCTCTTGTTGCTGCTACAAGTCGGGCATTTGTAGTGCTTGATGTGCTCGGCCCGGGCCGGAGTGATCTTCACGCACTTGCCATGGAACCATCTCTCACATAAGTCGCAGCAAATCCAGAACTCGTCCGAGGCGTAATTTTCGCCGCAGGCCCCGCATAGCGTCTCCCCGTGCTCGTCCTCTTCCTCTTCTTCATCCAACAATCCCTCACCCAGCTCATCCTTTGCTTGCTGGGGCTTGGACGGTTTGGTCTACAGTTTGGAAAATGTATTAGGTTAATATATAATAAGAGACCAACCCTTGACAATTTGAAAAACTACTAAAGATACTTCTAAGGACATCATCTGAGTTAAAAGATGGAAGTAGTAGTGTGCCGGGCAGATCCCCTAAAACTAATTCTTAAAATATATATATTTTTTAAAATACCAAAAAATTGAAAACACTTGGAAACTAAAAAAGGAACCCTACAAAAATGAAAAGAAATAACTAAAAACCTAAAAAAAGATCCTAAAAAAACCGGTAAAATATAAAATAAACAAGCCCTTAAAAACAGGAAAACCCTTGGAAAAACTAAACTAACTAAATAAATAACAATAAGAAAATATTCTGAAAAACTAAAAAATTAAAATTTGGGACCTGCCTAACAGAATCCGTTAGGCGGGTGTATGCAAGTTTTTGTCTTTTATGTCATTAATCATTCAACTGTTCACCTCTATCAACAAATTAAAGGAGTTAATACTCCCTCCGTCCCACAAAGATAGCACATTTTCACTTTCACGGAGATTAAGAAAATTTTGAAGCATTAAATTATACCGTTCCTTTTAAAGTGTGCTATCTTTTTGGGACGGAGGGATTAAGAAAAAGAACAATTCATGGTGACGGGCAACATGTATAATAACCACAATTCATCTTTACGCATAGCATGCAATGTAATGAAATCTCACATGACAACCAAATAGGAAGAACAAACCATAGAGGATTTCCTTTTACCATTTTTGAGTTTGATTTGGATTTAGTGGCACTGTTGTTTGAGATGGATGATTTTTCCTTTGCTTGCTTCTTTGCAGCTCCTGTTACAACTTCGAAAATCGTTGGAAGATCATTTATCATATTGAATAGTCGTTTCCTGCATCCACCACCAGCAAAAATAAAGAAAACGGCATTTGGGAGGAATTATTCTGTTAAATTTTTTGAATACTATTAGCAATTCAGAAGAATTGTGAGGAGGGGCCATTCAACAGCTGGAAAAAAGCCAAAGCCCGCTTACAGAACTCAACTTTTACGTCCAGCAAAGGCAAGCACGCAAAATTACCCAGGTCTTATTATAGAAGATACCACACAATAACACTATTCTATCATCTTTCGTAAAGCAGTTATTGGTAAAACAGGGGGAAAAGGAAAAACAAATTAAAGCATCAAAAAAATTGTTGTCGCCGAAATTTCTTAAAAAATCACTTATTTAGGATACTCTAACCACACTTCTGATGGCATTTTATTATTTTTCCAAAGAAGCATAAATCTTATTTGAAAACACAAGCAATTACCTTATGAAGTACAATTCAGATAGACATGTAGGAAAGAAAAACAAGCATGCTAAGAATAAAATTTATCTAAAATGACCAAGTTTATATTCACGGAAACAGGAACCAAATCGCCAATAATGGTAAACAATTAAATATTTTCATAACAAGGAGATCCGAACACCTTCGCAATACTAAATATAAAAATTGGTTAATTTCAAGTTATCACTGCAAACATAAAGTGAAAATGCTATTCCTACACTAGTCCTTCGCCTTAATAGGTGAAATAACCAAACAATGCTAGAATTTTACCCCCTGAAGAGAAAGAAAGAAAAAAGGGAAACGGGCAATTAAAGAAGTACCAAACTTTAAAAAAGGCTGACCTGTCAGGTTTATCAAAACCGAATCTGGCACCGAAATAGAAAGCAACAGAAAGTTGCCATGCATCACTGTGGACAGCAACAAGAGCCAGCCAGTCCTTATCCTGCATTCCGTCTCTGGCAAAGTTTATACCTAAAGCAGGTTCTGGAAGCTCAGGAGGAACCTCCTCAGCAGGCAGATTAACTTCCCACTGCTCGTTAGGAAATCCATAAAGACAAAGGTTCTCTTTCTCTGCAAAATTTCAATGTTGTTTTACAGAGGCAGCATAATTCAGAGTATAGATTGCTTTTGAATGAAAACATCTTTCATAAGCTGATTATAATTACAAACACCCAAGATACCCTTTTTTTTATTAACTAATAACACAGACACACAGAGACTGGTCGGTGAGATATGATTCATAAGCTGTTTTATATGGCTAAAACAGAAACGAGGAGCAATTATTTGACTCTCAAGCATGGAATTCAAATGAAAATTGTCATAGACACATATTAAAGGATACAACACAGCTCATAATGGAAATACATATTTAACCAAATTACTAAAAAACAATTTCTAAACTTATATAGACTACAAGGAATTTTCCTCCACTGAAAGGCTTAACAAAAATTAGTCCAATTGGGTAAATGTGCTTCCTTTGTGCCTAGACATAGAACATCCACTACTTCATGTATAACCAATAAATACCACACTTGGGGAGATCATAGATTTTAGTAAATTGCTCAAACCGCACTGTCGCATTAAAAATAATTTAAAAAAGAAATCATTGATGCAAAACATTTGCCAAAAACTGCACTGCATCATTGGTATGGAGGCGGATTGACAATTATTAAAAAAATAATAATAAAATAAAATAAAAATTAATAATAACAATAATAATAATAATAATAATAATAATAATAATAATAATAATAATAATAATAAAATGCCCATAACCGCACGGCACCGCCCCCTTTATAAATTATGGGGAAAAACAAACGTTTCATTTTTTTTTTCTTAGTTGGGTAATGAGACAATGGATGGATTGAAAATTGGCTGCAGTAAATAATAGATTTAGATTCACCCAAAGATGCACTTTGCATTTAGTGTTTTAAACAAAAATGCATTATGTTTGCACTAAACAAAGTACCATTAATATACATTATATTTTAAATGTAATTCAATCAAAAGGGAATGAAAATTGCATTCTATTTCAAAGCAGGATTTTTTTTTAGATTTTTCAACGATTATTACACACACACACACATAGATAGATATAGATATAGATACAGAGAGAGATTTTCCAACTGAAATATTCTTAATTCTTAAAATTAATTTTTAAAAAAAACTCCGTAAACTGTTCCTCCCACTCTACTCAGTAAAACCATAATTTGAGGGGAAACCACTTAGGATAATTCAGTCTAGGTTAGCAAAGAAACCCGCCATATAACTTTACTAAGTAAAAAAGAAATTTGATATTAATATTTAGTAAAACCACATAGGACAATTTGGTCTAACTTAAAAAACCGCCAAACTGCGAAGAGATAACCCCTATAACGTATACCAGATCAATACCAAAGAGAATATTTATTGGAAGACATGCCATGTTGAAAAATGAAAAAGAAAAGTGCTAAAAAAGCAAATTCCCAAAATTCCAAGAATTATACATGACATGAAAACAATTTCGTTAACTACCACAAAAGCATATCCCAGATGCCCATATAACAAAGTTGTTTATTTGCTTATAATAAAGAGAATTAAGAGAAATAAGAGTAACATAAAATCACGATAGAAAGAAAAACAACCTGCTAAATTGCCGCATTTGTCCAACAACAAAATAACCTAAATTGCAGTGACAAACTACTAATGGAATTCAAAATTTTCAAAAAAAAAAAAAATTAATAATTTTTTTTTGCAGTCGGTAAACCACAAAGCTACATATGTACACACAAATATCCAAACTGAAACAAATTCTAAGCAGCGTAAATATAATAATAATAATAATAAATAATAATAATAATAATAATAATAATAATAATAATAATAATAATAAAATTATTATTATTATTATTAACTGCAAAAAAATAAATTAAAAATTCTACAGAGGTAAAAACCACTGAAAAATCCCAGAACAACAAAATTCGCCGAACTCACCAGGATCACACAGTTGGAAAAACTCTTCAACGTCTGAAAAATGGGAAAAAAAAGGGGAAAAAAGGAATAAACCTCAAAATCTAGTAAAAAATAAATCAATGTACAAGAATGCACAACAATCGAAGAACACGAACCCTAAAGCATGAAAAATAAACATAAACAAAAATTAAACAACACACTACATAGTAGGATAATTTTTTACCAGTGGTGAGAGCTTTAATCAAGGCAGTTCGTCTGCCCTTGAAATCTCTGAAAACCTCTTCAACCGTGCGAGGGTTATTAAGCCCGCCTCCGTCCATGGCTGCTCCGTACACGCACAAACACGCTTTGGTGTGTTATGTCAGAGCAATGGTTTCAAAATAAATAAAGGACATTAGGGGAGGGAGGACCAAAAAAGGGGGGAAGTTGGGGGCATAATTGGAATTGTATGGATTTTGTGGGGGCGTTTTTGGGATTGCATAAGGAGTTTTTGCGAATGGATAGGACTACAGAAGAAAGGGGAAAGAAAATTGACCTCGTCCTAGGAACTCTAGGGTACTAGCCTATAACACCAGAATTCAAACTTTTTTATTTTATTTTTCATTTAAAATAAACTTAAAAAAGTGAGATGATTATAGAATATGAATGCGAGTGAAGAGAGACGAGCGACAAAACAATTTGTTTTGTCGATTATTTACCATTTTGAAAAAGAATCTTATTATTCTCTAAAATAAAAATGATTTGTTAATTATTCAATCGGAAAATGTTATTAATTAACATTTGAGTTGAGAATTGAAAAGTTCTTTTATTTAAGAAAAAAAAAGGAAGGGGCGTGGGGATGGATGCATTTTATTTATTATTCTTAAGTACTACTTATTAACAATTGGTGACGTCAAATGAATAGTTAAATAATAAAATATTTTCGGAAAGAAAATTTTTTACTTTGAAAAGTAGTAACTTTACCTTTTTTTTCTTTTTAACAGTTGGCAAAATAAGATGGTAATTCTGAAAATAAATCTTTAATTTTAAAAAATAATATCATTTGAAATAGCTATAAAAGGTATTATTAAATAAATATTATAATTTTAATTCAAAATTGGTAAAATAATACACATTGAAAAAAAAAATACAAAATTGGGTCGGGACGTCACTCGGCGCGTCTCGCCCATTGAAGTTATTTTTAAAAAATTAAAATAGCGAGACGCCGTTCGAATTGGTGTCCAGGACTTTTTTGAAAAAACAAAAAGGAAGAGAGGGGGATGTCAATCAAAATATGTTTTTGCAAAAAAAAAAAATATTTTCGTACATAAAATCGCTTGAATTCTATAAATTATAGGTATAAAATTGTTTCTCATTGTTTCTCACGACTAAAACTGTTTCAAGCGAAAAGAACTATGGATACAGGTAGCGATTATAAAGATAAACAACAGCACGATTATCTATGAATATAGATGATAAATAATAATATTAATTTTGTATCAAATTATATATTTATCTATAACTAATTAAAAATAATAATATTAATTTTGTATCAAATTATATATTTATCTAGACAACTGATATGATGACAAAATTATTTTCATCCCCTAAAATTATCGATTAATATTTTTAACTAGTTATTATCTAAAGTTATGAATTAATATTATTATTTTTAATTAGTTATTATCTATAACTATATTCTTAGCGGTTGTCTTTATAATCGTCACCCGTATTCATAGCTATTGTCTATCTATTTAATCGCGTGAGAAACAGTTATATACGAAAATATTAAAATATATTTTTTTTTTTTGCAAAATTATCCCGGGACGCCGCTCTGATTGGCGTCCCGCTCTCTTCATTTGTTTTTTTTTTTGCAAAAAGGTTTGGGACGCCAAACGGCGTCCCGCTATCTTCATTTTTTTTTATAATTTCAACGGGCGGAACGCGCCTCCGAGTGGCGTCCCGACCCAATTTTGTAATTTTATTAAAATGTGTATTATTTTACCAATTTTAAATTAAATTTATAGTATATATTTAATAATAACGCTATAAAAAGGAAGTTCAATTCTCACATATTTCAAAAAGTCAAGAGAATTTCTTTTTTTACCTCCTAAATTATGGCCATTTTGACACTTTGTTTCCTAAACTTTTTCTTCGTGCAAATTACCTCCTAAACTGTACGAATATTGCACTTAACCTCCTGAACTCCCGTTTTTGGTGGAAATTTTAGTCGGATCTCACTCGTGTGACATGCACGCCAACATATAAGAGGTAAAATTGACTTTCCATCTCCTCCTCATGACTCCCGCTCAGAATAATATCACGTGAGCACTACGTAGGTTCCAAATTCTACGTGTATACATATATTAATGTGAACATTACCTTAACAGGTCACACGAGTGCTCACATGCCATTATTTTGAGCAGGAGTCATCAGTAAGAGATGGAAAGTCGGTTTTACCCCTTATATGTAAGCATGCATGTCACACAAGTGAGCTCCGACCAAAAGTTCCACAAAAAACAGGAGTTCAGGAGGTTAAGTGCAAAATTCGTACAGTTTAGGAGGTAATTTGCACGAAAAAAAAAGTTTAAGAGGCGAAGTGTCAAAATGGCCATAGTTCAGGAGGTAAAAAAAAATTTCTCAAAACTCAATAGTGTAAATACATTACCCTTTCGGCCTAGGGCTCCATGAAATGAACAAATTAGCAGTTAACTTCTTTGCGGATACGGTCGTTTGTTGTTAATCCTCAACATGCCAAAATTGTTGGAATTTGTCGATTTTTGAGGATCTACTATTGGGGGCACAACCAGTCGGACTTAGACTTTGGCTAGGAGAGGTGACGGTGATGTTGTGGTGGTAACTGATCGAAGAATTTCTTAGCACTCTAAGAAATTTTCTCCGCAATAGTACGGAGTCGATTGTAGAGCGGTAAGTTTTCCCGAGTCGTGTCTCTCGAGGATAGATATAATCGGCGGTCGCTGGTTTTATTTACTCTCTTGTTAATCGCAATTAAACTAATCTACACTAAGAAAGAATTAAGTCATTGAGTGGGTTTGAGTTTTATGCTAAAGTTTTGAATTTAAAAGGAGACTTTAATTAAAATAATGAGAATGAGGGTTTAGGGTGTTCGGTTTGTCTCCACGATTAATCGGTTTTCGCCGAGCACTTAACCCACAATTCGGGGTTGTCAATCCCAAATGTCGATCAAGTATTGAGGTCGTCAATCCCAATTCTCGACAAGCTCCGATTAATGGTTCTAAACGAACCTAAACCCTAAAACCCTAATTTCTAAACTAATTGCATCAATACAAATTAAAGCTTGCTTGAGAGTAATTAATTAATGACATGAAGGCTTACACATTGTAGAGGAAATTGGATGGAATTCAAATGATTTAAGATTGAAATTGGTCAAAAGGCATTAAATTTAAGAGAAGTCAAATTGCTCAAAGAAGAAAGACCCATTTGGCTTTTGAAAACCCAAGGTTTGCTTGGACAAATGGRGTAAAAAGCTTGAAGATKCAACAATGGAGTTTGGCAAGAAYAAGAACAAACTAAAATCTAGAAATGAGAAATTGAARAAYAATGCCAAGAAMAACAACACAAACTAAATCTAAAAACCAACACAACGTCAATAACAACAATCAACAATAACAACACAAGAAGATAAGAAGAAGGAAACTACCAATTGCATTGAACTCAAAAGTTTCAAATCTTCAAATTACAAGCACCACAAATGAAGGAGGTGTCACTCACTCCAACAATTGCTTCAAAAACAACTAACTAACAACTAACTAGCTAAGCTAAACTAGAATAACTACTAAATTAACTAAAACTACATTAAACTAGGGATTTATGAACTAGGGTTTACAAAAGCAAAAGTGAAGGCTTGGAGGAAATGGAGCAAGCCCCAAATTCCACCAAGGAAGGGTTGTTGGATAAGGTTGGAGAGTTGGTCTTATTTATACAAAAACGTAAGGGCAAAATTGTCAAAACAAGATAAGATCTCAAGTTGGACTGCATCTCAGTCAATCGACTGAGGAGCAGTCGATCGACTGCTTTGCCCGAAATCTCCGAACTTACTGGACTCCAGTCGATCCTGGCTGTGTCAGTCGATCGACTGGCTCGGCTGCTCCGGCTCGGTTTTCTCGTTTCGCTCTAATCGTCCGCCGGCTGTCGCTTCTCGTTCACGCTGTGTTTTCTTGCTTTGCCCGTTCCAATTCGAGTCGAGTGGGACGCTCCGAGCGTGCACGGGACCGCTTGGTCATCCTACGGCCAAAAATACGAAAAAGGGTAAAAATGTACGAAAAACGACTAAAACCCGCACAAAAGCTATAAAAACCTAATACTAACAAAATAGGCCAAAACGACTCTTAATACCTATAAAAGCAAGCAAAACACACGCGAATGTGACACAAAAAGGTAACAAAAAAATACAAATCAACCACCCCACACTTAGAATAATTGTTTGTCCTCAAGCAATACTAATCTAGAATTACAAAACTACCCCCGAACAATCCTAAGCTATTGCACAAAACCTAATTCAAGACATTGTATGCTAAAATGCTCGTTAGCTCTGCTAAAAGGACGACAAATATGTCTTGACATAGAAAGTTTAGATCGACTCCCGAAACCTAAAAGTACTAGGTAACCCTCCAAGTCGGTCCCCTCGTCCTTGCCCGGCTAAGGTGTATCCACGGTCGAACCGTTAATCGGCTCCCTACTAGCCCCAGTCGTCTACAACTCTCTTTAACAAACAAAATCTAACAAGAAAGAGAAAGATGAAATGTGGACTAGTTGCATGTTTTATTACTTAATAACTACAA
>BMAC01000009.1:2833487-2847161 GCA_014905375.1 Phtheirospermum japonicum | reverse complement strand
CGTAAGGATCATTCGTCCGGAAAAGTAGATTGGCGGGCCCCCGCCCCCGGCTTCTCGCGTCTGGCCGGAGCCCGCCAGAAGTGGGAGATTCCCATTGCGGAATCCAAAACTATGGTCTCCCCTAAAAGGGAGGGCGATTAGGCGGAATGGCAGAGCTGGGACCCGGACCCCTTCTGAGGGGACACGGCCCAAATAACTCCATTTTTGAGGTTTGGGCTGCTAACCAGAGCCCTCCAATGAATACAAGCCGGCCGCGTCTGGATAAGGAAGCTGGGTAATTTACATTCTCAAGATCTACAATTTAAGATACATATTGCATATATATATATATATATATATATATATCAACCCTATATATTAATGCAAAATCCTCATAACCTATGTGTATGCTTCTCATGATTCGTTTGACAAATAAAAAATTTTGGTGCTTCGCTTGCTTAGGTGCCATCCGAACCTAATATCTACCTAATTTAATATTTTTCTTTTATTGTATCTTGCCTAATTTAGTCTTTTTCTTTTATTATGTTTTACCTACTATAATATTTCTTTTATTATATTTTGTCTAATTCAATATTTTCCTTTTATTCTCCTACTAAAAATACAAATAAGTCATATATAATTAGTAGAAAAGATCTAAATTAGTTATTTTAATTAAAAGATAAATTACATAAGATATAATTTTAATTAAAAATATTATTATGAAAATTATTAAATAAGCAGTATTTACAATAAAAGTTGCTATAATTTTAATTTTGGGGTTTTAAATATTCTATATAGGTAAATGAAGATTTATTTGAAATAAACTAAGTATGTAACTAAATATTAGTATATTCAGTCTAACATAAAAATATAATAATAATAATAATAATAATAATAATAATATATTGATTAAAATTATCTCTCGATACGTTCCTCAAAAAACTGAATATAAATTACTGGTACAATGCAACACGGGTTGAGAGTATGACGTCTGTTTGGTTTTTCAAAGTATGTAACTAATATTATTAACGAATTTATTCTAAATATTTAAATATAAAAATAACGTAATAATAATTAATCAATAGAGATTGGCACGAGTTTAGAATGACTTCTTTTGAGTTTTTATAAGCATGCAAATAAAATTATTAACGAATTGAACTTTATTATGAAAATAATTAAATAAGTTTTATTAATAGTAGAATTTAAAATAATTTTATTTTTGGAGTTTCCAATATTCTATATAGGTAAAATATGAGTTATTTAAATAATTTAAGTATGTAACTAAATATTTGTAATGTATTCAATATAAACATAAAAATATTAAATTATAATTTAATAATTAATAAATATTTATTAAACAGCAGTACAATGCGACACGGGTTGAGAGTATGACGTTTGTTTGTTTTTTCCAAAGTATGTAACTAATATTATTAACGAATTTGTTTTAAACATTAAAATATAAAAATAAAGTAATAATAATTAATAAATAGAGATGGGCATAGGTTTAGAATGTGACTTCTTTTAAACTTTTATAAGCATGCAAATAAAATTATTAACGAATTGAATTTAAACATTAAAATATAAAATTATTTAATAATTATAATAATTAATAAATAAATTAGACAATTTACCAGACACAGGTTGAGAAGGAACAAGTTGAGAACATCATTTGAATTTTTCAATTTACATAAAGTTTTGTAATTATTATAAATATTTTTTATATTTATCTTTGATGAACTCCGTGTAATACACGGGTATTAAACTAGTATATATATATATATATATATATATATATATATATATATATATATATATATATATATTTTGTAGAATCATCTTTGTTGACAACATTCCCGAATTTTATATTTCTATCGTTTCACGGAAAAAAAAAGGTATATAACAAATGACAGGAACGAAGTATGTTGTTAATTCGTTAACATTTGTTGAAATGTGCCATTAAAATGAACAAGGTAAGGCCCTTGGCAAAACCAAATACTACAACATCAATCAACGTATTACAGAATCGAAGATTATAAACCCAAAATAGACAACACGGTATGTTTGACCAGAATTCCACAGTTGCACTGGTTACTACTAAATTTAATCAACTTCTGATTCTAAACTACTGCTAAAATAAATCACATCTAATAAAAGCAGACGTTTTTGCAAATGCTCCCCAAACTAATAATTTTTGTTCATAATAATCCTTGCAACAAGGTTCGACAGAGTAACAGAGCTAAAAATAAACATAAAAATGAAATGCGTGATTACTGTCGATTTCAATTCCTGGTCTGATATCTGATTCTTTTTAATTCATCATTCACACCATACATCCGTCCGATGGTGATGTATATTATGTATAATAACATTTCCTTCTAAAATTTGTGCACCAAAATGCGAGAGTAGAAGAAAAGCTCCGAAAAAGACAGCAATGGAGGAACAGTCATAAACGCCTTTTGGTCACTGCAAAATTTCAAAATGGCCAATAAAATGCTGAAACGTTAAATCTTAGAACTCCAGAGCCCAGCAAATCACCTCCCATCAAGCTCTGTGAGGACTGCAAATATAGAAAGATAAAAAGGATTACGTAACAACTAATTTGAAGAAACTAAATCACCATTAATTTGATTCAATCCACAACAATTTACTTTAAAAACTAAAAATATAATAAATAATAAACATACGTGGTTTATGACCTACTTAAGGACACAAGCTAGATCTCCAGCATCTAAATCAAGTATTGGTACTATAATCAAAAACCAAAAATTAAAAACAACCCTAATTCATTCAAAGAGTGAATAGACATCAAGGTATGTAAAATATCGGTCCTGTGATCAATATAATTCACAAAATACAAGTATGAATAGAAGACTAAAAGTACAATTCTGATCAGAACAATGTCAAAAGGCTTTGAAATCCCTGCAGTTCAGCTGCAAGATAAGTTGCACGGACACGACACGACAGACACCTGAATAAGCTTATTATAAGAAAAATATATAGGACACGACATGGCTCGGACACATTTTTGAAATAAATAATTTTATAATATCGATTTCCCGTGCTTAATAGGTTGCAAGATGATTTATAACTCTACTTCTAACAATAATGCCCCAACAAGAAGTTTTGAATACTAATAAGGTAAGTTGAAGTCAAGAAGAATCTATTTTGGGATTGACAGAGCAAGAGTATATAGAACAAATAAATTCAAAACTTACCGACTTTAGAAGAGTTGTTATTATCCTTCGTTCCCGGAACGGTTTTAGCCAAGAACTCCTGAATCGTTCTCCAATAACGATCACCACCAGACAACCACGTATCCATATGCATGCCAGTGGGGAACTCTACAAATGAGCACTGTTGATTGTGTGCAGCTGCTTTAGCATATAACATCTCCATGTGCGACGGGGGAACCATTTCGTCTCTTAGTCCAGAGAGGAAAAGGATTGGTTGTTTGATCTGCAGTTACAGATACCAAATATAAATAGAAATCTAAGATTTAAGTTTCCTATGTACAATTTAAACATGCACACCCACCAAGAACTGAAAAATAGAAAACACAACTTTTTGACACATGACAGAAATATTTAAAATAATAATTTGGGTAGCAATGCAACTCGTTCTGAATTCTCTAGTTCGTTCTACATGGAACACCATTGATGTTGTTGGTGAGGTGAGTCTAAATGTTAATTTGAAACTTAACATGCTAGGCCTGTGAGCTTTAAGCAACAGCAAGATGATTGATAGCAAATTTTGATAATAACACCAGTAGCATAACGCAAGTGCACAGTACGAAGTTCAATTAACATTTAGACTCACCTCACCAACAACATCAATGGTGTTCCATGGAGAACGAACTAGAGAATTCAGAATTCTGGGACCCTTTGAGTTACTTTTTCCAATAAACCACTTCAGAAATGGTAATAAAACTCCAGCCATGTCCAGGATGGATGTGAAAGTGTTTTCCAATATTAATCCAGCCACCTGCAATAACAATGCAATCAAAGCTACTGTCAGTGATGGTTGGTATACTTCGGTATGCTACAGCAAGATAAAATATATTAGATCATCTGAATACTGAAACACTACCATTCAAAAGTCAGACTGAATGGGAAACGCCAGGAGTAAAGACCAAGAGAATTACTGTGGATAAAAAAAAACTCAAGAAAAACTAAATTCAACACGGAACATTGTCTATGTTTCTTTCGGCTGAAAGGATCTTTTGGAGATATTTCACAGCAAAAAAGAGTATTGAATTTGAACAGTCTTTTCCAAAAAAATTTCAGAAGCGCTATAGACCAAGGGCATTACAATACTCTTTAGTTTTCAGAAAGTAACTTGAATTAGATTTAGAATCCCCAGTGCCTATGATTAGAGTTAAGAAAAGTGCAATTCGTTTTTTTAGTTAGAAAGAGTCTAAATACTTTTAATTAGGAGAACTCTCTATGGTCTATAGTATGATGACCCTTGCTGAGAACTGATATTGGATTTCACCCATTTGGCACAGGAAAGACTTCTCTTCCACTTTCTCATTTTATTCGCCTTACAATTCTTTAACTGTGATTGTTTTCTTTTATAATTATTACATCAGACCTAATCTAGAAAGAAAGAAAATCCCTTCCCAACCATCCAAGATGACTCGAACCCAGGACCGAAGCCCTAGGTAGTTGACGCTCTTACCACTTGAATTAACCCACTTTATCTCTTTTAATGTGATTGCTCTTCTATAGCATTCTAACAGTTTGTTCTTAATAGATTCCCTACTTCGGACATTACTTTTGGTATACAATATTCAACCAGAAACAATTAAAAGCCAGGATTCCAAGATTATAAATGAGATAAGAAATAGTACAAAGCACGCCAGCAACAATATACCTTCCAGTAAATTGGTTGACTAACAATTAATTCGCAAAGTAGCACTGAAAACAAAACAAGGGGACTGAAAGCAAATGACCAGATAATAATGCTACAGACATCAGAAATCCGGAACAGAACAAAACAATAGATATATTTATGATAAGATATGTAAATCAACCGAAAAGGCAAATGGAAAGTATGAGACCATCGGTTGTATTCCCTGTTCTGCAATTTATATTATGTGATTAATTATGTTCCTTTCACCCATTCTGCGAGCAAAAGTAGTACCACTTTCTGCTACATCACCAAAAAGGTTTTAAAAAGTTTATCAATGTTTTCCAAATCAGGCAGGCTTCCAGGTACTACCAAAGATAGCTTGAAGTGTGCTACTATTAAAAGATAACAATATGTCAATAACAGGTGCAAATATATGCGGTACCTTGCATTGAAAGAAAAACAAAAGCTGCATTTAAGATCTGCCAAGCAGTATGCATACTCCAAAGAAATCAATAAGAATAATGGTACTCAGCACAGTTTTTGAAAGTAACACAGTCCTAGAGACATCACCTTGTCTGGGTTGTTTTTGGTAAGCACAGCCCCAACAGCTCCCCCAAGCGACCTTCCAAAGACAACAATTCTGGATGTGTCAATGTCTGCCCTCTGAACCAGATGATCCAGTGCAGCCTGCTTAACAGATAATTGGCACGTATTATAATAGGGTACATCTAGTGTACAGACCTCAAACCCCCACAATCACAAGCAAACAACTTCCTCTCAGGAAAAGACAGATGACATTGACTGGAAAGAAATAAACTGTTGTCAAGTAAAACATAACACTTGGAAAGCAAACCTGAGCGTCCTTTGTTATACCATGTTGCGAAGGAGACCCGTCACTAGCTCCATAACTAAGCATCCCAAAGCAGAACAATTCAGTTAGATAACGAGCATGTCTCAACTACTACAAATCCACCAAAACAGCATCATCAATAGAGGAGCATGGGAAGTGGAAGAAAACAACTTTAGAAGGAGGTGGGTAAAAAGAAGGCATTTCAAGATAATTAGCGATATAAGTATTTGACCAGTCAACACTTGTGTAACATGAGTACTTTAATGCATGGTTAATGAGGAAAACAAAATGTTGAGAGGCAATCTACAGATATAATAATTTTCTTACCCTCTGTAAGAAAGCATGAAAACATTGCATTGCAGTTTCTGCAACATAACGCGAACCATTTCAAGACGATGAGCAATGTCTATAATTAAAGAGTCAAGGACCTAAAACGGATGTCATCCGCTATGCATTTAATTAATAGGAAAATTAAACCTCATAAACAATGATTAATACAGTATATTGTTGAATAATTAATTGCCATCTTCAAACTTCAAACAATAAAACAACGGAAAGGATACTTCCTGCATTTTCCTGGAAAAATAGAACAGTTGGACCTGCAAAACCCATGACAGCAGGTCATAGTATTAGTGTGTTCAACTAGTAAAGCACTCAGTCAAAAGACAAAGAAAAATAATGGGTTCCAAAACAATGGAAATATCGTATAGCGTCCCAGAAGCTGCTTTAATTTTGGATGTAATAACTACTTCTCAACACAAGCTGCACTTTCAACTATTTTGCAACATCAATTATCCTCTTCATTTTCTCCTTTTTCCTTTCAGTTGATTTAGTCAAAAGAAACTTACACACAATGGTAATGCCTTCATTAGATAATGACTTCCTAAACAAGTATTTCAAAATAAAAAGACAAAAAACAAAGCTGATTCCTCAAACCAAGTACCCGTCCATCATTATTTTGAACAATACACAAATATTTCATCATAAGCTTTTATGTTTTGCTCTATCAGCAACATCGACCACTGCCACAGATAGTTCTCGCTTGTAAAAAGTTATTAGTATAGTTTAGTGTGTAATTCTACCCACATAGTCACGTGACAATTGTGATTTTAAAATAAATACAATGTATTGTAAGACTAAACTCAATTGTGTAAAGGTTAGCCAAAGTACAGCAAAACAAAATTCAACTATTAACACACACTAGAAAACGGAGAACAGTAGCAGCCAATATCAGCCAAATGAAACAAAGCATGTAGCAACGCTCAAATTTCAAATATTCAATCCTACCCCGTCTGCATTCAAATCTTGACCCAATTACCACCACAAAAATAACAGTAACAAAAACTACTGGTGCAGTCAATCCCTTCTAGTTTCTTAAGACTTGAGGTAAAATGTAATCTCAACCAAATTCCGCAAAAGAAAGACCTAACTGGAAGTATCTCACATCAACTTACCCAGCATATTTAAAGCACTATTTACCTATTTGGGACTCGAAGCATAATTTCTATATTTCCTCAATATTAGTTCCCATTTAATCCCAGTTCCATCAACTAAAACTTAGATTATGCACTCCTGATTCCAATTTTTCAACTCCAACCCAGCATTTCGCATCAAAATCAATGAGCAGCAACCTGACTACACAAGATCACCCTCAACTCACTAACCAAACTACAATCAAACCCTTCATATAACCAAACAAAGATAAAACCCTAGACAATCTACGCCCAATTATCACCATTAAACCAGATTCAATAAAATTACACTCATCTGCACAATAAACCAAACACAAAAAAGCGTTTACAAGAAAAGGAACAAACCTCTGCAATCGGGAAAGAGCTTGATTAACCAGGAATGGAGGCGAACGCCGTCGGATGACGTGAGCCAGACGTCCTCGTGCACAAGACGGAGCCGGGCGGGCGTGATTGGGTAGGATTTAGCGAGTCCAGGCAAGACCGGCACGTAGACGAGCTTTTCCTGAAAGACGACGAGTAATGCCATACCCGCCACCACTATTCCGCCAACTCCGTACAGCAACGCGTTCACGTACGACACCATGGGTTGATACTTGATGCCCCTTCGCTCCTACTTTCTCCCTCTATGTAAGCGCGTGCGCATGTGTGTGTGTATGTGTAGCATGTAGAGAGCTTCGTGCAGGCGATCGAGATCAGCAGAAGTGAGATGGTGGGTGTTTGACGAATTTCGCTTCGTTTTCTGGGTTTAGGAAACGGCGAGGTAAGCGACGTCGTTTGAGTGGCCAATTCGTCCTTTCCCTTTCCCCTACTTTTTACAATTTATTTATTTTTAGTAATTAGAAAACTGCAACTTTTTTAATTTATTTATTTTTTAAATGATGATAAGTCGTGTTTTCACGTGCATATGTTTGTACGGATTATTCATATGCTTGTTTGCTACTTCTGGGTTCTAATCGAATCAAGCATTGTTAGGCTCGAGTTTGAACTCGACTACAAAATTCGAAATTCGAACTCGAACGAACTCAATTTTCTCAAGGTCGAGCTCGGTTCGTTTGAAAACTCCGCAAACTCGAGCTCGTCTCGGCTCGACTCGCCTCGAGTTACATAATATTAATTAAAAAATAAAAAACATAAAATAAAATACTTGATATTAACTTTTATTATATATTTAGGGTGTATATATAATAAGTAAGTATAATAAGGACAAAATGGTAAATTTAGCAAAGCTCGATTAGCCTCGCGAGCCTATCGAGTCAAGTATCATTGAGCGAGTTCGAGCTCGATACATAATCGAGTAGCTCGAGCTCGAGCTCGGCTCGATTAACCTCGAGTCGATTTCCAACTTTTCTCGAGTCGATCCCGATTAGCTCATGAGCTTGCTCGGCTCACTTACACCCCTAACTGCTTCATCCATCCCATAAAAATAAAATATTATTATTTTCACAAAAGATAAATTTTGCATACATTTGTTAATTATACTATTTCTTTTAACATTAAATAACTCATTAAGTTTTATTAATGAAAGTATAAATGTTCTAAAAACAATCAAATTTCAAGACATTTTAGTTGATCACAGTTATATATATATATATAGGGGTGAGATCCGGTGGGAACCAGTCCCTAGGTGAGAACTGAGAACCAATCTCGGCCATTAAAATTTTTTGATCGAATGATGCTTGTTGATTGCAGTATATTAGGTATGTTATATTAATTGAAGCACAAGCATACTTATTTTTTGTGTATTGGAGGGCATATTTGACATTTCTTAGATCCCCAAAATTTGTGGAAAAATCTCATTCCCGATTTCGTTCGCCAAAAGTCATCTTCCCCAAAATCAAAGCATCCCAGAAATTCTGCATCCCGATTTCGAAGCACCAAAGCACCGGATTTCGAAGCATCCCAAAATCTTTGCACCCCAATTTCGAAGTACCCCGAAGCGTCTTCCCCATAATCAAAGGATCCCAAGATTTTTACAGTCCCACCCACTCTTGAAAGCACGCAGATTTCTAAGATGCAACRATGAGAGGAGATGTTGTGGGCCGTGCTAGAAAGCATCGTGCGAGGTTAGATTTTTGGATTGTTTATCATCTAGTTTTGATTTTGATTGTATGTCCGCGTTGAATGGATTAGTCTGGGTTTTACGAATTAGGGGTTTTACGAATTAGGGTTTTATAATTAGGGTTTTTGATTGTTATCCTTTAAAAATGTGTATGATGGTTTGATTTTGTGCTAAACATATGTGCTTGCTCGATTTTGTGCTAAAAATATGCGTATGACCTAACTGCTAAATTAATGGTTTATGGTGCTATAATTAGTGTTACTGTTTGATCAAAATGCTACCTTGGGTACAATCACTTCTAGTATAATGCAAAAATTAATAATATATGGTGTTAAAAAGAATGATTGTTGATGCTTAATGCCTATTTGAGTTTATCGATATAAATATGTGATGTGTATCAACAATCATTTAAATATGATGTAATTTCTCACTCTTGGCGGTGCTATTAMTCACTGGTGTTGTGCTAAAAATATGTGGATGCTAAAATCTATTTTATAGAATRCTAATTACATGTGGTGAAGTTGCTGAGAAGATTGAGATTRCTGATATTACATAACTGGAATGCTAAAAATATTTTAAATATTACGTCCATTGTCATTTAGAGTTTTGGCTAAATTTGTGGAGTTTTGTGTGTTTTTCTAATTGTATTTTGCTAATTTAACTGGCCATTGATGCTAATTTAAGATGCCAGTGATGCTAATTTAATATTATGATGCTCGTATAGGTTGTTGGTTTGTAACCGTAGAAACTGGTATACTGAGATATGAATATTGATTCCGAGTTCTCTCTACGTTCTAATGTAAACTTTTATATTTATTTTYGATTTCTTATTTTGATCTACACTCATGTTATMAAATTTTTTATTAGTGTTCATATCGCTATTTAATATAATTTGTGTGCTATTTAACTATTTTTGCATTGCTATTTTTAGTGTGTTTGTGTTGCTTGATTGGTGTTAATAATATCTATAATTCTATGTGCTAATTTAGCATTTGGGTACTGTATTAATAGCCTCCCTTTATTTTGTTGGTCCAGYCTCATTTATGGTGTCATGGTCTTACATACACTCAGTAACTTCAATTTCAATCTAAGTAACCAAATATCTATGAYAGATTCATGACAGACACTTTTCTTCCTTAACAAGCACTTGATAGAAACTAGCATATTAGTTCATAAAAAATTGCCACTAAAATTGTAAAACAAAAATGTTAATTAAATCAACAAAAAGCCTTACCATGTTGAGTTTTCAGAAGATTTTGGTTTATGAGGCGCTTCTTTGCTGTAACTAATTTATCTGATTCAATCTGGCCATGTTTCACCTTTTACTAAACCACAACCCAAATAATTCACCTTAATAAAATAACAGAAAATCATGTTTTCTTTTCTTCAAGGATAACCAAAAAAAAAACAAACACTACAATCGACCAAATAAATACAAAAAAGAA
The DNA here is from genome assembly GCA_014905375.1 of Phtheirospermum japonicum. Taxonomy (NCBI): domain Eukaryota; kingdom Viridiplantae; phylum Streptophyta; class Magnoliopsida; order Lamiales; family Orobanchaceae; genus Phtheirospermum; species Phtheirospermum japonicum. The sequence continues at coordinate 2,836,505 of BMAC01000009.1, read as the reverse complement.
AAACAAGAAATAAAGAAAGAAAAATCAATTATGTTTCAAAATTACAAATATATCTGCCTTTAAGGTATTTTTGTAAATTCCTTAACAAGCACTTGATGTTCCTATGGCAGATGAGATAAGCTCTTCAAGTTTGTGAACTTGATAAACTGTATAGAAACAATAAATATTTGCAGAAACTAACTCTAGATTTTAGCCTAAATATAAAAAAACCACAATTATCCTTCAAAATTACAAATACCCCTCTAAAGTGTTAGTTATWAACTTTAGAGTGGYAGTATTTGTATTCTGAAAGATAACTAAGTTTTTATTGTAATTAGACTAAATTTGAGGGGCATTTTTGTAATTCTTTCTAATATAATTATTAGTTAAACACATTATCAATTAAACTAATTAAGTCTTGAGATGAACAGGAACACTTACGAGAWCAAAAGAAACATAAAACCAACTTCCCTTCCCATATCATCAAATTAAGAAACTCTAAGAAACAAACAMGTGAAACAATAAACAAATTATAACCATTGGCTATCAAATGATTATGGTTTCTTATGCTGGTTCTATGTTAGAAATATGTTGTAGTTATGCTAATATCAGGTATTCCGATTTTCTTATGTTAGAAATATGTTGTAATGCTTGTTTTATGTTAGAATGATGCTGAACTTTGAAACTCATGTGTGCCTGTCATAATTTTATTATATTATATTATAGAGTGATGATATTAGTATTTAATCTTGTGTTAACTTCATGCTAAATTATTGTGTTTGAATTGCTATGTTACTGTGTTTGAATTGCTTTAGCAGACTATTGGATCGGGTTGTYGGAGCAAACGAAGAAGAGCTTCAGCAGACTATTGTCAAGCGCCTCAATCCAGCTACCTATTGCTTAGAAATACTCTATCTAATGAGCCGCCGGACTTAACGATAGGTTTATCATATCATGTTGATGACTATTAATGTACTATTATATTGCTAATATATGTATTTGACAGTGCTTAGATTTTATATGTATTTGGCAGTATTAATTGTGTTGCATGAAGCAGTTTATATATAGGAAATATGATGYATAGGAAATGGTAAATATTAATTTATGCAAGAGCAGAATTATTGATTCACAACTATAATTCCCTTGTGTAGAAACGTTTGCTCTTATTGATGTTGATTTTTGCAAAGGTTAACATTCACTAACTTGATGCTATGTTTTTAATATATACTTTTCTACTTTTAATTATGTTTAAATATGATTAATTATATGTCTTCAGGTTATTAATAACTGTACAYGTGTTGTTAATAATTGTACTGCAAAAATTGATTAAAAGAAAAWTATTTTTAATCGTGATATGCACACACATCACTAAATATTGTGCTGTAAATTCTAATTAAAAAAAGTGAAAGATATAAGAATAAAAATAACAAAATAATATAACTTCATTCAGTGTAGCATATACTTCAGCTTACCATAATGCTAATAATTGTACTTCAAAATAAATTGAAAGAATACACAAAAAACTTGATAACAAAATGAACGAGATTAAAAAAGGAAGTTAAAAAATGAATGGGCTTGTGATTTAGGAATTAAATAAGGATCGGGATTTTGGAATTAAAAAGGGAACGTGATTTTATGAGTTTTAATAGAGATTATATATGTAAATGAATGGGCTTACCATAAGATATGGAACGTGATTTTAGGAGTTTCAATAGAGATTATATGTAAATGACATTATAGTCCATGCTTTGAAAAATATTGAGATATCAATAAATATATTATAACCCATCCTATGCGTCCATTTATTAGATTCTGACGGATCTGATGGGTTCCTAGTTCCCACCTAGGGAATTGGTTCCCAAATGATCTCAATCCTATATATATATATATATATATATATATATATATATATATATATATATATATATATATATATATATATATATATATATATTCTCATTTTCTCCATCGAGACGCGTGCCACCAATTAAATGGTGTCTTGATATTTTGTCATCATTGATGGAGAAGATGTGATTTGTAATATTGTAGCGTCGTCGTATTTGGTTCTTTGAAATCGACGATTCTGTTGTCAACCAAGATTTCAATCTTCGTATTTTAAAGCCGTCTCACTAATTTCAATATATAGTTTAATTCTAGCTTTTGCCCATTCAAGTGTTCAATTTTATCTTCATTAACTTGTAGAGGTGATTAGCTTTGATTTAAGATTTAAATTAATATGATTCTTACAGAGGGTTTTGCAATGATTCTCTTTAAGGAAATTGATTTGAAGTCGAATCTATTTCGCTCAAGTTTGCGTCATGATCACAAACCTAGGGGCGTTGATCATTTACTGATTATAATCGGTGAGTTATTTATTGCCTAGTATATGTTTGTGAAAATGCCTCAATGAGTTTTCTTGGTGCGCATGCTCAGATTTTTGAAGATTTTGTCCCTGTTAATGCCTCTTAAGGATGAAAATATTGCAATAAAGAGAAGTACCCATTTTTTAAATTGTGTGGACTAATTCTTTTATTATTTTGCTTGAGTGTTGGTAATCTCAGCTTCATGAGGAAGAGAGTAAGTTAAATATTTGTTCAAATTGACTGCTTATTATTCTGAATTTATCTTTGGAATTACATGTATGGATTATTTTATTAATGAGGTAAGATTGGAGTATAGATCAAATAAGCTTTGTTAGATTGTTATGGGTTGTGCAAAATCTGTTGTCTCTATGTTTTGTGATTATATTCTAAAGCCCATATTGATTGGAGAAAAATGTATAATATGTTTGAGTGATTTTTTTATTTTTGGGATAGGTTGAAGAAAGAGTTCAAACGAAGAGGAAAATTTTCCAGAAATCTAAACTTATGGTCTGTTCTTGCATTCAAAGTTAGCTTTAGAGAGTAATGCACCCATACATTATTAAGAAAATGCAGGCAGATTGCATCTAATACGCAATTATATAAATATTTATAAGAATGATCAATATTTGTAAAGTTTGTTATCGCATGTAGACTCACTGAAGTACGATATCCTTTT
>BMAC01000009.1:2809376-2826087 GCA_014905375.1 Phtheirospermum japonicum | reverse complement strand
ATAAGACTAACAACAAAAAATATTTTCTACAGCTGCCTATTACTAATAAAGAGGTAAGAACGTTTGCATAATAAGAAGAAAACATTTTTTAGAATATGCATAGATACAAGTGAAATCCCTTAATTGGCACCCTAGCACACACACAGTGACACAAAATAGTTTTTTTTTTAATGAACAAAAAAAAAACACGCAAAACCAAGATAATTTTATAAACTAGCCCCGAGGTTTGAGGTAATTACCAAAAGAGGTACATAAATCTCAAAATTACAGAAACCCTGATTTTGTTTTACATTTAACCAAACTTTGATTGACGTGATAGAACATTCCTTGATTTTTCGGATGTAAAAAATAAGCTCTAGTTTTCGTCAGACAATTTGTAATATTTGGAAAGTTGAGAGTTAGCCTTTATAAAATGGTTATGAAAGATGGGGCTATTTGTAATATTTAAAAATGGAGATATAATAGCAAATCTAAGACAAATTTATGCATTCTTCGTCGAACGATTCTAGTGCACTGTGAAACTAATCAATAAAATATGCCATGAATCTTCAGTACTAAAAGAGCAAGAGGAATCAAGCAAACATTTTATGAGAACTATATATTAACAAAAAATATTAACTTCAACAGTAGGAATGTACTTCATTTTCCAAATGTTAGGAAAGAATATGTAACTATCACCAAATATTATATTATATATGAATGAGAAAATGCTTCTATTCCAGAAACTCTTATAACCATTCATAAGATTTTCAAGGTTTCCCTAATTTATCCACCAAACAATAAGTAAATAGAGAAAAAAAAACTTCTAGCATGCAAAACAAAGAAATAATTTGTATCTTACCTGTAAATATTTCTCAATTAAAAGCTTATGAATTCCTTAAAACTCTCTTCTGTCGGGTGAGAGTGACCACTGTATGGGCCAAATCACCTGTCAAAAAATCAAAACAACATTCTCAGATTCTTAAGCAGAATAAAATTACATAATCAGTTCATATAATTCGTATCTTGCAGTATATTAACCTCAATAACACCAGCACAAGCAACCAATCGCCCATCAGCTGTGATGGCCCTGCCCGCTAGGAAACTCGAGTGCTGGAACAAACCCTTTTGCTTCTGCCCTTCTCCCCAGAAAATTAGGGTTCTCGAGAAGGGGGCTAAAGGTCAATATGTTCCGCCGCCGGGGAACCTGAACCGGTCCCCCTCGAACCGGATCCAATTCTGAACCGCCTTCTCGACCGAGAGCTCCTTGTGTGGTACATTGAAACAGATTCTTGTACCCGTGCGGCGCCGGCCACCCAGAATTTCAGCAACACGTCTTTCTCCAGGCAGTGCCTCTCCCTGTATATCAGCCTGTCCCTATCGAATTTTAGCGACCTCTGCTGGTCCTCGCACGGGGTGTACTTGACTGTACTTGGCGTCGCACGACAGGTATGATTTTGCGGCGGCGGCGCCGCCGTCTGCGGAGGAGTGGTGGCTGGCGAAGTCGGGTTTAGTGAAGGGAGCGAAAGGGTGGACGAAGGGAAATTCGTAGGGATTAGGTTTTTTTTATTATTTAATATTGATAGTTTTTTAGTTTAATATTTATTTATTTTTATGGTTTAATATTTAATGATCGTTGGATGAGACACGGATCAACGGTTGAAACAACTTGCTTAAGCAAGACAAAGATCGGTGACATGGCAGTCTATGAATTCTAAGGCGGTTCCTAAGAAACCGCCGTAGAATACCTAAGATTTTAAGGCGGTTTTTGAAAACAGCCGTAGACTTACATAGATTTACGTCAGTTTTTATAAAACCGCCGTAGATTTACATCACCTTTACGGCGGTTCTTAGAAAAACCGCCGTTAAAATCTGTTGATATCCAATTTTAACGTCGGTTTTCTGAAAACCGCCGTAAAAAGACCTTTTTAACGGCGGTTATTGCCATAACCGCCGTTAAAAGTAATTTTAAGGCGGTTTTCAGAACCGCCGTAAATTCTCACTTTTTAAGGCGGTTTTTAAACCGCCGTTATAATATCCTTAAAACCGCCGTAAAAATTCACGGCGATGGATACAAAGGCGGTTTTAAAACCGCCTTAAAATAAAAAAAAACCGCCTTAAAAAGTGATTTCTGTAGTAGTGATTATATATGTTGATGACATATTGATAATTGGAAATGATACCCTTGTCATGCAATTAATAAAGGATTGGTTGTCCAGCTCCTTCATGATGAAGGACTTGGGTGAAGCCTGTTATATTCTTGGAATTAGGATCTACTGGGATAGACCTAATAGAATATTGGGGCTTTCATAGTCCATGTACATAGATAAAGTGTTATATGCACTTAGCATGACTGACAGATTTCTGCAGAATCATAGGGAAGAACACTGGAAAGCAGTCGAGAGTATTCTTAAGTATCTTAGAAGAATTAAAGAATATTTCTAAGTCTATGGTGGAGAAAAGGAACTTGCAGTTACTGCGTTCACTGATGCTAGTTTTCAAACAGACCATGATGACTATAAGTCATAATCTGGGTATGCCTTCATTTCAATGATAGGGTAGTAAGTTGGAATAGTTCCAAGAAAACTACTACCCTGATTCGGTAAATCGAAGCTGAGTACATTGTTGCATAAGAGGCAGGTAAAGAAGCTATCTCGATAAATAAGATTCTTAAGGAATTAGGAATAGTTCCTACCATCAATATCGTTGTATTGTGACAACATTGGTTCTATTGCGCTAGCAGAGGAACTAAGATCCACGAAAAGTAACAAGCATGTACTAAGACGCTACCACTTGATCTGGGAGATAATGGAGATAGGAGAAATTAAAATAGAGTGTGTGATCAAAGCCATCATGTTCTGGGTAACATGATGAGCATTTCGTAAACCTGAATATTAGATATATAGGTGCTTGACTCTAGACCAAGTGGGAGATTGAAAGTATATATGTCCCAGAGACAATCAGATTTAAAGACATTATACTTGATCACAATTATTATATATATATATATATATATATATATATATACGACATTGCATTTACTGAATTATTGTTTTGATAATTGTGATAAAACATTACGCTTAAAATAGCCCCCACTAATGATTGTCAAGTTTGGGATATTGATAATATAATATATGTCGGCATGTGGTCTGCATCACATTCTTAGAGAATACGGTTAGTCTCTTGACTGCGAATAATAATTATTTATGATGGACACATGGATACTTTAGAGAGTATTGGTAAACCCTACTGATAAGTTATTTATTGCATGACTGTAAACTTATCAGTGTATAAAGCGTGTGATAATCCTTTGACTTGAGGTCAATACGCACCTTGTTTACTGAGTGATGTACTTTGACCATGACCAATGTTTGCACTCCTTTTCGGGGTAGATATGACATGTGTTGGGTACATATTTTGCATGTAATTGTGGTATTTTTATCGTGTTTTTAATTAGGTTTTAGTGTCATTTTTAGTGGTTTCGATTCGAGTTTTGTTAAGATATTAGGTTGTTTTTCTTGTTTTGTTGTTTTTCATGCTTCTTTTTGGTTTTACACTTAATTTGGTTAAATGGCTTTAATTAATTTGAGGTTTAGTGTAATTCTTAGGTTTTTATATTTAAAATTCCTATTTCATAGGTAAAGGCATTAAGGGCCAATATTCAAGCCAAGCCGTGCCAAGACATGCCGAAATCGGTGCAAAGAGCAAGCTCCTAAATGACCAAACATTCTGGAATGCTAGCCAAGGCTCGCCATGGCAAGCCAAAACTCGCGCCAAGGCATGGTGCACGCCATCCTGCATGCCAGCCCCTAGCAGCAGCTTTGGCACATGCCAAACTGCGCGCCAGCCCCTGTCAGCAGCTTTGGCGCACGCCAAACTGCACGCCAGCCCCTGCCAGCAGCTTTGGCGCACGCCATCTTGCATGCCCGCCATCCTGCACGCCAAACTGCAAGCCAATGGGTCATTCTGGGTAAAACCTTGGTTAAACCCGGAAAATCAAGCCTTTTAAGGCCATTTTGACCCATTTAACCCCAATTAAAGCTAGTATAAATATAACCCAACTCTCATTTTGTAAAAAATCACTCATTCTCCCAACTCTTGTATGGGTTTATAATTAATTTCTCTCTCTAGTTCTTAGATTTAATTTCAAGCTTTTCCTTGGGTTTGTAAGCTCAAGAAGAATTCACTTGGATTTTATTTTTGCTATTTCATTCAAGTTTGTTGCTCCTTTCTTAATTCAAGTAAGATTTTCATTATTTACATGCTTGTTCTTCAATTTCATGCTTGTTCTTCATTTTATGAATTTTGCCTTAACTCTTAGATTAATTGTTAGATCTTATGAATTGGTTATAGAATCTAGGTGAGTGACACACCAAGAACATAGATCGAGTCCTTTGTCATTTTTATTTTGAGTATTTCATATGCTTTATTTTGGTTTTTATTTTCATGCTTAGTTTTATGTTGAATCCTAAATCTACTCTTTGTTTCTAGTTATTTCTCGAAAAGTTTTTAACTTTCACGTCAACTTTTATTGATCTTTCTATTGGTTCTTTCAATTTTTGCTAATTTGCATTATTTTAAATTTTACAACCATGCAAGCATAGTTGTACCTTAGGTTGCTTTAGTTGTACCTTGTTGTTTCCTTGCTTTTACTTGCATATTTTTATTATTTGCTTGCAATTTCCATTGGGCACACGCACGAGGCATACAAAATACTTGCATTTATGTTTTCTAGTTCGTTTATTTCCATTTATTTTCATTTATATTTCAAGCTAAAAACCCCTTGATTCTTACATTCGAATCAAATTCGGATAATACCAAGCCATGAACCCACCTTTCTTATTTCAACACCATAAAAATCTATACTACAAAATGGCGTCGATGCGACTCGGCTTGGTTAAGGTTTTCGATTAGCTTGTAGTTTCCTCGAGTTTTTAGCTTTCTTTTGTATTTATCATTTTTATTGAGTGTATGCAAGGTCGTCGAACCCTTGGGAACGATTTGACTCCTTATATTTCAAACCCCAAGCGATTAAGGCATTTACGGCGTCCTTTGCTACTTCTCAAGACATGACACATAATCTTCCAAACACCGGCCCATTTCTCAAGCCCAACGAGGAGTCTCCACGGGCCCATGCCCCTCAAAGCTCTATTGATACCGAGCCCGTTATTCATGTTGAGCTATCCTTCCCGATCGACAAGCCCGGGCCTTCAAATTCCAACCAATCAAGCCCTCACGACCAAGCTTTCGGAAATCAAGGGAGTGGCTTTACCACTCATGGGCACGCCATGGGCCTACACCAAGGTACCACACCCTTACCTAACCCTTCTAATGCTTTCATTTCCAATACTCATGGAAATATGGGTTACATTCCTAACATGGGAGGGCATGGTGCAAACCATGTTTCCAATGGTGGGAACGTCAACGGTCAACCCAACATGGGAGGTCATGGTGGAAACCATGTTGGGTATAGCGGCTTTATAAATCCAAATGGTCCGTATGGGGGCTATAGTGCTCCTCCACAATTTTCGAACATGCAAAGCCCGATTCCCGGCCCGTATGGAGCTCCTCCCGCTTACAACTTCAATCATGCTCCGAATGTGAATTTGAATGCTAATGGTGGTGGTCCCGGTTATGGAGGTGCCGATACTAATGCTCATGAGGACACTCCCGATCCATATGCTTTCTTTGGGGGAATGAGTCTTAATGCCTAATATGCCCTTCTCGTCCTCGCTATGAAAGAAGTTAGCAAATCCTTCGTGGGAGCTGATTTGTACATTTTTGTATGTGATTCTCGTGTGTTTTTTCATTGTGTTTTGTTTGTTTTTACGTGTTTAAGGTTTATCTTTTTCTTGTTTTTCTTCCTTTTGATGTTTTTCATTTCGTATCGTGTTTAATATTTTTCTACTTTATTTTATAAGTAATAATCTAAATTTGCTTTATTTTCGTGTTTCAGCTCAAAGCGAAGAAGACGGGACGAGTGACGTGCCGAAGCCCTACAGGCACCGCAATGTAGCGCCCACGTCGACGCCGAGAGCTGCCTGCGTCGACCGATGCTAGGTCGACGCTAACTCTCTGAAGCGTCGACCTTTGCTCCGTCAGTCGATGCATAAGTCGACACAACTTGCAGTCGCATCGAATCTGAGCTCGCGTTGATTGACGCAATGCCTGGTCGACGCGAGCACCTTGGCACGCATGGACGCCGACGTGAGCACCGCGTCGGTCGATGCTATGACGGTATTAGCGGTTATTTTCGTGAAAATCTATATAAACCCATTGGTTTCTTCAGAAAAAGGGAGGCTGGACCTGGGGGACGGTTCGAAACATTGTAGAGAATCCCCAGATCTTGTCCCCTTTCAATCACATGCAAGATTCGGGTTGAAGAGTTGAAGATCGCAAGTTCAAGTCTTCGTTTCCTCATTTGTTCTTCATCTCCGTTCTACTTTTCAGTGTTTAAACTTTAGTTTCTTAGATTTCATATTTTAGATAGATTAGTTCATAGTTTGTAGTTTAATTGTTAGTTTGGATGCCATTACTTTTCTAGTTTAATTCGTAAGCTTTCACTTTCTTGATTTTGCAAATTTGAATGATTTAATTGCTTCAGTAGTTTAGTTATGATTTCTCGTAATATTAGTTGTTTGATGCTTGGTAATTTTCATGCTTTAAATTGTTGAAATTCTATTTTTGAATATGTTAATGGTTGCCGGCTAGAGTTTAACGGTCTAGTGCCTAGAGTCATTTAGAACCATCTCTCGGGATGATTCGACGCTTAATCAACAAGTCGGGATTAACAAACCTGACTCGTAGGTAAGGCACTCGATGAAATTCCCGAGCGATCGTGGAGATGATTCTAGCGCACTAGAACCCTCGCTTTCTTATTCGTTTCAAGGCTTTTGATTATATTGCTTGCAGTTTAATTCATCGCATTAGATGTTAGAAATCTCAAACAAAATTGTATCACGTGTTTAGTTTAGTCTTTTCTTTCATTTTCTCGTTCGTAAAACCAAACACCAGAATAACTTCCGATTAGTCTTTCTTGTGATTCGACTCGAGTCTAACTTACCACCTACAACTGCTCCGTTCGCTTGCGGACGAGCTTTTATTTTTTAAATAAAAAGTAGGTGTAAAAAGTTCGATTCAAAATTTGGGAGCGACTATTTCGTCTTGTGTATCCCTTAAGTTATGTCTATTGATATCCATTCGCTTAATTTTGCTCGGCTTCCGATTTTTCATGGGTTTGCTAAGGAAGATTCTCTCTAATTCCTCTGGCAATTTATGTGGCAAGTCTCGAGTTTCCATCGTCCGAATATGATGAGTTTAGAGCATCTTCGACTCCGTTGTTTTTTGTATGCTCTCCAAGATAAGGCACTGTCGTGGTTTATGGATATCCCTTCCAATTTTATTCACACATGGGACGGGCTCTCGACAACATTCTTGGATCATTACTATTCCGCGGAAAAAATGGCCGCATTGAGGATTAAGATTATTTCGTTTAAATAAATGAAAAATGAGCCGTTTCACTCTAGTTGGGCTCGTTTCCAAGATCTCATCACGAGTTGTCCACATCATCGTATGCTAAAAGAACCTTTAATCCAAACTTTCTATGAGGCGTTGGACCCATAGTTCCAATATATGGTGGATACGTCGGCCGAGGGTAATATGAAAGAACAACCTCCTCAAGTGGTTCTCAAGATTTTCACCATTCTTGCTGAAAATTCTCAACAAAAGTCTTCTCGGGCATTGTATTCGAATGCCAATTGATTTGCACATTTTTGTACGTATTTTTGTTACCTTTTTGTGTCGTGTTTGCATGGGTTTTGCTTGCATTTATGGGTTCTAGGAGTTGATTAGACCGTTTTTGTTAGTTTTAGGTCTTTGTATTGTTTGCGCGGTTTTTATTATGTTTTTGCAGTGTTTCACTCATTTTTTATATGTTTGGCCGTAGGATGACCAAGCAGGACCCGCGCATGTTTGGGCATTACATTCGACTCACTTTGGAACGGAAAGGCGAAGACAAGCAAAGGAATATAGCGCATGCAAGGAACGACAACCGGCGGACGGCTAGAGCGGAAATGAGAAAAATCAAGGGGGGAGCAGCCATGTCAGTCGATCGACTGAATGCCAAATCGACTGTGAAACAGTGAGTTTGACGTTTGAAGATGAAGCAGTCGATCGACTAAAACGCATGAATTTTTATGGTTTTTGACCCGTTTTGATGATTTTGCCCCTGCGTTTTTGTATAAATAGCCCAGCCCTTTTCTCCACCAACCTTATCCTCCCTTGGTTGATTTTGAACCCCTTCAATCTCTTCCAAGCAATTGTACTATTCCATTTCTTTTCAAAGCCTTAAACCCTAGATTAATCATTAATTTAAGCTTAGTTAGTTTTAGTAGTTATATTTCCATTAGCAATTAGTTTGAGAAGATTGTATTCCATCTTTTGTGAAGCTATTGTTGAAATGATTCTTAGCATTTTGAAGATTGTAGCCACAGACCTTGAAGTTTCTTTGGAGTAAAATTGGTAGTAATATTTCCCCTTCATATTGTAGTTGTTCTTGGTTGTTTATTATTGTTATGTGTTAGTTATTACTTTGTAGTTCTTTTTGTTGTTTCTTTTGGCATTTTCAAATTCTCACTTCCAATATCTAGCTTATTTTTCTTGTTGCTTAAAAACTCCATTGAAGCTTGCATGTTGAAACTTTTTACTCTTTTGTTCAAACAAACATTGGAGCTTTGAAAGTTACAAGTAGCTTTCCTCTTTGAAAAAGCTGACTCTTACTTATTAAATGCTTTTGACTTCTTTAAATGTTCAAGCTTGTTTTTCCCTCCATTTCTCTTTCAACTTACTAGCTTTCTTTAATTTGGTTGTCTTGATTAAGTAATTTAGAGTTTTTAATTAGAGCTTAATTAATCTTCTAAAATTAGTTATTTTCAATTAAGCTTTTAATTAAAATCGTCCATTGCTTTAATTAATGTTCTCAAGTTTTCAATTCAATTCATGCTTTAGTATTAAAAATTCAAACCCAAATCAATGACTTATTGCTTCCCTAGTTTAGATTAGTTTAATCGAGATTAACAAGAGATTAAGTAAAAACACCGACCGCTGATAATATCTATTCTCGAGAGACACGACTCGGGAAAACTTACCGCTCTACAATCGATTCTGTACTATTGCGGAGACGATTTCTTAGAGTGCTAGGAAATCTTCGATCACCAATGAAGTGAGTGAAACTTCTTCCCCTAAGGAGCTTGAGTTGGAAAAGGAATTAGCGGATATGCGGGCTCAAATTGCTAAGTTATCTTGCCCAAGTCCGGATCCCTCGTGTGCGTTGTGTGGAATGATTGGGCATGATACCACTTATTGTCCATCGAACCCCTTTTTCTATATGCCGATGCCTCAATCGGAGGAGGTATGTGGAATTCAAGGGTATCAAGCGGGTCCCGGTGTTGCTAAGCCGCATTTCTCTCGTCCGCCAAACTACAATCCCCCTTATCATCCAAGCAACTGCATGCATCCAAATTTTAGTTTTGCGAATCCGAATGCGAGTGTTCATCCTAATGTGGGTCCATCTCGTCCCCCGATTCAAGTGAATGCCCCTACTCCGCCTTCCCATCCGACCCTCTTAGCTATTATGCAACAATTGCAATCATTGTCAGCTTCGTTTGATGCTCGGTTCATTACTCTTGAGGCCATGATGAATGGGATAAACACTAAAGTGGGCCAATTGGCAAGTGACGTGAATATGCTAAAACAAGCGAATGAGAAAGGAAAATTTCCAAGCGAACCTTCGCAAGCCCATGTGGTCACGTTCCTTGGAAGTGATGGGGTGGTTGATAATACGGATGTTCCACCGTCCAAAGAGGAGGTGGTTTCTATCCCAAGTGTTCTTACTCTTCCCGATTCTACATCCGTGGGTCCCACTTTAGCAAGGGAATTTCCCGATGGCCTACACAAGTCTTCAAATCCCTACAAAGCACCAATTTCTAAGGCCCCCATGCCCTATCCATCCCGGCTACAAAGTGCTACGAAGGTCGACCAATTTCAAAAGCTCCATGGTTTTTTGTCCAACGTATTAGACGCCATCCGGAATTTGCCCGCCTACTCTACATTCTTCAAGGAGCTTTCTCCCAAAAAGCTTGAGAGAACTATGAATGAGATAGTTTATCCATCTAAGGAGGCAAGTGTGGTTAGTGACCCCTCTCTCTCGGCTTTTAAGAGGGCGGACCTCGACTCATTTTGTATTGATATCAAACTCAGAAATGGGAAAATCATTAATGGCATGCTTGATTCCAGGGCGGGTGTTAATTTGATGTCGTCTTCGATATATGAACAATTGAAACTTCCTCCTTTACAAGATACACATATTTGCTTACAATTGGCCAATCGGTCAATTAGACACCCAAAGGGGGTAGTCAAGGATGTTCTTGTTCAAGTCGGGGGGATAGTGGTTCCGGTAGATTTCATGGTGTTGGATGTGGGCATGGTGAAGAATGATGGAGCCGATCACACTATCTTGCTAGGCCGCCCATTCATGGCTACAACTCAATGTTTGATAGACGTTGGGAAGAAAAATCTCACGTTGTCCGTAGCGGGTGACATGTTCACGTTTTCTATGGCTAACTTGTCATCGATTCCATCAAGCGCCTTCTATGCAGATTACTTACATATTGACGTGATTCACGAGTTGGGTAACCAAGTTTCTATGGAGGAGGAGAGCAACGAGGAGAAGTTTGATCCGGGAGCTTGTGTTAAGGTTGTGATGAGGTTAATGAGACTCTTTTTCCTAACGACGAGTCAATTGTGCTTCAATGTTCCAACCATTTATGTGAAAAGTCTTGTTTATGTGTCGTTGAGGGCAACGACGGATTTTTAGAGGGGGAGGTGGAGATTGTTAATGATGGGTTAGAAATGAAACCCATTGAAAAACTCGAAGATTATCTAACCGATTATTTTCTTTACTAATGTGAATCGAGATGAAGAGGAGGCCGGGTGTGAGAGGATGTTGCGAGTTGAGGAGTTAGATGATTTTTGGAACTTTCAATGTGAAAATGCTCACTTCTTCAAGGAAAGATCAAAACAAATCCATGACGAGAGGATGGGCCCAAGGAGGTTTTGCGCTGATCTGTAAAGCAAGGAAACTACGGCCGTACTTTTTGAGCCACAGGGTGAGAGTACGTATCAATTTAGCTCTCAAGCAAGTCTTAAGTAACCCAAATGTATCTGGGAGGTTGGTGAAGTGGGCTGTGGAGTTAAGCGAGTACGATGTTGTGTATGAACCCAGGGTAGCCATCAAGGCGCAAGTGTTGGCAGATCTTTTGCAGGAAATGGTGTGTCCATTTGAGGCAAGTGACGAGGTAAAGCCATTGGTATTGCATACTGATGGATCAACTATGGTGTCAGGAGTAGGGCTGGGGGTCGTGTTAACCAGCCCAGAAGGAGAAAATTTGGAGTTCGCGATTAAGCTGGGATACAAAGCATCTAACAATGAGGCTGAGTATGAGGCTGTGTTGTAGGGTGTGAAAATGGCGAGCGATCTGGGAGCAAGAAAGGTATGGGCGTACACGGATTCTCAGTTGATAGCTCGTCAGTTCGACGGTTCCTTTGAGGCCAAGGAGGAACGCATGGCGATATACTTAAATAAGTTACGAGAAGAGGTAGCGCACTTTGAGGAGTTTAAACTAGAACACTTGCCGCGAGCTGAGAACACTCAGGCTGATCAGCTCGCTCGTAAAGCAGGTGCACTGGGAACTTGTGATACTCAATAAATCACACTGATGGAGTTGGGACATAGTAGTGTGGAAAAATGGAAGGAGGTTATGGAGCTCGAGGTCAAGGATGATTGGCGTACACCTATCTGGGATATCCTTGTTAAAGTAAAAGAGGGCGCAAAAATGTTGACAACAAAGGAGACTAAGACATCGACTCGTTTTTGTGTGATAAACGAGGAATTGTATAAAAGTTCGCGCTTCGGATATTTTCTGAAATGTTTCGCTAAGGATCAGGGGTTAGAAGTGTTGAAGAGATACATGAAGGATACTGCGGGGATCATGCGAAAGGAAAAGCGTTGGTTGGCATAACATTGCGGGCTGGTTTCTTTTGGGCAAGAATGAAAGGTATGGCCAGCGTCATGGTAAGAACGTGTAAGAAATGCCAGATGCATGCCCCGATTATCCATATACCGGCTGAAGAGATGATGGTTATGAGCTTGCCATGCCTGTTTGCATAATGGGGGATTAATATTATGGGACCTTTTCCAAAAGCTCCAAGCAACAAGGAATATCTGGTGGTGGCAGTGGATTATTTCACAAAATGGGTAGAGGCTGCGGCGGTCACGGGTATAAGCGAGCAGGATATGATGGATTTTATCTTTAATAATATTTTTTGCAGGTTTGGAGTACCATGAGTGTTGGTGTCTAACAATGGAACCCAGTTTAATGGGCAGAAAATCCGAGATTGGTGCAAGGAGATGGGGATGAAGCAACGATTTGCTTCTGTGGCACATCCCCAAACTAACGGGCAAGTTGAGGTTACTAACCGTATCATTGTGCAGGGTCTTAAGTTACGATTGGAAAAGGCATGTGGACTTTGGGAAGAAGAGCTCGCGTCGGTCTTGTGGGCTTATCGAACAACTCCCCGAACTTCTACGGGGAAGTCGCCATTCAGCTTGGTCTACGGGATGGAGGCTGTTATTCCAGCAGAGATAGTAGGTGGGTCGCAGCGCTTAACAACATTTAATGTGGAGGAAAATGAAAGACCGGATCAGGGAGCAATTGAAACGATCGATGAAATACGAGATAAGGCTGCAGCTCGGGTCGAACATTACAAACAGAGGATACAGGCTGCTTTTAACAAACGGGTCAAACATCGATGTTTTCAGGTTGGTGATTTGGTATGGGGGCGATCTGATGCATTGCGTATGACTAGGAAGCTGGAGCCAAATTGGGTTGGACCATTTAAAGTGGTAAAAGTATTACGAGGAGGATCATATATACTTGAAGATGCAAAAGGAAAAGTTCTACCTAGGAGCTGGAATGTATGTCACTTAAAGAAATATTACGCCTAGATGGCGGGCTGATGATGTTTTACCCTCTGGGGCGGGCTGGTTGTATTTTACCCTTAGGGACGGTTGTTTCATTACCCTTCGGGGCGGGCTGTGTATGTCTTACCCTTAGGGGCAGTGATATGTTTTACCCTTCGGGGCGGTGATGTGTTTTACCCTTCGGGACGGGCTATGTATGTTTTACCCTTCGGGGCGGTGATGTGTTTTACCCTTCGGGGCGGGCGCTGTACGTTTTGCCCTTTGAGGCGGTGGTGTTTTACCCTTTAGGGCGGATTGTGTGTGTTTTACTCTTCGGGGCGGATTGTGTGTGTTTTACCCTTCGGGGCAGGCTGATCATGATGTACCCTTAGAGGCGGATATCTTTTTCAATAATAAAACTTGGCGAGCTATTTTCATGGTTTTTATATGGTTAAAGGATGTGATCGTGTTATTGGGAAGGATATGTTTGACTTACATATCTTTGTCGAGCTGTTGTGCATGTTATGGATGGTTATGTCTTTGCGAGATAATATGTTTACTTTTATATGCGGGCTCTTTTTAGTTTCATAGGGATTATTAGTGATTCATGGTTTGACTATTTCTTGGATCTCATGATCTTACGGGGTAAAGTATGATGGTGATTGGTTATGAATTCGTGCGACCTATGGGTTTACTTTATATAGGGTTTATGGTTTGGTTTTTACATGGTTCATACATGGTCTGAGTTGACAAAGCTATGCATATAATAAATAGAAATGGAAATATAAATGGAGGTGTTCACATAGATAAATATTGTTCATACATGCTGCAAGCATAGATACAGATTTTTAAAGTGAGCAACAAGCCCTCAGGTCGTGCTCGGTCCAGATGCAGGAACAATATCCTCCAGAGGCGTATCCAACTCAGTAGAGAGCTTGGCCGACAGTACAGCTCGACCTTAGCAGGATAACCACCACTCAGCTCAATCAGCTGGTTCATGTCGCCCTTGAAGGTGCTAAAGGGAGTCAACATATCGATGATGGCTGGCACGTTGGGGATGTATGTGATGTTTAGTGCCGCGACCTGGTTTTTGATTATTTCGGCGGACTTGAAAACCCACTCCTGGGCGCCACCAGCCATCTTGCCGAAATACATGGATGATTTCTTATAGGCTTTCAGCAATTCTTCTCGATAAGCGTCCATGAACTTTTTGCCCGCTGCACTCGTGAGGAAGGTCCGACGACCTTCAGCTATGCCTCTCTCGTGCGCCACCTGGTTCTTCTCCTTGAGCTTTTGATATTGCACTTTAAGTTCTTCGACCTGACTAGCTGCATCTTTGTCCTCAGTCCCCAATCGAATTGTCTCGTCCTTTAGGCTGTTCACCTGGCTCTTCAGGATTAATATTTCTTCTTCTCGAGCCTTCAACAGGTGATTCACGCCATCCAGCTCTCCTTGAGTAAGGGATAGCTGCCGCGTTTATTGCTCAAATTGTGCGGTCAGCTCGTCGCACATTTTTTGGAGCTCGCTCTCCACAAATCGAGCCATCAATTCCTCAGACAGCTTGGCGACCAGGGGACAGCTGTGTCGTGAAATTGTGTAAGGTTTTGCAAATATTATAATGGTGAGAAAAGTTCAAGTAAACACCTGTTTGGTTATCCGCTCATTAAGGAAGGCCTGGATTTCTTTGGCGTTGTCGCACTGGGCCAATCCTTTTCCCAGGTCAGGCGAGCTAGCGGAGGTCACAGCGTAGGTCTTATGGAGGCGACGACATTTTTAGCCAGGAGAGCTCGGACTCTTGGCAGCGAGCAGAAGAGGACGTTTCCACTACAAGAAATCTGCTGTTCGATGACGCTACATTTCGTCACTAAAAGTCTATTTTTTCGTCACTGAAGAGAAACGGTGACGAAAATTGAGCGTCAAAGAGGTTGTCATAGTATTGCTGTCACCATTGGTGAAAGTGACAATTTTTGCTAGCGCGTCACTAAATGTTCGATTTTTATGACGGTTATGTAAATTGTCATCATAGATGATACTATTTGGTGACGCTGAATTCGCCACATAAGTGGTTAAAAAATCGTCATCAGAAGATCATTTTTGTCACCGTATGTTACCATTTTCAATGACGAACATTTAATTTGTCGTCAAAACATTTGACTTTCCATGACAAACATAACTACGGTGACAATTGTTTTTTGGGTTATAATGACACTAATATTGTCATGATATGTATTAAACATTTACCAAATATAATGTTATTCGTCACGATAGATTTGTTTTATAGTGGCGCAATATTAACCGTCACTGAACATCTATATTTACAATGACAAACCAATGTGTCACCATTTACTATGAAAGGTGACGAAGTATTTTGTCACGAAAACACTAGAAATATATGACGAATATTATAATCATCACGAAAGGTATTTGTTCGATGATGATCTAATGGGTACATATGGTGACAAACCAATCATCATAAATGATTTAGTTTAAGTGACAAGTTCAAATTATTATGTGATAAAACAAGTTGTCATAATTTATTAAAGTGACAAATTTGAAATACTTATGTGACGCTAAAGTTGTAATAAATGAGTGAACACGATTTGATTATTTATTTTCATGACGACATAAATTGTCCTACATTAAATTGCCATTAGTCTTTTGTAAGGAATAAATATCGTAACGATTAAAATAAAAGCAAAAGAGAATTTATCAATACAATATAATGATAAGAATATTACAAAATATTTTTTAGACGATTTCAAACATACACCATAACACTTGCAACTAACCAAAATATTAACTTGAAATATCCACAGGACACACACCAAATTAGATAACCAATGTACTTGAATATTGAAAAGAAGGACCTCGAAGCATAAACTAAACCCAAATAGTTAGTTCATAAAGCAAGACTTGAGCATAACTTCTTCCACATGTCAACATTGCCAAACAAAAACAATTGTGGGATCAGACCGCCTGCATATTTAAAATTTATACTAAATTAGTTTATAATCAAACCATCAAAGAAACATTATACAAAGTTCACAAAATTAAAACTGGAAATTCTGACTTACGTGGAATATAATGGATCAGTCCCCACCCGAAGCATCCCCACCCGAAGCATCCCCACCCGAAGCAGACTCATTTGCTCTCATGAAGGCCATAAGCTTGTTGATGCACTCGCCTTGCTGAGTCAATTGATTTTTCAAATCACCGACCTCATTCTTGAGCTCCGTCACTTGACCTTTCGACTCCTGTAGCATTCCTCGAGTGTCTGCCAGTTCCTTTTGCAGTAGTTGGGTGTTCGAATTAGGGCGTTTTCCTGGAGGTTTCGGTCCATAACCAATGCCTTTGATATAACCAGAGGCATGGCCAAGAACTTCAATTGCTATCTCCTGTTCTGTGATCTCAATCCCTTCTTCGGAGTACTTTTCTTTCATTGCTATCATCTTTGTGTCGAGCCGATTAGAATACGAATCGAGATGAACTTTGATTTTTATCAAATGTACGAGTGTTTTCAAAAAACTTATACAACTTTGAGCAATCGGTCAAATACTATCTTTTAGTATCAATTAAATTCAAAATCAATTGGCGGGTAAATTAGTTTTAATTATATATGTGTCGAGCCGATTAGAATACGAATCGAGATGAACTTTGATTTTTATCAAATGTACGAGTGTTTTCAAAAAACATATACAACTTTGAGCAATCGGT
>BMAC01000009.1:2768818-2790663 GCA_014905375.1 Phtheirospermum japonicum | reverse complement strand
CTTATTCAATACTTTCCTTTGATTCTTTTAATATAAAAACATAAATAAGTCATATATAATTAGTAGATAAGATCTAAATTAGTTATATTAATTAAAAGAAAAATCACATATAAAATAATTTTAATTAAAAAAATTTTTATTATGAAAATAATTAAATAAATTTTATTGATAATAAAATTTAAAATAATTTTATTTTTGAAATTTCAAATATTCCATATAGGTAAGATATGAGTTATTTACAATAATCTAAGTATTTAACTAAATATTAGTAATGTATTCAATCTAAATATAAAAAGATTATATTATATACTAATAATTAATAAACATTGATTAGACACCAGTACAATGCGACACGGGTTGAGAGTATGACGTCTTTTGAATATCTCAAAGTATGTAACTAATAATTATTAACGAATTTATTTTAAATATTAATATATAAAAAGATTTAATAATAATAATTAATAAAATAGATATTAGACACGAGTTTAGAATGTGACACCTTTTGAATTTTTGTAAGTATGTAAGTAATATTATTAATGAATTTAATTTGAACATCAAATACAGAATTATTTAATATTTAATAATTAATAAATAAATTAGACATTTACAAGGCACGAGTTGAGAATACATTATTTTAATTTTTTATTTTAGATATAAAATTTTGTAATTATCACAAATATTTTTTATATTTATCTTTTGATAAGTCACGTGTGATACACGGGTGTTAAACAAGTATATATTAATGAAGAATCCTCCTAATCTATGTGTCTGCTTCGTATGTTTCGCTTGGATTATAAAAAAAATTGGTGCGTCGGTTGCTTATATGTCATCTGAGCCTAATATATACCTAATTTAATATTTTCCTTTTATTGTATCTTTCCTAATTTAATATTTTCTTATTATTATATTTAACCTAACTTAATTAGTTTTCTTTTATTATATTTTGTCTAATTCAATAATTTTCTTTTATACTCCTAATATAAAAATATATATAAGTCATATATAATTAGTAGAGAAAATTTATATTAATTATTTTAATTAAAAGACAAATTACATAAGAAATAATTTTAATTAAAAAAACTAATTTATTAAAATAATAAATAAATTATATTTATAATAAAAGTTGAAATAATTTATTTTTGAGATTTTAAATATTTTGTATTGGTAAATTATGATATATTTGAAATAATTGGAATGTGTAACTAAATATTAGTAATAAGTTCAATCTAAATATAAGAAAACAAAATTATATAATAAAAATTAATTAATATTTATTATCCAATGTCACAATGTGATAAGGCTTGATAGTACGACACCTTTTGAATTTTTCAAAGTATGTAACTATAATTAATAACAAAATTAATCTAAACCTAATAATATAAAATGTGTTAATAATAATTAATTAATATAGATAAGAGACGGGTTGAAAATGTTATATCTTTTGAATTTTTATAAGTATGTAAATATAATTATTAACGAATTTAATCTAAACATAAAAATATAATATAATTAATAATTATAATAATTAATAAGCTGAACCGGGCACGGGTTGAGAACACATCTTTTTAATGTTTTATTTTAAACTTAAAAGTTTGTAATTTTTAAAAATATTTTTATATTTAGCTTTTTATAAATCCCGTAGATTTAAGGCCCATAATATATATATATATATATATATATATATATATATATATATATATATATATATATATATATATATACACTCACACACACACACAAAAAAAGTATCCAGTTTTATTTTCGCCTAGAGTCTCTATAAAGTCAGGGTTGAACCTGTAGATATATCAACTTTTTAAGACAATTTGAGAATGACGTAGCTCATTGTTTACCACGAGCATCTCATTCTTTAGCAAGTTGCACCGAGTCAGAGCTGAGCCAACCCGACGGCTGGGGTGGGCTCCAACTCATGCTTAAATCTTTTCATTATTTTGAGTGTATAATTTTAAGAAAATTGAAAATTAGCTCATTTTAATTTATTTTGACCGTGTTAATTTTATCATAACGAAACTCTATTTAAATTACTCTATCCCAAATTCATAAATTATATCAATGATGGTTGGTAGTTTAGAAGAACTCTATACATTGAATGAGAGTTCATCGACATTGTTTCAAAATTAATGGATTTTATATTATAAAAAACTGAATGACACGTCTTCAATAGTTTATTTCTTATTTATATCACTATGTAATATTTGAAATTAATATAAACTGTTTTACAAGTGTTTTTAAGAGGCACGAATTCTTGGTTTAAAAAATAAGTTTTTCAAATATTTTTGAGTTAAATTATTTGTTTTGCTATTATACATTATGTCTCGTAACACTTTCATGGCTAAAGACCAATTCTGAAAAATTGAATGACTAATATCATCTGATCCGAACTTTTTACACCTATTTTTTATTTAAATTAAAAAGCTCGCCCGCAAGAGAATGGAGCTATTGTAGGTGATAAGTTGGACACGATTCGTCTCTCAAGGATTGAAATTCGGAGTTTTCAACGTTTGTTTAGTCACGAAAATTTAAAACACACGATCACGTTTTTTTGATTTTTGTTTTTGAAAATTATATCAACTACGTTCGAAACACAATAATTAAAAACTCAAAAACTGAAATTAAAACGCTGAATTAATTAACCTTAAATTATTAACTAAACTTGAAAGCATAGAATTAACCAAATTAAAAACCTAGATTTAATTATTAATTAATTAATTAATTAAAAACTCAATTAAATTTTAAATCAAAGCAAGAACTCAATAATAAAAATAAAACGCAACAACATATAAACTCAGAAACTCAAACTATTAACCTAAACGAATCTAAAAGCATGCATTAAAATCAACGAATATGAATAAAAACGGCAAGCTTGAAACTTAAAAACGAGTAAAACATGAAAACTAAATCGCATGAATATTATTAACCAATCCAAGTCTCCAACATCCAAACATAAACCATAAAAACTGAATAAAAACAGAGAATTAAAATCATATAAGGTTCAGCGAATTTCAGATTCGAAGACGAACGTAAGAACACGAACATGAAAATAATATCCTAAACATGAAAACTATGACGAAAGCTTGAAAAACAAAAAAAAGGAATAGAAAGCTTATTAAACGTAGTAGATGCAGTAAGTTCTTTGAGTTCTCCACTGAAACCCGCTGAAAAACAGACGGAAACGGGTTGGCGACGTCGAACGGGCTCCGGAACACGTTTTCGTCGAATCTTCGATCTCCTCGTCGTTCTTCGCATTTTTTTGTGTTAAAATCCGAATCTAAACCCTAGGATTATGTTTTTGGTAAGTCATTAGGGTT
Organism: Phtheirospermum japonicum; assembly: GCA_014905375.1. Lineage (NCBI taxonomy): Eukaryota > Viridiplantae > Streptophyta > Magnoliopsida > Lamiales > Orobanchaceae > Phtheirospermum > Phtheirospermum japonicum. The sequence goes on along the minus strand of BMAC01000009.1, from coordinate 2,787,337 downwards.
GGTAGCACGCCTGGAACTCGGATTATAAGTGGGTATTTATAGATTTTCGGATTCTTGGGCTGCAAGTTACGTAAGCCGATCTGGGCCCGTTAACGGTAGCACCTTACGGTAAGGAGCTACCGTAAGCGTCTCTGTTGCCTCCTTACGATAAGGGTTACGGTAAGGGCTACGGTAAGGGCTTCAATTTTACATTTCAGTTCGGCGGTAACGGTTATAAGGTAACCGTTATAGTAGCTAGCGGTACTAGCTACCGCTAAGTCTTCATTTCAGCACCCCTGATCGTTAACATCAGTTGTCAGTAACCGTTAAGGTTTAACGGTAGCAGCTAGCGGTTAGTAGTGACTGCTAAGTACACCGTTAGCTTCAACGACAACGGTTCCAGCTGCATAACCGTTATAGAATGTCTGTCAGCTCAAATTCTTCCGGAAAGCTCGTTTTCTTCTCGTCATTCCAATTCTTCAATTCGAGAATCCTTAAATGCGTCCTTTTTCCGGCGTTCTCCATCCTGTTGTACTACTGACAAAGAAAATTAAGCGCAATTAAGCTGCAATCTACGAAATTAAGCGCAAAACAAAATAAATGAGATAAAAACACGAAATGCGAAAAAGAAGAAAAATACGAATAAAAGAACCTAAAAACCCATAAAATCACACAAATTAAAATGTAAAAACATACTCAAAACACACACAAAAATGAATAAATCATCATCCATTAACATATATTATTATTATTTTTTAATCAAAAATTAGTACTTTATTATATGTTAGTTTTTAATCTCTCTCTCTCTCACACACACACACACACACACACACACACACACACATATATATATATATATATATATATATATATATATGTGTGTGTGTGTGTGTGTGTGTGTGTGTGTGTGTGTGTGTGYRTATATATGGTTCCATAATATAAGACCACTTTTATTTCAACCCACTCAACTAATTGACTCGCCCACGCCATTTACTTAAAAATTTTTGGAATCTTCTTTGCTTTACTTGAAAAGTTATAGATCATGCTCTTGTCCCTCACTTTTCATTGCATCTCTCTCTATTTCTCTTCCATTTCCCACCTCCGGCGCCAATGTCTGTCGACGTCGCCATAATTCACTGACGGTGGGTCTAGTAACTCTTACATCATCTGAATCATCCCGCCACTCTGTTTTTAGATCTAAAATTGAATTTGTGATATAACATCGCGATTAACCACATGTCCCCAGTAAAAGTTACTAACTTTTCAATCTTGACCTCCGATCTAGGACTGTCCACGACTCCAAATTCTAATTGGCCACCACCATTCAACTCATTTCGCTGAGATATAATACTGGTGGTTCCAGTTCCCAAAATTATGCTTACACTAGAAGATCAAAAACCTATTTTTTTAAATTTGTTCATTTGTATTGTTAATTCGGTCGATGCTCGATCGAAGGGGTCTGAAACACATAAAAAAAGAAATGTTTTCTTTGTATTTGACACCTGAGCTTCTCTCTCTCTCTTTATGTTAGCTAGAGATGGTATTGGAATTCGTAGAGACGAACACCATATTCGTGCAGCTGAAGTTTTAAAACTTTTTTAGTTCCAACATATCCATACTGTGAACGAATATATTTATGCAACAAATAAACGAGAGAAAAGCATGAAAACCTTACAGTAAATCCAGATCTGAGTTCAATACTAAGGTATCCACGTAATTAATCCTCTGACTGCAAGATCCAACTTCAGTATATTGCTATCGTGAAGAAAGCTAGGAAATCGCACGACCACTTACGTACTCCCAATCTCAAAATCAGGATTCGTTATGATGTTTTCTAAAAACTCTCTATCACTCTCTTGTAGTCAACTTATAACTTTATGTTATATTTATACTAGGTACATAAGAGAACCCTAACCCTAAAAAGTATTGGGCTGTCTAAGAAATAGGCCCAAAATAATTTTAGCCCAAGTACCTTTATTAATATAACATACATAATTAAATCAAAATCCAATGTAATTTAATTAAATAATTTCTATCAAAGAGAAATTAACATCATAATTATTAACAATTAAATATTGTAATTCTAAATTGTATATTTAATACTTTCTTGACACTCTTAAGTCGGAAAACTAATCGCATATAGCGTGACCCTATAGGCCTTTATATATGACATCAATCTAGTGATGATCCAAACAAAACTCCTAGACGGCTTAGTTGGACGAACTCAATATATAAAGAACATTCACTTGAACTCAGCAAATTATAACCTTTATACAAAGCTTTGGTGAAATTCTTTTCATTCCGAATCACTCGATTAAGCTTAAGATTTATCCAAGTATCTATCTCAATGGCTTAATCAATTTATCTCATCTTTATTAGTTGACAACTAGACCATTCTCAATGATTATATTGAATATGTCTCTTGCATTGGCCAATGACTTAAGTCGACCTAATATAGAGATTATGAGTGACCTGTATCGAAATTCGAATCGAGGAATGAATTCTTTCTTAGCTCAACTAACAACTTCATTTACATCGTGATGCACCTAACACAAGCCATATCTACCCCAAAAAGGAGTGCAAGCATTGGTCATGGTCAAATTACATCACTTAGTAAACAGGGTGTGTATTGACCTCAAGTCAAAGGATTATCACACGATTTATACACTGATAAGTTTATAGACATAAAATAAATAAATTAACAGTAGGGTATACCAATACTCTCTAAAGTATCCATGTGTCCATCACAAATAACTATTCACAGTCGTGAGACTAACTACATTCTCTAAGAATGTGATGCAGACCACATGGCGACATATATTATATTATCAATATCTCAATCTTAATAATCATTATTCGTGGCTATTTTAAGAGTAATGTTTTATCACTGACATCTCACCATATCAATGACATCATTAACTCTATGGGAACATTTATATGAATAATCACAAACAATCAAAATAATAATTCAATAAATGCATTGCCATATATAATAATAATATATATAATGATTGTGATTAAGTATAATGTCTTTAAATCTGATTGTCTCTAGGACATTTATACTTTAAATCTCTCACTTGGCCTAGTGCCAATCACCTACATATCTAATACCTAGATTTACAAAATGCTCATCATGTTTCATAGAACATAATGGCTTGGTGAAAGGGTCAGCCAAATTTTCTTCCATGCGAACACGCTCTATATTAATTTCTCCTCTCTCCACTATCTCCCTGATCAAGTGGTAGCATCTTGATACATGCTTGTTTATGTTTGTGGATCTTGGTTCCTTAGCTTGTGAAACAGCACCAGTGTTGTCACAATACAACTGTATTGGACTACTAATGTTAGGAACTACCCCTAATTCCTTCAAGAATTCATTTATCGAGACAACTTCTTTAGCTGCTTCTGATGTAGCAAAGTACTCGGCTTCAGTTACCAAATCTGTGGTTGTAGTTTGCTTTGAACTATTCCAACTCACTACCCCACCATTGAGAATGAAGGCATACCTAGATTGTGACTTATAGTCATCATGGTCTGTTTGGAAACTAGCATCAGTGTACGCAGTAACTGCCAGTTCCTTTTGTCCACCATAGATTAAGAAATATTCTTTAGTTCTTATAAGATACTTAAGAATACTCTTGAATGCTTTCCAGTGTTCTTCCCTAGGATTCTACTGAAACCTGCCAGTCATGTTAAGTGCATAGGCCACATCTGGCCTTGTGCAAATAATGGCATACATGATGGATCCTATTGCTGAAGCGTATGAGATCCTTTTCATGCGCTCAAGTTCCTTATCTGTAGAAGGACCATCCTTCTTTGATAACTTGATACCATGACTCATTGGAATATATCCCCTATTGGGATTTTCCATAAAGAATCATCTTAACACTTTATCTATGTACATGGACTGTGAAAGCCCCAATATTCTATTAGGTCTATCCCGGTAGATCCTAATTCCAAGAATATAACAGGGCTTCACCCAAGTCCTTCATCATGAAGGTGCTGGACAACCAATCCTTTACTGATTGTATGACAAGGGTATCATTTCCAATTATCAATATGTCATCAACATATATAATAATAAAAACAATACTCCATCCAGTGCGTTTACTATAAATGCATTGATCTTCTTTGTTTCTGACAAAATCAAACGATTTGATTGCTTTTTCAAAACAAATATTCCAACTTCTAGAGGCTTATTTAAGTCCATAAATAGACTTTTGTAGCTTGCATACCGATTTGGGTTTTGGTCCAGATGTAAAACCCTCTGGTTGTATCATATACACTTCATCGGTCAATTCACCATTGAGGAAAGCGATTTTAACATCCATCTGCTAAATATGGTAATCATAGTCTGCAACTATAGCAAGTAAAATCCTAATGGACTTGATTTTCTCAACTGGAGAAAAGGTTTCATCATAGTCAATTCCTTCTCGTTGACTATAACCTTTTGCTACCAACCTAGCCTTGTAGGTTTGTACCTTACCATTCGTATCGATCTTCTTCTTGAAGAACCATTTGCATCCAATGGGTCTAACCCCAACTAGCAAATCAACCAAGTTCCAAACTTGATTTGTGTACATCGAGTCTATTTCTGATTTCATGGCTTCAAGACACCTCTTTGAGTCAATGTCTAACATAGCCTCAGCGTAAGTTCTATTCATATGAAGTTTTATATACTGACTTCGATGGAACTCTATTCACAACATAGATTGAGTTCATTAAAGCATACCCCCATAGGTATGACGGAAGATCTGAGAAACTCATCATGGATCTAACCATATCTAATAAGTTTCAATTTCTCCTTTCAAAAACACCATTCAATCGTGGTGTTCCAGGAGGCGTCCATTGCGATTGGACTCCATGAAGTTTTAAGTAATCGAGAAACTTTTTACTCAGGTATTCTCCTCCTCGATCCGGTCGAAGAGTCTTAATACTCTTTTAAACTTGTTTCTCTACTTCTGACTTATACTCCTTAAACTTCTCAAAAGCCTCTGACTTGTGTTTCAAAAGATACATATGTCCAAACCTAGAGAAGTCATCAGTAAAAGTAATAAAGTATGAGGAGACGCCTCTAGCTTGAATAGGAAAAGGTTCGTATACATCAGTATGAACCATCTCAAGCACCTCTTTTTCTAGTATGCCTTTCCCAGAAAATGGCTTGTTGGTCATTTTTCCTTTGAGACAAGATTCACATTGTCTATAAGACTCAAAATCAAATGGTATTAAATAGTCCGACTTTCTTAACCTTGCTATTCTTGTTTCATTTATGTGACTAAGCCTACAATGCCATAAATAGGTGGGGTTATTCATATTACTTATCTTTATAGTTTTATTTTGCACATTGAGAATATCACGACTACAATCAAGAACATATAAACCATTCACAAGTGGAGCATTTCCATAAACAATACCATTATGCGTAAATAGATAATTATTATTAGCAAAATGGAAGAAAAATCCTTCAATGTCTAACATTGGAATAGAAACAATATTCTTCTTAATCGATGAAACAAAATAATAATTATATAAATTTAGTATATAATGCGAGGGTAAATCTAATCTATAAGTCCCTACACGCTCGACAACAACCATTGCTCCATTTCCCACGCGCAGGCAAACTTTCCATGGTCTAACCATCCTACTGTCACTTAGCCCCTGCACATTATTACAAATGTGTGAGCCACATCCGATATCAAATACCCAGCAGTGAGAGTTATTAATAGACATATTTATCTCAATGACAAACATACCTGAGGAGCCGGAAACACCTAATGCTTTCCACTTCTCACAGTCTCTCTTCTAATATCCCTTTTCTTTTCAATATAAGCACCCATCTTTAGCCAATGTTGACTTCTTATGAGGCCCAACCTTAATTTTCTTTTTCTGATTTTTCTTACCTCTCAGGTTAGATCTAGCAGATGTACTCACCATGAGTACAACTTTTCCCTTTTAGGTGGAAGACTCATATGTCTTAAGCATGTTATGAAGTTCGGGAAGATTCACTTTCATGTTGTTCATATTATAATTCACAATGAAGTTTTCAAATGAACCAGGAAGCGAATTCAAGATTAAGTTGACTGAGACATTTTCAGGTAGGTTCGTTCTAATCGAAGCCAACCTCTCAATCAACTCTATCATCTTCAAGACATGCTCAAACACCTTGCCCACATAATGAAGCTTGCACTTAAAGAGATCTCTTAGCAACTCATATTCTATAGTTTGAGCTTGTGAAGCATAGAGACTCTTCAAATGCTCTAACATTTCATAAGGGGTCATGTGTTCATGCTGTCTCTGCAATTCCATCGCCATCGCATTTAGCATGACACACTGGGCCGAAGTTGCATCATCCTTATGTTTCCCATGAATATCCATGTCAAAATTGGAATATTCAGGAGAATCTCTAACAGGAATCTTAGGAACAGGTGTGTCCAACACATACTCAATCTTTTCCTGTCTCAAAACTAAATGCATATTGTGCAACCAATCCATAAAGTTTTGTCCAGTCAACTTTTTCGTTTCAACCAAATATTTCAATGATAAATCCAACATCTTAACTAATCTGGAGAAAATAAATAGAGCGAGAACTAAAACTCTAATTCTAATTCCTATGATCACAATTATTGGCTAATTAACAAGGACTTTAATAATTAGCTCCCACTATTTTAACATATTATACGACCCCACAGTAGAATACGGACTCATATCAAATATGATCATAGTGAGCCAAGATCCATATTCATACTATTGCAGCATCTGCTAGGGCTGATGACCACAATAGCATAACTGGTAGGTGTCCAAACAAATTATTGACAATTATAACTCTTAGTCAATCGAATCTAATCCGATCTTACGCCCTTAGTTGATTTCGACGCTAGGGCGACAAGAAAGAACTAAGTAAGTCAACCCCATTACACGATCGCAAACATATGCATCTATGAGCAGCCTTAACCTCGTCGACTAGAGTAAGTACTAGGGTGCAAATACTCATGGACGAAAAAGGTTTCGTACTCACCCAATTGTAATGGATAGCGCGTTCATCCAAGACGAGACTCTTATTTTATTGGGGAACATATATAGGGGTTTAAAAATTAACAAGGCCCTAATGAACAATAAACAACTATTGGGCGCCGCCTACCCATAATTTATAAGTAAACGGTCCAACAAATATTGGGCGTGCCTATCCAGAGTTTGTAAGCAAACAGTCCAACAAATACTGTGCACCGCCTACCCAGACAATATATGCGGACTCTATATTAAAAAGTAATATACGAGCCACATAGACAATTAGAACAAGTAAAAGAACAATTGCTTAATTAAATTAAAATTCAAAATTCTAATTTAATTCAAATTTTCAAATAAATTAATAATATAATAATAAGCATGGGTTAATTATTTAAATTTAGAAAAATTAAATTTCAAATTAAATTTGATTTCTAAATGTTTCACCCAGAAAATATGACAATGCCTGAGACCAATATTTTGCCCTGACTTGCACCCAAAAACACGTCAGAAAAGGACCACCGGAGGTTTTCCGGTGGAAACCCCTCCGATGCTTAAGTCAGAGAAGCGTATGGAGTATTTCAGTGCATAAGGAAAAGAATGCACAAGAATGACATACCTTCCTCAGCCTTGAGGCTGAGGTATTTATAGTTTTCCCAGTTGGGACACCATCCAGGATTTTGGCAACAAAGACCGCGAATCAAGGGCCGTTGCACAACCAATTATGACAAGTGGTCCCACTTGTCCCCTTCGGGGAGATCAAGGTGCAGACATGCCTTAAGCCTGTGCCAGACCTGCCTTGAGTCTGTGCCAGACCTGCCTTGAGCCTGCTCTCACGATTATCTCATAGAGAATCCTTCTCAAACCAGGCTTATCCTGAGCTGCCATAGTTTCCATATCAACATATTACCTCAGCTTCCTCTAGAAGATCAGGTCAGGTCTTCCCCAGGGTCGAGCTGGTTAGGCCTCCTGGTCCTTTTCCCAGTGACGCTGGATTAGGTCTACCCCAATCCAGGTTTGACTACTCATGCCACATCAACTCCCTCCCCCCAGAAAGGTTGGGGTAGATCTGTAAAATGTTTGAGCCCTTTTTCTGGGTGCAATTAGGGTTTCGCACATCCTTCTAATTTTTCGTATCTGACCAGGTCCTGAAAAATCCACCTCAATTCTAGGCCTAATCATTGGCATTATTGGCAAAAGTCCATATCCATAGACAGTTACCATACCTACACGTCTCCTCGAGTACTGTACTGCTGATAGGTCAGCGTCGCTTATCTTGACGGTTGGCGTTCCAGCTCATCACCTAGGGTACTATTCATCTGACAGTCATTAAATGCGGGAATCCCATCAAGATCCCGCTTTTTACTCGGTTTCCATTTTGAAAATACCTTTTTACTTTTATTCCCGCTATCCTCTCTCTCTCTCTCTCTCCTTCACTTTTCCATATTTTCTGTTTTCACAAGCACATTTGCTCTTTGTTCTTTCCTTTCCCGGCGACTCAATACTAACTCCAAGATTTTCTAATCTTCTCGACTATCTTGTACTTTTTTAACCCTTACTAATTTTCCAATAATGTCAAGGTCTTCATCTTCTTTATCGGCCAATTATTCCGCTACTCACTCTCCCAATGCCGATTCTTCTGCCACCAATTCTCCTGCCGCTGACTCTCCTCCAGCAGAAGTGGCCTCACCATCCTCCTCCTTCGAGTACCCTCCTTATATCCCCGGTCGACAATACGTTTGCTCTATTCTCAGCGAAAGCACTGTGGAGATTTCAAGGTACAAATATCTTATACCGGAAGGATTTGAGTTATTAAGTCCTCACGGCGGCGTAATGGCTTACCAAGCACCGACAGGCTTTTTAACCTTTTTTGTGGATCAATTCCAAGCGGGCTTGCGCTTGCTGGTGTGCCCCTTAATCCTAGAAATAGCCCGATTATACAGAATTCCCGTCCACCAGTTTGTCCCAACTCATTTAGGATTATTATATGTTATAGTTTAGTTATGAGGTATGTCGGTCTGGTCCCGACAACTCAAACCTTTTTCAAGCTCTTCCAAGTGAAGAGATCTTCCCCCAGATATTTCTATTTGTGTGCCAGGACTGGCGTCCGATTTCTCATCGGCATCCCCACTTCTAAAAAGGCCTGGCACAAGAAATTCTTTTTTATTCAGTGTCCCAGGGAATGGGGTTTCGCCCCTCGCTCCATTGAGAAGTTGCCATCCCAACAACATTTGACTATAAAAGACAGGTCTCCCCATCTCCAACGGATAATTTCTACTCTGAATGAGCATGTCTTTTCTATTTCCGATCTTCTCACCCCTTCCACCGTAGATTTCTTCAACATTGAGGAGAAGAACAATCACTTGACCCCCCAAATTGGTAAAGGATACTGACAGCTCTAGATTTTAATATTTTTTGCATGACCTGGTATTCTTGTATCGGTTTTGGATAACTTGTTCTTGCTTCTCTAGAAAACATGATGCACAGGATTATGGCTGCTCGCCAGAGGGGCACCACCTCAGGATCATAGCAGCGAGCTTCAGTGCATGAACCCTCTCGCGTGGAGGCCAGCGGCTCGGGAACTCCCCAGGCTCCTCTTGAGGCAGAGGTTGAAATTATTACCCCCTTGGCTTCGGGGGAGAGGATGGAGCATCCTGCGACAAGGCCCCGCTCGGACCCGGGAGGGACATCTTGCCCTGGGACTTGGATCACGACTCCCAAAGACACTTGGTTTAATAAGTCGGTCCTAAACTGCCTTGGTCCTCTAACTGTCCAGTTCATCCAAGGGTAGTGCCCCTCTGCGGACAGGGCCATCCTAGAGAAGTGGTCTGATTCTGACCTCATAGAATCCTTGTGTCAGGATCAGGCGAGGGTAAGTCATCCTTACATTACTACCCCTTTCATCCCTTACCCCCTTTTGCTAAGTTTCCCTCCTTTTAGGCGGCAGCCAAGAGGTCGATCCTTGTTGCTAGGGCTAGGGGGACTTGATGACAGACCTGGCGAAGGAGCATAAGTCCCTGCAAGAGAAAGAGAAGAAGCTGCGCGATTTGTTCAAAGAGAGGGCTAATAAGTTGAAGAAGGCCGAGCAAGAGCTGGAAGAAGTGAGGAAGGCAGAGAAGAAAGTGCTCGAGATGGGCAGGGAAGAGGCGCGAAATGAAGCCTTAGCCGAGGATCGGATTTTGGCGGACGAGACCATGGAGAAGGCTTGTGAAGCGTGGAAAATGGAGTTCCTTAACTCCGAGGAGGGGCTGAGGCTGATCCGGATCACCCAGGAGTATGTCCAGTGGGCCTTCCTGGGCTCGGAGCAACTGTACCAGCTGTTTGCTCCAAAGGCAGAGGTATACTTCCATCTCGCTCTGGATGCTCAGTCAAAGTGGGCCCAGGAAAAGCACACAGTCCCCTTCGATCGCACGGAAATTTTGAAGCAGCCTCCTCAGCCTACCTCTTTCTGCTACTCTCCTGAGCAAGATCGCTTGCACAACATCGATACGCCTGAGTTTGTTGCGCACGTTTTTGCTGCCTTCACTGCTCCCCCGGTTTCCCCAGAGGCAACTCAGCCAAATCCATATTTGACTCTTGCCCTAACCACATATACTCCCTCCCCCACCTTTGCTGATTTGGGGGAGCTGCCGGGAGGAGCCTCACCTGGAGCCCTGGCAGAGGAGGCTGTAGAGAATCTCGCACAGGAGCTAGATGCGGGGGTTTAGGCTTAGTTTTTCTTAGGCTGCACTTCTTTTTCCCGACAGATCTGTTGTTTTCCTTGTGTTGCTGATCTATCTTGCTTTCTCCTGAACTTGTGTACTGAACAATTTTTGATTTATAATGAATTTCTGTCTCGTAATGACTTTTGGTATTCTAGGGTTTCCTTATTTTCCGAAAACCCTAGTACTTTTTATTCCATGGCACGTGCCTTCTTTCCTTTAAATATGCACACTTATGATTTGCTATCTTTCAATTTTCGCAATGGCTTCTCCTTCCCTGCTTGAAGAACTCGACTTTGTGAAATGAAAAAGTCTCTCTCTGTTTGTCGAGAATTTCAAACTCTCGGACAAACTGTCCACGCTCCGGGAGAAACTCGGCTGTGTGTACCGGATCTTGGAGAGGAAGAGACAGAAGAAGCGTCACTATAAGCGAGAGTGGGCCGAGCTGCACCAGCTGAATCGTCAGCTGCAAGAAGAGAAGGCCGACTTGATGGAGTCGGTGAACCGGTTGACCGTCGCTGCCGGCGAAGCTCATGCTATCTCTGAGCGGGCCGATAAGTATCGACAGAGCTACCACGAAACCGAGCGTGAGCTGTAGCGTGTCCGCTATGTTCTGGCCTCTGATCGGTGGGCTTATACTTCTCATGGATAAATGCTTCTGGGCTTTTCAAATCTTTGCTCCTCTGTTTTATTTCTGACTTGTAATCAATTTGGCCAATTCTCGCGAGTGTATGGAATTTTTTTTTGTTGTTTTGCCAGAATTTTGTGATGAATGCAATAGTTATTTCCTTCGAGAATATTTAGCCAATCTTTAGCTGATTTTTGTTTTATCTGTTCAATTAAACCAATAGAATTAAGGCTTTCCAATTTAGCTAATCCTGGCTTTTGAACTTACCATTAGGTCTGGTGAATTGGGGCACCGCCGATGGCCAGATCTGGTTTAAAACTGACAATCAGGTCAAGCATTTTCATGGGCATCAGCCCTTAGCCATTCCTGGCTAGGCTAATAATCAGGTCAGGCACTTTTACGAGTATCCTGGCTTAAACTGACAATCAGGTCAGGAACTTTCATGGGCATCCGCCCTTAGCCAATCCTGACTTCATCTGACAATCAGGTCAGGAATTTTTATGGGCATCCGCCCTTAGCCAATCCTTGCTTCATCTGACAATCAGGTCAGGATTTTTCATGGGCATCTACCTTTAGCCAATCCTGGCGTCTTCTGACTATCAGGTCAGGAATTTTCATGGGCATCCGCCCTTAGCCAATCCTGGCGTCTTCTGACTATCAGGTCAGGAATTTTCATGGGCATCCTCCCTTAGCCATTCCTGGCTTCTTCTGACTATCAGGTCAAGAATTTTCATGGGAATCCGCCCTTAGCCATTCCTGGCTTTTAGAGAAATTCACTAGTTGGCAAAACAAGAATGAACCTGCATTATGATTATATAAATAAACTTTGTAAAATAAAATTACACATAAATTCAAAATATTCCATGCTCGAGGTATCTTAGCCCCATCCATTTCTTCCAGTTTATAAGAACCGCCAGCCAAGACCTGTGTGACCCGAAACGGTCTTTGCCATTTAGCATCCAGCTTCCCCTTAGTTTTTCCCAAATCAGCCTTTCGCAAGACCAGGTCTTCCACCTGGAAATAAATCCTCCGGACTGTCTTGTTATAAGCTACTAGAATTCGTCCTCGCATGTGCTCCATCCTTACCTCCACCTGATCTCTTTTTTCTTTAATTAGGTCTAGCGCGTCTTGTACCAGCGCGTCATTTTGATTTTTGTCAAAGTTTTGTATTCGGTGGGTTTCAAGACTAATCTCCGCAGGGATGACAGCGTCCATGCCATACACCAAGCTGAAGGGGGTTTCACCTGTGCTTTCTTTAGGGTTGGTACGGTAGGCCCAAAGTGTTGAACTTAGCTCTTCCACCCATTTACCTCCTGACCTCTCTAAGCGCGATTTGATCCCCTGGACAAGGATGCGATTGGTCACTTCAACTTGTCCATTCGCTTGTGGGTGGTAAACAGATGTGAAGTGTTGCCGAATTTTCATTTTAGCGCACCAAGCCCTGATTTTGGCTCCCACAAACTTAATACCATTGTCCGAGATCATGACTCTTGGAATGCCAAACCTACATACAATATTTTTCCAGATAAATCCCATCATCGCCTCTTCCGTAATTCTAGCCAGCGCCTCGGCCTCAACCCACTTACTAAAATAGTCAATTGCCACAACCAAGGATTTCTTCTGGGCTGGGGCCATTGGAAACGGTCCGATCAGGTCTATCCCCAACTTCACAAAGGGACAGGGAGAGCTCATTGTCATGAGCTCCTCTGCTGGCTGGTGAGTCAAAGGAGATGATTTTTTGGCACTTTTCATATCTTTTGATGAAGTCCTCCGCCTCTTTCCGCAGTGATGGCCAGAAATAGCCAGCTCTCACTATCTTGCTAACCAGGGCCCTTGCTCCCATATGGTTGCCGCAGCAGCCCTCATGGACTTCCTTGAGGATATGGTCACCCTCTTCTAAGCTTAGGCATCGCAATAGGGGCCGCCCAAATCCTCGTCGAAACAACGTCCCCTTACCTAAACAAAATCGGGCAGACCTAGTTCTTACTTTTATTGCTTCTTTTTCATCTTTCGGTAGCTCACCCTTTCCAAGTATGCTTTGATAGGAGAGCGCCAATCCTCTCCTTCGTTCACAGAGCATACTTGCTCTCCTCCAAATTGCTGGTCTGCCATCAATAAAGTGATTATTCTTTCCCTGCAATCGACGGCTGAACTAGCAACCTTGGCTAAGTAATCCGCTCTTGTTTTCTCTTCTCTAGGGATTTGGAGGACAGTTAGAGTTTCCATGCCCTTGTCTAATTCTTTAAGCTGAGCTAGGTATTTCTGCATGTGTTCATCCCTTGTCTCATAGTCTCCACTTATTTGTCTATAGACAAGCTGCGAGTACCTGCTTTGCCCCCAAATCCTTTGCCATTTGAACCCCTATCAAAAGAGCCTCGTACTCAGCCGCGTTATTAGACGAGGTGTAGTTCATTCGCACAGCATATTCGGTAGCTATACCCGTTGGATCGATCAGCACTATGCCTGCACCACAGCCCAGGTTCCCTACTGAACCATCTGTAAAAATTGTCCACTCTCTTTCGTCCTCTGGAGAGCTGGTCATTTCCTGCACAAAGTCTGCTAATGCATGGGCTTTAATTGCTGTTTTAGCTTTGAAAGTTATGTCAAACTCGCTGAGCTCGATTATCCATTTGACCAGCCACTCCAACGCCTCTAGCTTGTCCATGATGGCCTTCAATGGTAGGTTTCTTCGTACTACTATGTTATGTGAGAGAACGTATGGACGTAGCTTGCGCGCCGTTCCAACCAGGGCTAGTACTGCTCGCTCCACTTCTACATATAGAATCTCAGCCTCGTGCAACACTTTACTCCGATAATACACCAGTTTCTGTACCTTACCTTCCTCTCTAAGAAAGACAGAACTGATGGCCTGCTGCCCTACTGACAGGTATAGAATTAAGGGCTCACCCTGGATTGGCTTGGTGAGTAATGTCATGCCAGCCAAGTGCTCTTTCAACCTACGGAAAGCTTCCTCACATTCGTCACTCCACTGAAAACGATCCTTTTTACGCAAGGCTTGAAAAAATGGCAAGCTCTTCTCAGCTGAACACGAGACAAATCTACCCAGAGCATTGATTCGGCCTGCTAGGCACTGCATCTCTTTGACGTTCCTCGGGGCCTGCATTTCCATGATGGCTCTTACCTTTTGAGGGTTAGCCTCGATACCCTTTTCTGTGACCATGTAGCCAGGAATTTTCTAGCTCTTACCCCAAACATACATTTCTTGGGGTTGAGCCTCATCCTATATTTCTTCGGGGTATCAAAGGTCTCCCTCAGGTCATCCACATGCGAGGTTGCTTCCACACTCTTCACCAACATGTCGTCTACATAGACCTCCATGTTTCTCCCGAGCTGATTTTTGAACATTTTGTCCACTAATCGCTGGTATGTGGCGCCCGCATTCTTAAGCCCGAATGGCATGACCACATAGCAATAAGTTCCTTTCGGAGTTATAAAACTAACCCGCTTCTGGTCATCCTTGGCTAACCGAATCTGGTGATATCCCTGCGAAGCATCCATCATACTTAGGAGCTCACAACCCGAAGTAGAATCGACCAGCTGGTCTATCCTTGGCAACGGATAGTGGTCCTTAGGGCAAGCCTTGTTGAGGTCACGGAAATCTATGCACATCCACCAATACTCCTCTGTCTTTGGTAGCAGGACTGCATTGGAGAGCCACTCTGGAAACTGTATTTCGTGTACATGCCCAGCCTTCAAAAGTTTATCCACCTCTTCTTCAATAATAGCTTCCTTCTCTGGGCCAAAATTGCGTTTTCTTTGTTTTACCGGCTTTATTACTAGGCTGATGTTGAGATGGTGTTCAGCCACCTCTGGGTCTATCCCGACAAGGTCCTGGGGAGACAAGGCAAATATGTCTATGCTACTCCGCAGTAAAGCCACCAAATCTACCAACACTTCAGAGCTGAGGGTCGTCCCAACCCGAAGGACTCGACTACCATCTCCCGGCACTACCTCCCACGTCATCAAATTCTCCTCTCTCCGAGTTATTTCTGGTCTGTCTTCCTCAGTCCTGGCCCTCTTGGCCTGTCTCTCTTCCTCGTTCCGCCGAATGCTTTCCACGTATGTCTGGCGAGATGCATACTGGTCTCCCCGGACCTCGCCCAGTCCATCCTAAGCTGGGAATTTTAATTTCACGTGGTAGACCGAAATTACTGCCTGAAATTTGCTCAGGGATGGTATTCCCATCATAACATTGTAAGAGGAGGCCGCATCCACTACCAAGAACCTGACAGTCTTGGTCTGCCTGAACTACTCTTCCCCTAGCGTAACCAAGAGGTTCACTGCACCCAGTGGTTTCAACGCTCCTCCTGCAAATCCCACCAGCGAGGTCATGACCTCTTCTAACTCCACGTCCAAGTTAATTTTCTTGAGATAGTCATAAAACATGATGTCCGCCGAACTACCGGTGTCCACGAAGATTCGTCGGACATTGTAGTTAGCTATGGTAGCCGTGATGATTCAGGCATCTATATGGGGAGATAGGATCCCGTCTTTGTCTTCTGAACCAAAACAAATATTTAGGCTCGGAGCCACCTGTCAATCTCTTTTCCCATTCTTGCCAAGTCCCTCGCAGCACGCACATAGCTATTCTGGGTTCGTCTTGAGTGTTCATCCAATTCGCACCCCGTGATCATAAGGATACCTCCCCTCACTTCCTGCGCCTGATCATTCCTTTGTCCAGCTCTGTGGTTGTCCGGGCTAAGCCTGCTCTCTTGAGACCGACCCTTTTCACAGGAGTCAGATCTGGGCTCTTCTTTTCGCATCCGCACGTATTCTTTGAGGTGCCCGGCTTGCACCATTCTCTGTAGCTCGTCCTTAAGATGAGTGCATTGATCTGTGTCATGCCCATACTCATTATGATACTTAAAGAATTGGTCAGACCTTTCCTTCCTCAGTTTCTGAGAGTACATTTTTGGCCATTTGAGATCAGGATTTCTTTCGATTGCCTGCAAGATCTCCCTTGAGGGCTCGCCAAATACGTGTACTTGTCAAAGCGAGGCCGTCCTCCCGCCAGGTTTAGCCTGGATCTTTTTATCGGTACTCTCTCCTCTCTATCGTACCGATCTCTTTTCTTCTCACCTTCTTCCTTGATTTTTAAGGCCTCTTCCAAGTGAATGTACTTCTCTGCCCGCTCCAAGAGCTCTCCAAATTTCAGTGTTGGCTTCACAACCAGCGACTGGAAAAATTCTCCCCTCCTAAGACCCCGTGCTAGCGCGTTAACCAGGAGCTCTTCTGACGCTGACGGTACTTCCATCTTCGCATTTGTGAATCAATTAATATAAGCACGCCGACTTTCATTCTCATTTTGCTTCAGGCTGAACAATTCCAGCGGTATTTTCTGATACTTCCTGCAGCTGGTGAACTGATGCAAAAATGCCGAGCTGAATTCGTCAAAGTTGCTGATGGAACGCGGAGGCAATTGGCTAAACCAGAGCTGGTCTGATTTAGTGAAGGTCATTGGGAAGACCCGACACATGACCGCGTCCAAGAACTTGTGTACAGCCGCTTCGATTTCAAAGTGGCTCAGGTGATCCCATGGATTTGTTGTTCCGTTATACTCGAAGCCCAAGGATCTATAGGTGGCCGGGACTTCATCATGCATGACCTCCTCAGTAAACTGCATGCCCCATCGTGCCGGTAATGAATCAACGCTCGCCATTTTCTTCTTGAACTCCCTGACCTCTCTCTGCTGATTTTGCATCTGTTTCTCGAGGTCTGGGTTAACTTGACTCGATGTATCGCTATCATAAGTGGAAAAATTCTCTTCTTTGTCCTGGAGGGGGGTTCGAACCGTGCGCTGGCCCCACGACGGTTCTGTCTCTGATAGAGGAACTGTCGGGGCTGGGGGTGTTTTAGATGGCGAAGTCGAGAACTCCAAAAACTTTTTCTCCACAGCCACCTCCACAACCTTTCCAATGAGATCAGATAGCTGCCTGAGGAAAGTTTCATTCAGTGATCCACCATCGACAGGTGTGGATCCACCAGAGGGGGGTTGCGTGGTGCTTGGTCTGGCTGCTACTGATAGTCCTGCCCCCACTGGTCTCACCGGTGATGGTCCTGTCGACTGTGGCAAGCCCCACGGTGCAGCAGAACTAGGAGTACCACCAAGTTCTCCCACCAATTTTGCCGTAGCTAATCCGAAGACATTCGTTACCTCACATCATAGCTTTGAGATCTTCCCACAGACGACGCCAATTGTTTCACCCAAAAAATATGAAAACGCCTGAGACCAGTATTTTGCCCTGACCTGCACCCAAAAACACGTCAGAAAAGGACCATCGAAGGTTTTCCGGTGGAAACCCCTCCGATGCTTAAGTCAGATAAGCGTATGGAGTATTTCAGGGCACAAGGAAAAGAATGCACAAGAATGACATACCTTCCTCAGCCTTGAAGCTGAGGTATTTATAGTTTTCCCAGTGGGGACCCCATCCGGGATTTCGGCAACAAAGGCCGCGAATCAAGGTCCGTTGCACAACCAATTATGACAAGTGGTCCCACTTGTCCCCTTCGGGGAGATCAAGGTGCCAGACCTGCCTTGAGCCTGTGCCAAACCTACCTTGAGTCTGTGCCAGACCTGCCTCGAGCCTGCTCTCACGATTATCTTATAGGGAATCCTTCTCAAATCAGGCTTATCCTGAGCTGCCATAGTTTCCATATCAACCTATTACCTCAGCTTCCTCTAGGAAGATCAGGTCAGGTCTTCCCTGATTTGTACATATTTGTATGTGATTTTCGTGTGTTTGCATCGTATGTTGTGTGCTTTTATGTGTTTTAAGTTTATCTTTTTATCGTTTTTCTTCCTTTTTTATGTTTTTCGTTCTTATGGTGTTTAATGTGTTTTTACTTTATTTTGTATGAAATAAGTCTAACTTTGTTCAATGTTAATATCTCAGCTCAAAATGAGGAAAACGGGACGAGCGACGAGCCGAAGCCATGCAGGGGCGTCGACTGACGCACCGTCGACGCACTGTCGACGCTACGCCCGCGTCGACTGATGCACCGTCGACGCACCGTCGACGCAAAGGTTCTGAAGCATCGATCTTAATCCCGTCGGTAGACACTAGGCCGACGCATAGGTTCTGAAGCGTCGATCTTAATCCCGTCGGTCGACGCATAGCTTCTGAAGCGTCGATCTTAAGTGCGTCGACCGACGCTCTGCCTGGTCGACGCGTGCGCCTGGCTCACGTC
>BMAC01000009.1:2711771-2726155 GCA_014905375.1 Phtheirospermum japonicum | reverse complement strand
ATTATCCAATTATATTTATATAAAAAAAAATCAAAGATCCAAAAGCTGCTAGAATTATGAAATAGACCAAAAATTGATAGAAAAAGATAGAGGTTTATAGATCTWAAGAGAACTGCAGTCGGTAGCAACCAAACGATGGACTAGATCWGRTCGATTCAGGGCGCGRATAGTAGCTGCAAATATGAGAAACTCAGTGTTCAATGCACCTTAAATGTTTAGATTGATTCAGAGTGGGATAGTACAATGAAACTTAGGGTTTGTAGAAAAATTGGTAACACATCAGGATTGAATCGAAGAAAAAATGGTGACACAAGCAAATAATAAGGGTTCGTGATTGAATCAAAAAATTGATCACATTCACAATGTTCTGGCAATGTTGAATTGTATCTGGCATATCGTGGGAGAGGAGAAGAAGTTGAGTATTTTTATATAAAATAAAAACAAAATCTGGGTCTTAAATATTAATAGATCGAATAATATAAAAAAAATTGTTGGTGAGATAGTATTAAGGTGGCCAAATGTGAAAGAGTAAAGGGCTTGATTTTCTTAAACACATTATCTTTTTTTTTTTTCTTTTTTGGCAAATTTATTTTTTCCAATTTGAATTATAATTTATTTTTCTTTGGTTCATTTATTTTTTGGCAGTTTTTTTTTCTAATTTAAAATTTTAAAATTCCAACGGTTGAATTTTCGTGGGAATTTCCGTAAGAGTTACAGATTCCAAAAGTATTTCCAATAAATTCTTCCAACAGTATTATATTTCATTGGAATTCTGTTGGAATTTTTCAACAGCATATTATAACATTGGAATTTTCATTGGAAATTTCAACGAATATTTTATCTGTTGGAATCTGGTTATTTTCTTGTAGTGATAGTATGGTTAAAATGCAGAATTAGTCCACTAACTTTGTGCAGTTTGGAATTCTAGTCCACCAAATACACGGGTGGCGGTTTTAGTCCACTAATTTAAAAGAAATCGCACATTTAGTCCATTTCTGATCTGAAATTCGAATTTTGGCCAAAAATTGGATTTTGACCCGATTTTTGGGGATTTTGACCGGCCAACATGCCACATATGTTCTGACTTAATTTTCATTTTAATTATAAAAATTAATAATGCCACGTGGGTATTTATTAAAACAAAAACAATAAAATAAAATTAAAAAAAAAAAAAAATATGCTCCCATTAACGGCGGCGCTGTGTGCTCAGACTTCAAAACCCACTTCTCAATCCTCAGAACGAAAAGAATTGTAACTATTGCCTATGTTTTTGTATTTATTTTCATAGCCTTCACCATTTTTCTCGCCTTCATCCCATCTTCAAACTCTTCCTCCCTGGTTCACAAACATATTTACAATCAGCGCCACCAGGAGTAGCAATATTGCGAATTCGGCCCCTTCTTCTTCAGTTTTTACAGACGAGTCCTACAGATCTCATTTTTCTTCTATTTATAATTATTTTTTTCCAAACTCCACGGCAAAGAGCGGCGGCGGATCACAGAACAGTATGTTTTCTCACTCCTTTATTCTTTTGATTTGTTTTTATATATATTTATGGAAATCAGAAGATTGCTGGATTTTTAGAGGGGGGAGAATGGTTGAGTAATTATATTTTATAATTGTGCAATTTAAATTCGTGGATTTGTAGTAGCTAATATTTGAACGTGATTAAATTGCTATTCTCGCGCTGAATCGTATTTGTCTGGCTTGCCTGACAAAGATAACTATGTGTGATTTGAGTTTTTGTCTTTGACCGTGTATAAGTGCATAAATTTTTCAAAATTATTATTTATATATTTTAAAATAGTACTTGGATGCAAATGATTTCGCAAACCCTAAAAAGCAGCATCAATTCAAAAGACTTTCATGCAAAAGCCTGTGAGTAGCTTGAGTGTTTATCATCTTTGCATGTACTTAAGTGAGTCCTGTTTTGAGATCTCTTTGAAATAACTGTGTGTAGTCAACTTTGAACATGGAGATTAGGCATAGAAAAAACCCTTATTCCGGCCATATCCGTATATATTAGCCACTATAAATTTTGAATGAGCCAGTCATAGTTAAATATCCATTTTCTGTAGCCATGAGTGTTTTTGAGTCGACTTTTACGTCCTTAATAGCGTCGGGTAAGAGTTAGTTATTTTTATTGGTTATTTGTTTTTTTGGAATCATGATCAGGGATTTATGAAAAAATTGTAATAAAGGATCACCATCCTTCAAAAAAAAAACAAGAAAAAGAAAATAAAAAAATAATTAAAAAAAATTAATAAAAAAAGAATAAAGAGGATGGTGAATCTTGTTGAGACATTGCCTATGCTTATAAAAGCTTGTGTTTTGTTGTTTATTTTCTTATGAACACCTAATGTTTAAAAGGCAAWAGTTTAGTTTGAAAGAAAAAGCTTATCATAAGCTTCTAAATTGTTTAAGGGGTGTGTTCAGCAGTCGATTTGGATTACGAGTTGAGAAATAGCCTAAGTATAAAGCCTACGTTATGAGTGTTAAGGAGGTTTTCTTTTGAATGATGTGAAGCACATTGCTTCGTGATTAGAATAGCTTGGTGAGTTGTTGATCACGTTAGATCGTGAGTTAGTCACACGACTTATATATTCCATACCCGTCCAAAGAGCCTACATAGCACCCGAAAAGATTTTTTCCGATTCTTTGTTAATTACACACTTAAATGCGATAGAGAAGTTCTTGATTTTCAGTTCTTGTTTATTGTACATGTATTTTGATGATTTGAGCATAAACACGTCCCCATAAAAAATTCTTGATTGCTTTTGAGCGTACACATATCTATTATCCTTTGTGAGGATGCATGATTTTATTTTTGGAGCGACTACGTAATAAGGGTCTAGCTTTTGAGTTTGCGTTGCAATTATCTATATTTTCAAAATTACCTATGTAGCACGGCATGACTCTTTGCTTGAACTTATCTTCATTCTTGTTATTTTTTGAAATTATCGTTTGTTCAGTGACGAACAAACCAATAAAGTGTGGAGTAGTTGATTAACATGAATTTGTCTTGATTTTTGTTAGTATTTTAGTTAGTTTTTGCTATTAGTTTCTGTATAAGTTAGATAGATTGAGAATATTTTTCAGATTTTCTTATTTCCAGCTTATTTTATCCTAATATAATCATAATTAATTAATTTTATGTTTATTCAAGGTATTTTTAGGTATTTTGTTTTGATATAGTCGAGTGTGGGCCTACAATTGAGTTTTAGCGAAATYGRRCCTTGATTTAAATTGTTACAGYAGACACTGGWTACGTTGATCCACACTACGTTACACAGTGCGATTACAAATTCGGGAATTAAGAGTTCTCAGCCCATAAAACGAGCAAACCCGACTCCAACACGTCTTGAAAAWGGGTATTAATATATTATTAGCAGCTGGRAAGACTTGGTMAAGGAAAAAAAGACCTTTCCTTTGAAKGATTAGAAGAGAAAAGTTATTATTGGAAATAAAATCAAGATACCTCTTGAAAGAAGGATTTGGTGAGAGAAAAGGAGACCACCCATATCCTATAAAAGGAGGGGGACGCCCAACACCCAGAAGTTGTCCTACACAACTCTCGAACCTCTTAGGATGACAACCCACGAGTGTTCATTACTTTTTTAGATACTTTTCATAATTCTTAGTTTTTAAATTTCTAGTTTTAGGTAAAGTAGAATAGTTTTTATTTATTAGTCATAAATTAGTTTTTAGTTCGTGGATTTCTCGATTGGGCAATTTTCACTCTTTCTTCATTAAATCGTAAGTTTTCTATTTTGTTTGCTTTAATTAGTTTAAATTCTCAATTGATCTTCGTAGAATAACTAAATCTTTCAAACAACGCCCCACTCCCACCCCCCCACCATTGATGCTTGTTTATGGATTTTGGATGTTTTGAGATTGCTATGTTGAATATGTTGATGGTTGTTGGCTAGATCTTATGGGTGTAGATCCTAGAATCATTGTGAACCATCAATTGGGTTTTCCCAAGAGGTCGTGGAGATGATTCTAGAGCTCTAGAACCCTTTTTTTCTTAATTCTTTTCAAAGCTTTTGATTTTAATTCTCGACTTTCGATTCAACTTCTTGATTTTGAGTGTTTAGATTATTTTTTCATTTATTTTCTTATTCATGAAAATCAAACACAAAAGGAACCTCCGATTGTTTTTTCTCGAGAGAATCAAATCGGTTCAACTTGCCAACCTACAAGCGAACTCGTACTCTTGTGAGCGAGTTTTTGAGCCGACAAACTTAATTTAAAATTAGGTGCACAAAAGCTTGGATCAGAATTTTGGCGCCGTTGCCAGGGAAAACTAGAGGTTGTGATTTTTGTGTTTGCTCTTCGCGACCTTATTTGTGATTCTATTTTGTTTCGTTTATATTTAGTATTTATTTGTGATTTATCTTTGTGTTCGTTTTTATTATTTTCCGCCGGTACATTTAATCTTGTGTGTTGTGTGTTGTGTATGCAAGTTACCTCGACCAACAAGGCCCGAGATTCAAAAAACCATTTTCAAAACAAATAAAAAAATATATAAAAAATATCTCACTATCAAGGGTATCCATCGTATGAAAAYGGTGCACCACCGTCTGATTGGCGCCGTGCCATTCGACCGGCMATTCCATTGATCCCCGCAATGCAGAATTACTATCCTGATGATTTCGACCAAAAGTACCTCCCRTTTTTTCATGGACTCTTGAGCGAGGATCCACTGAAGTTCATCCAAAAGTACGAGGACATCATCYGGAGTTCCCCTCTTCTCGGTCTTACAAGGGGTGAAGTGAGATGCGACTCTTACCTTTCACACTACAKGATCGGGCAAAGAAATGGTTGGAAAARTTAGAGCCTGATTCCTTGAAGACGTGGGAGGAAGTATACGATCGATTCATGGGGAATTTCTACTTACCTATTGAAGTATGTGAACACTGCGGATCACCAGGGCATTGGGCGAGTATATGCCTAGTGACGTTTGATGAAGAACCACCGGAAAAAGTTATCGCCATTAAGAATTACCCAAGCTACGACTCTTATAGAATAAAATGGACCAACATAATGTAGCCAACATAATGGACAAAAAATAAAATTTTCCCTTTGTTGGAATTTAACTGACCTATATAGAATAAGATTTTTTTGGAATTCCAATATATGCACAAGCATCTGCATTGTTTACACAAGTGCAAGATATATGGTGGAGATTTCTTTCTCGGAAAAATTCGGAATGAAAATTAAACGGAATGAAGAAAGACTGAGGAAGATGGGTTCTGCTTTAGTTTTAGGATTCCTTGTTTAATGGGTTTTGATATTAGGGGTAGTATGGTACAGTCGGTGTTTAGTTTTAGTTACTGGGAAGATTGATTTAGAGTGTGTTTGGTTAAACTTATTTAAAATGACTTATTCAAAATTTTGGTATAAGTTGKATAAATTAGGATGAATTTTATATTTTTGAATCTCCAGCTTGTTTTACCGTATTTTGATCGTTATTGATKCAAATGGGTGATTATTCTYAGTTTTTCCCATACAGCCAAGTAACCGGAGGAGCTCAACGCTAAATAGATGAAGYYTGATGATSAAGAGACAAATCGAGCTATTCGGTGAAGAAAGTAGCAAGTTTTACGAGTTAGCGGTCATATTAGCGGTTACCACTACCGCTAATCCCTAGTAGTGACAATACCGCTACCTTGACCATTATCATCATAGCTAGAGGATGACAGAGAGCTCCCAGATCCAGTTAACGATGGGATTAATGGTGACCGTACCGCTAGTCCAACCGTGAGGAGGCAACAGAGAGTTTTAGCGGTGCACTTAATGATTACTCCCATACCGCTACCAATACTGCTACGGATGGACAGAGACCTTTCAGAGAGGGTTAACGGTACTAGTAGGGTTAGCCCTTACCGCTAGTCTTACCATTATCGGGCCCAAAATTAGATTTTAGCCCTAACTTGTGCTCCAAGACATGGGAAAACTATATAAACCCCCCTCTAATCATTCTTAAGCGCATATTACTTTATACCACAAATATTTCTAGGGTTCTTAGACATAAAGGAGGCTGGTTTTTCATAGTTTGGTTCATAGCTAGACGATCAAGATCGAGGAAATGAAGATCGCAAGTTCCAAGCTCTGTTCTTTAGCGCGTGATTCGTTCTTCGGCCAAGATCCTTCACTCCTCTCTGGAATAGCTGGAGAATTTACTGCACTTCTTAGTTCCAATAAGTATTCTTAAACTTTTAATCACTTTCGAGTTTAGGTTTTGGGAATTTATGCTTTTCGACTATTGTCTTCATTTCTTGGTTTTGAGTTACTTTATACTTGACGCTGTGGATATTTTAAATAATTGAATTCATAATCTTTCATCTTCTACTTTATTTACTTCATGCTTGGTTATTGGAGACTTAACTACGTCGAAACTATTTAAATTCGTTCATGTTTAGTTATTGCTATTGTTTGGATTGTGATTGTTGATGTTGAGGGTTGGATTTTTAAATAGTATGATTAGGGATCTTGTTACTTTCAAGTTCGTTAATTTAATTAATGCTTAGTAGTTTCATTTATGATTGATTTAGGTTGTTAAATTTTGTTCATGCTATTCGTTCATGCAATAGAAACTTGTTCATGCTTTTTACTACGTTCATGCTTACGTTCGTTTAGTTTAATTTAGTTCATTGCCCTTAGTTGATTATGCTTTTGATTTATAGTGATTAAATAGTTCAATTTAACTAGTTTGAATTATTGAATATTTCTTTTCAAATTCTTAGTCATAGACAACAACAAAACCCCCCAATTATACATGTTACTTGTGATCCAACAAACATTTGAGATTACGATTGGTTGATTCTTGAGAATCGACTCGGTTTAGCTTACCAACCTACATTCGAACTCGTACTTTTGAAAGCAAGCTTTTAAAATTTTGATGAATATTCATAAAGTAGGTACATAAAACCTTGAATCAAGTTCCAACTAGTTTTTTCCTTCCTTGGATTGTAATTATTTTGGGTTAGTTATTTGGCTTTATTTGGCACAAAACATCGTCCTTGATTCTTTATTTCTTATGTTTCAATAACAAGTAATTGGATTATTAAATTTATTTGGAGAAGTTTAACCTATAGCAATGACTTTTTTTTGATGCAATACACTCTTAGCAACGTCATAATTGGGAGGATATTTCATTGCAATATATGTAACACCAATAGTAACGAACATTTGTAACAACTTTTTTCGATGCATAATCACCATTAGATACGTCATAATTTGGAAGACATGTTGTTCCAATATGTGTAACACCACTAGCAAAGACATCTATTGGCACGACCAAATCGCTTTTGTATACCTATTAAGGGAAAGTTATTTTTTTGGTTCATTATATTGTCCACTTTCCAATTTAGGACCAAGATATTGTTCACTATCAAAACACATACACGAAGTTGGTAAAATTACCAAAAAAGGTACAAAATTATCCCGATCGGGCTTTTTCGCTGACGTGGCGTGATTCAATAATTTCTTATCATTTTTCTTTAATTTTAAACATTAGTTGAACAAAAAAACCTAATAAAGAAATCAATTTTGGTCCATTATATTGGCCACATTCCAGAAAAGGTATGTGACATTGACCATCATCAAACCAAATCTGCTAAGTTGGTCAATTCATCAAAAATGGTCCAAAGAATGTTTAGTCGAGATTTTTGCTAATATGGCATGGTGCTATATTTTTATTTTTTCTATAATTATAAACATTACAAATATATTTTGCCCTCCCTTTTCTTTTTCTTTTTTGTTTTATTTTTCCTTTATTCTAATCAATAAAATTTGAATCAATAAAAAATGAATAAAAATCTAAGCTAAATATAAAAATATAATCAATTTTTAAACATTAATTGAACAAAAAAAAACCCGAGAAAGAAATCAATTTTGGTCCGTTATATTGGCCACATTCTATAAAAGGTACGTGATATTGACCATCATCAAACCACATCTGCTAAGTTGGCCAATTCATCGAAAATGATCCAAAAGAACTTGATCGAGGCATTCTTCTGACGTGGCGTTAGTTTATATTCTCTTATAATTTATATTAATTTTAAACATTAAATTGACTACAAAATCCTATCTCACTTCATTCTTTTTTCTTGAATCAAATTAATATATTTTATTAAATAAAAAATTAAAAAAATCAGTGATAAATAAAAAATATAAAGTAGATCTTACATTATTAAAAAATAAATATAAAAGTTTTTATAATTTTTTATTACTAATAAGATTTTAATTAATAAAAAAGTAATAAAATTAGAAATAAATATAAAAATATAAATTAAATTTTAAAAATATTTAAAATATAGATATTTATAAAAATAAATCTAATTTTTTTCATATGAAATTATATGTATGTTTATAATTTTTTATAATATATTTTATAATTTTATATTTATATCTAATTGTATTAACTAATTCTTTTTATTAATAATCATTTCCTAGTATAAATTTCTATAATTATTTTATAATTTATTAATATTTATTTTATATTTTCATATTTAGCTTAGATTTTTATTCATTTTTTATTGGTTCAAATTTTATTGATTAGATTAATGGAAAAATAAAACAAAAAAGAAAAAGAAAAGGGAGGGCAAAACATATTTTTAATATTTATAATTATAGAAAAAATAAAAATATAGCACCATCCCATGTCAGCAAAATCTCGACCAAACATTCTTTGGACCATTTTTATGAATTGGCCAACTTAGCAGATGTGGTTTGATGATGGTCAATGTCACATACCTTTTCTAGAATGTGGCCAATATAATGGACCAAAATTGATTTCTTTATCAGGTTTTTTTGTTCAATTAATGTTTAAAAATAAAGAAAAATGATAAGAAATTACTGAATCACGCCACCTAAGCAAAAAAGCCCGATCGGGATAAATTTGTACCTTTTTTGATGATTTTGCCAACTTCGTGTATATGTTTTGATAGTGGACAATATCTTGGTACTAAATTGGAAAGTGGACAATATAATGGACCAAAAAAACAATTTTCCCTACCTATTAACACAAAGCTACTGAAGTGGAAAATTACATGGAATTGGCACAACAAGTCGTGCCTATTAGTATTTGGGTTTTAGGGAAGACAAATATCTACTATATTACTATAGGCAACGACAATCATTGGAGGATATGTCCTTCCAGTAAATCAAAAGTAATAAAAAGAGCATGTATACGGACGAGTTTTGTCCTTCTTACTACACTATATTCTTGTACTGATAACTAATGTTCATGTCTGATTTTTTATCACAAACTCCATACTAATCAAAATTAGATATTTAATAAAACGAGCAATTCAAAATAAGCTCATACAATAAAATATTATGTTCCATACTTAACATATGGATTAAATATACTAAATTACACAATTTCATATTAGAACAACCAAGATCACGTACTAAATCTCTTAATAGAATTAAATTCCATACTAACTATGACATCTGAATCATAATACCATTAGAAACTAACTAGATTTACTATATATCTCTTTGCACAAAATAATAATAATAATAATAATAATAATAATAATAATAATAATAATAATAATAATAATAATAATAATAACTAATGGGAATTCCAATATTTGTTGGAGTTTAACTGAACWATATAGAATAAAATTTATTGGAATTCCAATATATGCACAAGTAGCTACATGGTTAGCACAAGTGCAAGGTATTTGGTGGAGATTTTTTTAAGGAAAAATTCGGAATGAATATTAAATGTGATGGAGAAAGAGGTGAGGAAGATGGGTTGTGAGTTGGTTTTAGGATTCTTTGTTTAATGGATTTTGATATTAGGGATACACTACAAGAAAACAGTCAAATTCCAACGGGAAAAATCTGTTGGAATTCAACACAAATTTCTGTTGGAGTGGCCAATTCCAACGGGATTTCCAATGTAATACATACCGTTGGAAAAACAGCCGTTCGAATTGCCAAATTCCAATGGAAATTCGTAGGGAAGAAATATCCTAGAGACTTTCCAACAGAAAATTTCCGTTGGAATTGTCAATCGTTGGAATACACTCCAACACAAATTCCAACGGTTAACATTCCATTGGAATATTTTCCAACGACTTTTCCCCATGGATATTTACTGTTGGAATCTATTCCAACGACTTTTCCCACGGGTTTTTCCGTAGGAATTTGAAAATAAAAAAAACCCTAAAAATAACCCCTCTATTTGTATCCAACAAAATGCAAAATAGAATTTCTAAGAATTAAAATTCGAATAATAATTTTGCAATTCGAATAATACTCCTACGAGTCACAAACAAATAATTGTAATGTTATCATAAACAAATAGAAATGCCTACAAGTCACCCCCATCTTATTCAATACCATCATCTCCATCACATCCAATATCTCCCTCGTCATCCCCTAAATACTCATCATATCCTAAGTCTTCGTCGTCCTCGTCATCTTCGTCATCATGAATGGCGTTCGGTACTGCTGAAGAAGAGGCATCATAGCGATAGGAAAAACGTGATGTGCTCGATACTTCAGAAGAAGGCTGCGAATCGAGGCAAGCTCACTCTCTAATAGCTCATTTCGTTGCTCTAAAGCACCCAGACGATGGCAAAGCTGCTGAACATCAATCACACCAGACGAGCTAGAACTTGAACTCATCGAGCTRTAGAAAGACGCCTCAGATCCAAAACCATAAGCATATCCTTTCTTATTGCATCCTCCWGTAGCCTCGTAAAAGCACTGTGAATCATCAATGTTGGTTATACCTTGTGTAATTTTAGACGCCTTCAATTTCTTGTACGCAGTTTGCATAAAATCCACATTGAATGTACAACAAAAACAAAGTGAAGATCCATATCTTCAAAAAATATATGAACTTTACTTTATATATGTCAAACATACATATATTCAAACTCATTCYARAAAACATGTTCCTAGAAAGCAGAAAAAATAATTAATTCATGTTCCCTGGAGATGTCTCCACCACAGTACATATTGTTCACTTACTAAACTCAAGTTTATAACTATATAACCATTCTTAACTGCATATTGCAACCATTCTCAAATAATAAGTGAAGACTTACAAAAATACCTTTTGTTTTAGAAGTTACCCACTTTCCAATCTTCTCATTGTAAATAACCTTCAAAAAAAACCTCAGGAATGCTAACACTTCTGCCTAATTGAAGTATATTCAATCAAGTTTGGGGGATGTTATTTATAAATATATGAATGTGTGTAAAGAATGGTTTTGACAACTCCTTGTTGTTTATAATTTGATATTAGAGGTTTTAAACTCCTTTTATGATATGTTTTTGGGATGTTAAAATATCAATGGTGATGAGTGTGTGCAGAGCAATCCGAAGAAATCTTGGAATCTTCAAGACCTTGCATGAGAGAAATGGTTTTTGCTTTTTGGTTGTTTAGAAAGATGGTGAATATCCGTAGTAACATCTTTTTGGATGTATGTATGTGTACACTGTACAACCATTTTAATTAGTCTTGCTTCTTTAGGGGCAAGTAAATTGTATCACATAGTTAAGAAATTCATGTTTGTTTGTTTTTGATTAGCTGTATGAGAAATTTAGATTTTTAAGCACCGGTGAAGAAATTAATTACCGCTAAAAATTAAAAGCATTACAAGCTCAATTTCAAGTATCACAGACTCATAATTATTGTAATACTTTAATTACTTTGATACTTTAATTATATTCTTTAATACTATATATATAAAATATAACATATTATACTTACACCTAAAGTTGTTATATTTTTATTATATTTTGTAATACTTTTATATAAAGTTATAATATGTATATTGTTGCCTGTGATTTATATACTTATATATGAAGATGTAATGTTTTTATTGAAAATAGTGTAAAATACAAAACTACCTCTCATAATAATTATTCTGAGATACTTTTTTTGGGCTAGAGAAATTTTTAACGGAATAGTATAAATTACAAATATGATATTTTACTGAGACATGCAGTACTTTAAGTCATTATCTGAAACTTTTAATGGTTATGTGATACATTAAACAATTACTATGATATTCTTACTTCATACTATGATACTTGAAATAGTAATAATAATATATTGGTTTGAAAAATATGATTGAAACTAATTACTCACAATTGTTATATTTTTATAATACTTTTAGATAATTTTGTGATACTTTTACTTGAAACTTTGAAAAGTTTATACTGTCACTTGGGCTTGAAATAACTTTTTATGATACTTTCGGTGTAACTTGTGATTTTTTAAGTTGACTCAATAATACAATGATTATAAAATACGTAAACTATGAGTTAAAGTGGAAATAGCTTTTGTAATACTTTTTACAGTAACTTGCATTACTTTAAGCCAACATTGTGATACATTGATATTTATGTTCAAATACATCAAAATATATATTAGGAATCAAATGAAGATTAGGGAAACAAAAATTTACATCCTAGGAAAAAAAAAGTATAACTAAACCATAACTGAATTAAGAATTAAACAAGAACTAGGCAAGAACAAAATTACAAAAAAAAAAAATTAAAAAAAAAATACAGGGCATTCCTTGAAATCTAGTTCTTCTACCACTGTGAAAAGTTGAGAACTCAAACTCCAAAAGAAAAATATCCTAATCAGACCGTGAAAAACACAACTCCAATCAGGTAATAATCAAAAACCTCCTGCATCAAATCTAAAATAACACAAAACATTATTAGGAGAATCTGGAACATTATTAAAGCCGAAACATTCTTTTATTGGTAGAGCCTGCAAGGTAAATCCAACATATGTTTCCACCAATATAATTTTTTAGGACTCCATAATCTTTTCATGTAAGGTTTTATTATGAACATTAATTTGCAATGCGAACAAAGTGATCATTATAAGAAGTAGAAATGGTGTGCACAACGACATTCGGAACAAAAATCATCACCATATAAGTACAACCACTATCCAACAGGATTGTAGACGATAACAACTAATGAGTAGTCACGCATTCAGTGGAAAACTCATTGAAAATGGGTGTCAATCCCAAGACCAGAGAACGCCATAATTTTAACGTCAACGGTGGCAAATTACTTCCACCGCTATCAAAATCCTATAATAAGTACCCCAACACATCATCACCACACAAGAAAATTCAAATTACCCTATTTTCCCAACATAAATTAAAGCTACATTATCATCAAAACAACCAGTGTGTGTGTGTGTTTGTATAGTTGGAAAAGTGAAATGAGATAAAAATATGTGATACGATAAATGTGTTGTGAAATACTTTAGTTATCATTTTTGATACTTAACCTATATATTTTAAATATATAAATGTAAATCATGAGTCACATGTGATACTTTAACAACATTTTGAAATACTTTATTAAAGTCAAAACCTCAACATGTAAGAAGTTTTAATAAATAGTCCATCATGAAACCAAAACACACTAAATATACTAATGAATGACACTTCATTTAAAATTGAAGAATAGCATAGCAGAAGCACAACATCGATCCAAATCAAACAAAAAACCAACAACGCAAGGAATTCATCATACATAAAATGAAGGGCATTACTCTAGGAATAAATATAAGATACAACATCCATTTTTCACAGAGAAGAAGAGTGACACTGATCTACTAGCATCTAAATCACTCCCTTAATCCCAGCCTACGATTCCAGCAACAAAATCAATTCAAATTCCACCATATTTTCAAATTACTATCTATACAACAACCATAAAATAAAAATGGCAACTGCCTAGTTATCCTTTTTTTTTTCTGGAAGAAATCCTTTACGTAGCTATTCATTATATATCTTAAATTATATCAAAATATCAAAATTAACCACTACAAAATAATGTCAATCATCCAATTCCCTGGTGAGATTATAAGAAAACTCATATGCATTTCTGAATAATATTATAGACAAACTTCATTAATTGTATAATAGAGCCTTTCTGCAACTTATTAGAGAAGCCCGTATTGGAAGCAAACCCGTTGTCTGCTTGATACAACCCAGCCCATAACCTCAGTGCGTTGCTTGTATCATATGTATTCTGCCGTGTGAGGGATATCATGAGGTAGGAGACGAGAAAAAAAGAAGGGTAGATCTCATTTTTAATTTGGAAATAAGTAGTTCTAAAAAACGATCTTAATTCGGGTAAGGAAGACTTGTTGGTTGGTTTTATAGACACGGTCCCCGACTGTGGCGAACAATGGTCGAAGATAGATTATACTTGTGCGTGTGTGTGGGTGGGTGGGGGGATGAAGATTGATGCGAGAGGCGAGAGGTCACCAATTATGCGACCTGGCACTGTGCTCATCACCAGGTCGTCAGACATTAGGTCGCCAACAGTGCGACCTGGCACTGCCCTCTTCTTGAGGTCGCTAAGCAGTTTAT
>BMAC01000009.1:2680586-2705747 GCA_014905375.1 Phtheirospermum japonicum | reverse complement strand
TTACCTTTTCTACTTGTTGTGCTTGTCTTCAGGGTAAAAGTCATAAACTACCTTTTTCTCCTTCGGAGACCGAATACACAAAACCCTTTGATCTTGTACATACTGATGTTTGGGGTCCTGCTCCTGTCACAAGAAATCCCTACAAGTTCGGTTTGTCCCCTCCATTGATCAGACTGCCGATGTCTTCACCAAACCTCTATCTCATCAATTCTTTGCTCGGCTCAGAAACAAAACTCTCCGTTGTTCCTCTCGCCGCCCTCGAATTGAGGGGGGATAATAGAGAGCGACCTGATAAGCCCAGGTCGCCTGGTCATAAACTGCTTAGCGACCTCAAGAAGAGGGAAGTGCCAGGTCGCACTGTTGGCGACCTAATGTCTGACGACCTGGTGATGAGCACAGTGTCAGGTCGCATAATTGGTGACCTCTCAGGTCGCACGATCGGTCGATCAAAGGACGAGTGTACTACCAACAATGAGTCACAGATAAGGACAACATACCCGACGTCAGCTGATGGTGTCAGCCCCAATTCAGTACATCCAGCTGTTAGGATGTACTGTAGCAATAATAACCACAGAATTTGAATTAATGTACTGTAGCAGTTTTAGCCACATATTTTAGGGTTACCTTTACTATAAATAGTGGCACATTCCCTGATGTAATTAATAAGAAATGAATGAATGAATTCTGGGCAAAAAGATTGAATACAAAATATTTTCCAAATATGTGTTCTTTACTTTCTTTCAGATATATGGATACGGTAAAAAGTGATCACATAATATGAGAACGATAGTATTTACCTATATGTGTGTGTTTGTGCATATATATATGCGCGCACACACACACACTAGCATAATACTCATGTGAACACATGGATATATATAAAATATGTAAATATATACACAAACATACTACAATATTGAGTGTAATAAAAATATATAAGTATTAAGAATAAACAAATAATAATATTTAAAATTATATGATTTAATTTACCAACTACATTTTTTTTATATAGTATATTATTAACTATATTTACATATCTACCGTCTTTGTCACAGTAAAGTGTTTTCAGTCATTTTCTACTTTTACTCTTGACATTGAAATATAAAGTTGACCATTTCTAAAAATTTGTGATATAGACGGAATGTGGTATTTATTTGTTGTATAATATTAATATAATAAAATATATTTTTAATACTACACCAAATAATAATGCAAGATAATAAATATTTTATTGTGAAAAACAAAAATAAATAGAGGAGAATATAGGCCTTTTTTCTAAAAACTATATTTGAAAGATTTTAATAAAAAATAACGGTGAGGGTATGTTAGATTTGGTAAATATATACAAGAAATTTTATTCAAAATAAGATCATATTTTGAAAATAATAAATAAAATTCCACATATTTCAAATAAGTTGAAAGGGAACAAAGTTGAAAACATAGAGCATCTCGTGATATCATATCAGGATACAATTTGAGACCTGTTGAAATTATCCCAAAAATCCCAAATGTATCATGCATTTTTATCTGTATATAATATCAAAAAATCAAATAAATATATGCCCCCCTTCAAAATTAGGTAGCTAATTTTGAAACAACAAATGAGTATCTGATAAGAATTTAAATAAGCACTATAATCTGGTGATGAATATAATGGGGACAAATGCAGAATGAAGAATTCTAAACATTGAATTATGGACCATTATGGATTCTAAAAATAAAGATCAGTTTTATCTGAATAATTATTTAAGGTCTATGGAATAAACCCTAAATTACAAAGAACAATCGTGCACTTTCAAAATTTTATAGAATCTCGTCAAAACAAAAACCACATGCACAAAGGAAGACTGAAAAAATTTAATCAGAAGTTTATTTCATTTCTAATTCATGGATAAAAAATAAAATACATATATAGAGGAAGAGTACCCTTTGCCTATGTGAAAGGTTGAACAATCATTACAACTCATTTTTGATAGCTTATAAAACTCTATTTGACATCTCAATTCAACCATACACATAAATCGATTATGAATTAAGAATTATAATTAGAAATAAAACCAAAGCTCATATGTCAAATCTTTTTTGAGGACATTTAAGAATGAAGAGAAGAATGATAAGGATATTAAAAAAAAACTTAAAAAACTAAAATACCAAGGGGTTGATTTTCTCTTGAGAATATCGAGGGATATTCCTACAGTAGTCCATTGGTATTACTGAGGGATTACGTGAGTGAGGACAGAGCGTGTTTTAAAACACGTATCACGCAACGCGCGTTGCGTTTTGATCACAACACCGCGTAGCGTAAATAGCAATGTGTATTGCGTGAGCTACTTAAACACGTTATTTTAATATTAAAAAATAATTATATATTTCTTGTGAGTTATTTTTAATACACGCGTTGCGTTTTGATACCAATGTCACGTAGTGTAAATAGCGTTGTATATTGCATGAGCTATTTAAAAATGTTATTTTAATATTAAGAAATAATTGTATAATTTTTGTGAGTTATTTTTAATATAAAATAATAATTATTTTTTTTGAAATATAACTTAATATATAATCTCAACAAATAAAGTATAAGATCCAACAAGTATCAAACAAAAATTACAATACAAAACACAATAGAAGAAAATGAATAATATAGAACTTCATGATAGTATATAATAAATTTTAAACTTTTGTAAGAATATCTAGACACAAGTAGTCAAATTGATCGACGGCTATCATGTAGAACAAATAATATAAATGGAAAAAAAAGGGTGTCCACAATTAGTAAAAACCACTCATTGCTAACGAAAGTTGGATGGTTTTATTTATATGAAAATAAAAGTTGTTTTCTATTTATATAGAAATACCGATCAAAAAAACGGTCAATTACATAATATAAATAAGAAAAGTGGTGTCAGAAAATCACTTAAACACACCGATTATTAATAAAAGTTAAAATCTTCTTATTCGCGATAACGTAATCAATGGCATTCAGCATTTTCTCGCAAAAAAAAAAAAATTTAGTGTGTTTAAGTGATTTTTATATAATATAAATAAAAAATGGTGTAAAAGACTTACTCAAACGCACTGGTTATTTTTAATATAAAATAATTGTGTATTTTCTTATGAGTTATTTTTAATATAAAATAATTGTTTTTTCTCAAAATATAACTTAATATATAATCTCAACAAATAAAGTTAAGGCCCAATAAGTATCAAACAAATATTACAATTCATAAACCACAATAGAAAATAACGAATAATATAGAACTATATGAGAGTATATAATAAAATGTAGGGTACCAAAGAATTAGTAAAAACCACTGATTGTTAGCTAAAGCCGGATGGTTTCTGAAAAAAAAAAGTTGTTTTCTATTTATATAGAAACACCGTCAATATCAATGACATCCAGTGTTTTCTCGCGGATAAGAAAACTTTAACGTTCATTGTGTTTAAGTGATTTTTACATAATATAAATTTAAAAAAATGAAATTTAAAATTTTCTTATTAGCGAGAAACTACTGGCTCATGGAGTGGGAAGCAAGAAAAACAAGGAACAATAAATGAGAACATACAAAATAAGGATCGAGTGGGAAGCGATAAATATGCGTACAAATACAGATGAAAGGAAGAAGAGAATGATAGGAGATAGAAAGTGAAAGAGGGCAAGAAAATAAGGATAGAATGGGAAGATAGAAAATTATATGAAAAAATAAGTAAAAACTACGTACAGATACATCGAAGAAATTATTTTTATAGAGTGACACGTGGGAACGTAAAATTCTAAGTGTACATTGAATTAGTAAATTTGGGTGAATACACACACGCGCGCGCGCACACACACACACACACACACACACCACACACACACACACACACACCACACACACATATATATATATACTATATATATATATATATATATATATACTATATATATATATATATATATTCGTATCAGCCCCTATATAGTGGAAGAAAATTGTGGCTACCCCCCTATACTGAGTGGATAGACACTCTCCAAACTTTATGTTCGATTGGATAGTTGATGTTAAGGAGGTTTTTTTTTTTCTTTAAAAAGAAAAACTAACTAACTAGCACGAAACCATAAAACTACTTGTTGAGGATGTTTTACTTAAAGAAAATGAGGATTTAATTAGTTTTAAAAATGGTAAAATAGAGAGTGAAAGTTTTGAAGGTCTCAGATACTAGCATAAATTTAAACGAAGTACAAATGTTAGTTACGGTGTCGGAACATCCGTACTAACATTTATGTATTTCTGCAATAAAAAAAACAAAAAAAAAACAATAGAAGGACACTTGTAAATAATTTTGTTTATGAGTTGAATAAACTCATGGAACGTGACCTCAGGCTAGAGATATTACTTGAGTTAACAAATTCGTTTTTATAAATTGTAAAAATGAATGCATCTAGTAATATATGAAAAACTCCGGAATGAGCTAATCTTTTTGAACAGTTTATGAATCGCTCGTAAAACCTTCAAGCTTGAACAAATCCAATCTCGAAGAACTCTCATACGATGAGTGATGTATTTGTATGCTTAGTGATCTTTCTATTTTTCTCTCTCCGTAATTGATGTTCATCAAAAGCCAAGCAAGATATATATACTCCAACTTCCTTGAAAGAGTTCTAGTTACACAAAACAAAGTTTGGATAAACATCTTGAGATAATAAGTAGATAAGTACTAAGAAAAGACTTACTAAGATAAAGGACTCTAATTATTTGCTAGATTAACCTACTAAATATTCTAACAAACTTAAGTGTCCAGAAGGGGAAATAACACTTTTTTAAACAAAATAACCGATAGGATGAATAAAACTTATTAATCAAAATAATCGACCGAAAGAAATTCCTATCAATCTCCCCTTTTGCCTTTCTGGACAAAAGTCGCTTTAAACAACTCCCCCTGAGTTACATAGCTATAAACTCCCCCTGAATAGTAGAGGACTGCAGAATGTTAGCATGAATGACAATGGTAATAACAAAATAGATCATAAATAAACAATTAGTCAAGGAAATATAAAGAAATAAAATCCAGCCAAAAACAAGTTCAAAAGTACAAACAGAATAATTAAAACAAAATATAAGAAAAGAAACACAGTATTGTCGCTTGTTCAGGTACTATGAGACCGGTTCCTCATCAAACACCTTGGGGGTAGTTATGAGAGCCCCATCATCGTCATCAATTTCAGCAACTACTTTCTTCTTTCATTTGTCTGCTGTTGTTGGCTTCTTGCATTTTTCTTCTCCCTCTTTTTGAACAGAATGCAAAAGAAGTGCCTTTGTGTAGAATGCCCGCAAAGTCATCAGGCCATTAATATAGGTATAGGCTCCTGCAATCTGCTGATCTATAAAGCTCAGGTGCACTTGTAAATCAGAAACAGTAATAGGTATAGAGGTAGGTGTGTCAGTGACACCAAGACTAACATCCTGAGCAGTAGTGGCACACTTCATCTGTCTCATCATCTGAAGATGCCAGCGACAGATCAATAATGTGATTTGGTCCCTCAAAATGCATATGACTGAGCCCAAAGAAATTAGGCTCCCCACTGAAATGCTCCTCACCAAACTGCTGCAGCCCCTGATCAACCAAAATTGAGTAGATAAGAGAGGGAAAAGGCAGACCAACTTTGGTGGCCGAAGAATCATCAAACTTGGTCACACAATCGAACACAGTACTAACCTTATCTGAAACAGAGCACGTGCCTGAGATCGGGTCACCGTTGTAGTGTTCGTAATTGGCACCAAGTTACACACAACCACCTTATGAAGGACAGAGTACAGGGAAGTAAGATGTGAGCTAAGAAACTGTTTTGGAGACTTCTTCACTCTCCCACTTGTGATGAATTTGATCACCTCATCAAATTCGTCCAATGTAACACCTTTTTCATAATCTTCACTCTTTAAAAAGTTGTTGATGACAATGGGTGTCAACAGATAGACTTTTTATCTAACAGAAACTTTGCTATAATTCTCATACACTTGATTTTATATCGAGGGAAGCGTATTAGCATAAAATTCAAGAACCGCCTCCCTTGAGTATGGCATAACAGTTGTCATAGTACAAGATAGACCCTTTTTCCTAAAAAAACTGTTCAAGTTTTTCTTCTAAAAAATTCCAAAATCTACCCTCCTCTCATCAATAAACACACGATTGTGTAACTCATTAAATCATTCTCTAGCTTCAGCAGTGTAAAAGCAAGGTGCAAAAGCTTTACTTACCTCAATCTCCTCATCATTATAATCAGACTCCATGTCAGTACTGTTTTCTTCCTTGGATTCATCTTCTGTCCACATTAGGTCATCTCCAACTGTTTCCTCAAGATCTGCTGGAACAACCTCTAAATCATCATCATCAAAATTATCTGAGGCAGTGATCTTTTGGAAGAAGAGCAGGTGGTCATGGTAGGAACAACAGGAGGTGCACTTGGCAAGCCAGAATCCTTGTTCTGCAGTGGTGTGCCAACATCTTCACCAACACGAGTCTCCTCAGTTGAGTTTCAGATGACTTACTTAAGGGTGATGGTGAATTTGCACTAGGTAAACTAAGAGCCACTGATGCAGAGGATACAGGGCGCAGCTTGAGCAGGCTCCTTAGACTTTCGTAATTTCAGCAACATAAATGCCAAAGGAGCATCTTCATCGGACAATAGTTCTTCACCTCCAGTCTCCTCGGGTTCAGAGCCAGGTGAAACCATATTCTGAGGAGTCAGCCTGTGCCATTTAGCTCTGAACTTGCTCAATTGTTCAGTATCTAAGTCAGTGAAGAAAGAGTTAGTAAGAATTCCTTGTTTTGCATCAATTGATCCCTTAGGAGGAGCATAGTCGGAGTCATCACTTTCCGTGTCATAGACCACTCCCTCCTCCATAAGGTATATACTCTCCAACGGAACTCTACAACTTCCGCTTGACCTGCTCTTTGGAACTTCCTCTGGAAAGTATCCAGTCTCTACCCCTCGAAGACGTCAAGACCTTATTAGTAGTGGGTTTCTAACTCTCCCAAAAGTTTCTACAATAAACTACAAAGTGGGCGGATTATCGATGTAACTTTCATCACCTTGGTTCCCCAAAAAGATGACAGCATAAGGTTCAGTTGGATCTGAAACCGGAACCAGATATAGGTTAGCAGTCGGATTGAAATTGGGAAGAGATTCCTTAGCAGGAGCAATCGATTTTTTGCATCACCCTTTTTAGGGTAAGGTGTTGGGACAGATCCACCAACGTCAGTTTCGACAGTAGGGGAAGCTCCATGCTCGCCTCGAAGATCTAGGGGCAAGTATCTTAGCAGTGAAACAGAAACAACGTCGACTTCCAACATTGTCAGCAACTCCGGTAGCAGATGAGTGGATCTCTTGAAGGATTTCCCCTTTTTCGAACTCGTTTTTCTTTCAAAAAAAAATTGCTCGCGGAATTCGGGAAGTTTTTTCTCGGAATATGCTCTGACCAACAACAGACAATCTGGCACCTTTATCTTAAAAAAACTAAACTTCTTGGCTAGTGTGTTAGTGGGAGAAGAGGTAAAATAACAAAATAAGATAAAAGGGATACCATAATAGGCCTAAGATCAAAAGTACCTTATCCCACTCCCCCTTATTAAACAACCCACCAACATTAGACCCAAACAGACTTGAATTAATAAAGCGCATAAACACCTCTTATCCACAACATCTCGATTATAACCCACAAGACAATATGACAACAAATAATAATAAATTTTGGGTAAGAGAAAAATATAATATTGTTATGAGCATATCTTTACTTATAAGGACTATACGAACAAAATTCACCAAACATGCATGTCTTAAATTCATGTCTAAAAGAATGACCTGGTAAACTGGAAAATCACGTAAAACTCGCAATTACAGTAGGATGTTGGTCCTTGTGTAACGACATTGGAGATGATATTCAATCAACAAAGTTAATGAGTTGACGGTCCTTAACCCGATCAATGATTGTGTCATTTACATTGTGTTTGAGGGTTTTTGTGTTCGAGAGTAATGAAACTTCCACTCAATCAGCAGAAGAGTAATCTAAGAGCATGATTCTTGAAATTTTGCAAAAATTTCACAATATATCTTCATCCATAAATAGATGGTTGGGACATCCTTCAAACCACTGTGCATCAATTCTTTAAGTGCACCAAGAGAAACACAGGTTTCTGCGAGAGTTGACCCACAATTGTCGGTTTGAATTTTTCAGAACCCTTTTGATATCACACGTGAGACACAATAACTTCCATCAGTTGTGAGTAATGAAATCTCTAATATGTGTTATAAAAAGAAAATAAAAATGCATGTCTAAGAAGTTAGTTGCAGCTAATGTTACTAAGGATGCTGCAGCATATTCAATAACATTTATTCAACCACACATAAGTCGAGAGATCTCCTTAATCTGGAAAATCCCTTGTAGCTTAATGCTTTGGTAAATATGTTAGCAAGTTGATGTTCAGTTCCAATATGCTCAATACTAACAACATTTCTTTCAACCAAGTCTCGAATGAAATGATGTCTAATGTCTATGTGTTTTGTGCAAGAATGTTGTACTGGATTTTTAGAAATGTCAATGGCACTTGA
Organism: Phtheirospermum japonicum; assembly: GCA_014905375.1. NCBI lineage: Eukaryota > Viridiplantae > Streptophyta > Magnoliopsida > Lamiales > Orobanchaceae > Phtheirospermum > Phtheirospermum japonicum. The sequence continues at coordinate 2,697,163 of BMAC01000009.1, read as the reverse complement.
GTTATCACAAAAGATAGTATGCACATCACTTTGTAGCCCATACTCCTCTATCATTTGTTTTATTCAGAGCAGCTGAGCACAGGCATTACCAGCAGCTACATATTCGGCTTCAGCTGTTGACAAAGACACATAATTTTGTTGTTTCTATACCAAGAAACAAGGTTATTCCCTAGAAAGAAACAACCACCGGTTGTACTTTTCCTATCATCTAGATCACCTGCCCAATCGAAATCAGTGTACCTAATAAGATTAGAGTTAGTATCCTTAGTGTACCAAATTCCTAAATTGTATGTGCCAACAACATATTTAATTATGCATTTTAGTGTCTTTAAGTGAGTATATTTAGGATTTGACTGATAACGAGCACACAAACACACACTATACATAATGTCAGGTCGACTCGCAGTCAAATACAAAAGACTGCCTATCATGCTTCTATACACAGTGTGATCAACAATTTCACTAACATCATATCTAGACATTTTTTGACTTGATTCCATGGGTGTTTTCATGTGCTTAACATTTTCTAACCCAAATCGTTTCACAAGGTTTTTGGCACACTTAGCCTGAAACACAAAAATTCCACTATTATACTGCCTAATTTGCAGTCCTAAGAGAAAAGATAATTCACCTTCAATACACATTTCAAAGGTGGTAGACATGCTTTTCAAAAATTCTCTAAGCAGTTTGTCACAAGTGGATCTAAACACGATATCATCAACATAGATTTTAGCAATTACTATCTTGTATTTGCTTTTCAAAATGAACAATGTTTTATCAACTCAACTGCGTTTAAAATTCATTGATGTTGAGTAAGCCTATAATACCAAGCTCTAGGGGCTTGTGTGAGACCATAAAGAGCCCTTTTTGATTTGTAAACATAATGAGGTTTATGAGGATCTACAAATCCTCTGAGATGCTCAACATAGGCTTCCTCATTTAAAACGCCATTCAAAAAATCACTTTTTATATCCATTTGGTGAAGAGTAATGTTCAGATGACAAGCAATTTCCAGAAGTAATCTAATTGATTCAATCCTTGTTACAAGGGCAAAGGTTTCATAAAAATCTATACCTTCAACTTGGGTGAAGCCTTGTGCCACTAGTCTATTTTTATTTTGTACAATGTTACCTAACTCAACCATTTTAATTCTGAAAATCCACCTTGTTCCAACGATGTTTCCTATGCTTGGTCGAGGAGCCAAATCCCATACGCCATTTTTGACAAACTATCAAGTTCTTCTTGCATTGAATTTATCCAAAACTCATCTCTGAGAGATTTTTCCACCTTCTTAGGCTCTATGGAAGACACAAAACAAGAAATTTTCGTTAGGGAACAGCAGGATGCCATACATACCAGTTTTACCATTTCCTTAAAGTTAATATGTTTCTTGCGAGTGCTTATTTCATTTAAAGCTCCAATAACTTGGGAGGTGGGGTGATTCCTATGTATTTTGGAAGGAATGTCCTTATCAAGTGGATCAGAGGACACTGAGACTTCTGCATCATCTTGATCCACTTCAGATTCAGAGGATTCTGAATCGAACTTTTTACACCTACTTTTTATTTAAAAAAAAAAGCTCGTCCGCAAGAGAACGGAGCAGTTGTAGGCGGTAAGTTGGACTCGAGTCGAATCACAAGGAAGACTAATCAGAAGTTATTTCGGTGTTTGATTTTACGAACATAGAGCTGAAAGAAAAACTAAACTAAACACGCGATCCAATTTGGTTTGGGAGTTTCTAACATCTACGAGCAATAGAAAGCTTTGAAATGATTATGAAAACGAGGGATCTAGTGCACCAGAATCATCTCCACGATCACGGTTGTCAATCCCGATGGCTCTAAATGGTTCTAGGCACACTAGACCGATAAGTTTAGCCAAAATTCATAATCATGATTGATAACATAATCTCATCAAGCATGTAAACTCAAGCATCATCGGAATTCAATTAAACAATTATTCTAAGCATTGGAATAACTAAACTAACGAGAATTAACCATTAAACTACTGCAGTAAATGGATGTAAACTAAAAACGGGAAGAACATGATAAAACTAAAATGCAAATAATGGTAAAAGGATTATACTAAATTATGCTACCAAAGTACAACATCAAAATACAACGAAAACCAAAGATAAACTATAAATAATTAAGATAAGTGCAGAAAACTTATTCTCTAGAAAAGCAGTAGTAATCGAACGAGTCTTCAGCAAAGAGGAACGCCTTGAACGACGAACGGAAGAGAAATGATGAAACAAAGAACTATTAAACTCGAATTTTGTGTGTGATCGAAAGGGGGCAAGAACTGAGGTTTCTATATGATTTCTGAACCTTCCCCTAAGTTCCAGCCACCAATTACAAAGAAAAAGATGGGTTTCTATAAGTTTTCCCGAAAATAACCACTAAACTGTCGAAGGCGTCAATCGACACATGCCAGGCTCGGCGTCGACGCTTGCCAGGTCTCGGCATCGATGCGTGTGGCTTGCTGGTGTTGGCGCATAGTGCATCGGTCGATAGGGCAGTTGTCGATGCTCACAGAGAGTTTCATTAGTTTGAGGCGCAGGAGCATCGATGGGTGTGCCAGTCAAAGCGGGCGGCTCCCGGCGTCGGCAGCTAGTGTCGGCAGGACTCGGACCCAGTGTCAGCTCAGCACATTGCTCGTCCAATCTTCAACGTCTCGAAGCTGAAAGAGAAAATTAAACATAATTAGACTATTACTTATAAAATAAAGGAGAAAAACATAAAATGAGATAAGAAACGAAAAATACTAAAAAGAAGAGAAACAAGAAGAACAGAAACCTAAATCCCGACAAAACACACAAAACGCAATGCAAAAACACACAAATACCACATACAAATATGTACAAATCAGATTCTTCGTCAGAATTTACATAAGTTTTAGATGTTGGTTCTGGTGTTGCAGCATTTTCAGAAGCATCGGGTGCTGTGCCGAAAGATTCTCTTAAGTGGTTGAAGGATTAGATTGTGGACTTCGAACAAGATAAACCACATCATACTCAACCGAGTTTCCAGGAATATTCATGAAATCGTCAGACCTGACATTCACAGACTCAAGCAATTTTACGAGTTCTAAGATTAAAAACCCTATATGCATGATTATTAACAGAATACGACAAAAATACACACTTGTCACTTTTTGATTCAAACTTTGACAAGTAGAACCTGTCATTCGGAACATAACAAGCACAACCACATCGTGAAAATACTTAAGGTTTGGTTTCTTTCCAATGAGGATTTCGTAGGGAGTTTCACAGGTTCCAACCCTAAAGTAGACTCGATTTGAGATGTGACAAGCAGTGTTAAGAGCTTTTGCCCAAAATCTTTTTGACAAATTTTTAGAGATTAACATTTTCCGTGCCATTTCTTGTAGAGATCGGTTTTTACGCTCGGCTATGCCATTTTGTTGGGGTGTAATAGGAGAACAAAACTCATGGGAGATCCCATATTTATCACAAAAACTTTGAAAAAATGAGTTGTCAAACTCTTTTCCATGATCTGTCCTAATTCTGCCAATTTGCAAACAAAATTTCTTATTGACAAGTTTGGACAGTTTTCGAAAGCTTTTAAAGGTTTCAAATTTATCACAAATAAACTCAATCCAAGTAAACCGGAAAAAATCATCAAAAATGAAAAATGAGTATTTCTTACCACCAATACTTTCTAACCCAATTGGACCCATGAGATCCATGTGGAGGAGTTCAGACAGCGAGAGGTGTTGAAGTGTTGGAGCACAGGGTGAGACACTCTGGTTTGCTTTCCCTTTTGACAAGCACCGCAAAAGGATGGATTGTTAATTACTAGTCTGGGGAACACCTCTTACAGCATCATAGTTGAACAGTTTCCGCATCATTTTATAGTTAACATGCCCCATCTTTTGGTTCCACAGCTCAGATTCTGAAGGTTGTACGCTTTGACACAAGATTTTACTATTTACTTTGTAGCAGTTGGTGGTGGTTTGTGTACTAGTGAGAATGCATTGATCAGTATTGTTAAAGACTTCGCACAAAACTCGGTTGAATTTTACATGTAGATCATCATCGCATAGCATACTGATGCTTATAAGATTTGCGGCCAATCCCTTCACAAGTAGCACGTTCTGAAGCTTAGACCGTCCTTGAACATTTAAGGTAAATTTCCCAACAACTTGTCCATGTGCACCACCACCATATTGCACTTTACCACCAATGTGTTGGACAATGTCAACCAAGTATTCAGCAGATCCTGTTATGTGCTGGTAACACCCACTATCAAAGTACCAAGAGCCTTCAACACTAGACTTGAGAGAGATGTAAATCATATTACACTGAGTATTAGCCTTCTTACCCACACCATTCTAGATTTGCGAGCACTGTTAGTCCTCATGTTAGAGCAAAAGTTCTCTGGCACCGTCTTTTTTATGGGTGCAGGTGTCCTCTTTGACTTGAGTATTTTACAGAAGGGTCTGATATGTCCAAGTTCTAAACAATGATAACACACATAGGTATGTCTACGACGTTTGGAATTCTTTATAGAGACAGATCCCTCTGAAGATATGTCACCTTCTCGGACAAAGACATGAGCCTCAAATCCAATCCCGTGTTTGATCATGGACCCAATGGACATGATCTCCTCAAGTTTGGTCGTGCATGTGTTAAGCTTATTTAGGGTTAGTAAAGCTATTGAGAGTTCTGACCTTGCTCTGTCTAGTTCTTCTTCACGTTTAGTTAGAAGAGCTTCTAAATGTTAGACAACAGTTTGTTGTTTTTTATCCGTGCGTGCCAGTCTCTCATTTTTCCCAGAGAGAGTCTTAACTTTCTAAACCAATTTGCACCAATTTTCATAAAGTTCTTCATAGGCAGCTCCAAAGTCTTCATTATCATCAGTATCTTTAATGAAGAATGAGTTAAGACACCAGATGTCATTCACAATATTAGTGTCATCCCAGACAACACAAGCATTCAAGGCGGTAACTTCTTTAGTTTCTTTTGGTTCTTCCTCATCTTCTCCATCACGCATGGCAATTAGATTTCTCTTCCGCTAGATGTTGGCACATTCATGCCTGTAGTGACCAAACCCTCTGCATTCATGACACTGAACACTATCCATATCCTTGGTATTGTTCTGATTTTGGTGTTCAAACTTTACACTTGTGGGGGTCACATCCCTTCTTTGGAACCTATTTGTGTACTTAACCATTGGTCTTGGAGTGGAAGGTTCTGTAGAGGGTTTGATATGTCGATTGAAGGGATTCCTTGAGTTATTCTTATTCTTCAAAAAGTCACTGAACTTTCTTGTGATGAGTGCAATTCCGTCCTCGTCTAACTTAGCAGTCTCAGCTTCATGCGTCAGGGCTTCAAGATCAAGTTCTTCATCTTTAAAGGTAGGAACAGAGGGAGCAATACTTCTACATTTTGGTTTTTGATCTTGAGTTCCATCTCGTACGTTTTCAGAGATCCGACGAGTTCATCAAAACTCATCGTGGAAGTGTCATTGGCTTCTTCAATGGCCGTTATCTTCATGTTGAACTTTTCAGTCACAGAGCGCATGAATTTGCTCATAATCCTTTCATTGGATATGTAGGCACCTAATGATTGTCATTCGTTTGCAATATCGAGGATTTTGGCATTGTATTCGGCAATGGTTTCATTTTCTTCCATTCTTAGCACTTCAAATTGAGTTACAATCATTTCTAGTATCGTTCGTTGAACTCCTTTTGAACCTTCACAGAAGAGTTGCAGGACGTCCCATGCTTCTTTTGCAGTCTGAAGATTTGAAATGATTTTGAACAGAGAGACGTTCACAAAGCAGTAAAGAGCGTTCAATGCTTTGGTGTTTGCATTAGAGATAACAAGTTCCTCGGTAGTCCATTCGATCTCATTTTTTAGAATAATGTCTCCATCCGAATCATCTAGCCAGGGAGCCTCCCAGCCTACCAAGATTGCACGCCACGGTCTTTTATCCATATTTTGATGTAAGCACGTATTCTTTCTTCCCCATATCGCACACTTTGTCCCATCTAATACGAGTGGTTGGATTGCAGTATTCATAACAATATCCATCGTTTTTCTTCAAAGAAAAAAGGATCAGCACTTAGTAATGTCAAGTGATGGCTTTGGTACCAATTGAAAGTTTTGAAGGTCTTAGATACTAGCATAAATTTCAACGGAGCACAAATGTTAGTTACGGTGTCGGAATATCCGTACTAACATTTTTGTCTATGAGTTGAGTAAACTCATAGAATGTGACCTCAGTCCAGAAATGATATTACTAGAGTTAACTAATTCGATTTTGCAAATTGTAAAAATAAAAACATCTAATAATATATGAAAAAAATTTGAATGAGCTGTTCTTTCTGAACAGTTCTTGAATCGCTCGTAAAATCTTCAACCTTGATCAAATCCAATCTTGAAGAACTCTCATACGATGACCGTTGTATTCGTATGATTAGTGTTCATTATGTTTTTCTCTCTCTATAGTTGTCGTCCTTCATCAAAAGTCAAGCAAAATATGTATACTCTAATTTCTTTGAAAGAGTCTTACTTTTACAAAATAAAATTTAGATAAACATTTTGAGATATTAAATAGAGAAATATTAATAAAAGATTTATTAAGATAAAAGATTCTAATTATTTAAATTAATCTACTAAATATTCTAACAAACTGAAGTGTGCAAGTAACACTTTTTTAAAACAAAACAATCTATAGAAAGAATAAAACTTATTAAACAAAATTATCGATAGGAGAAAGAAATTCCTATCAGACAGAAAACTACATCCTTCTTTCCCCATTTTTTGTATTTATATTTTTATGTTTTATATCTTCCTTTTATGGAGTTGTGGCCTTCCTTCTCGTAGAAGTAAATACTTTGGGTTTTGCTTAGGGCGATGTTAGATTTTTCCACGTAGATCTGATGGAATTTGGATCTCTGGTCGTTTACCTTTGTTTCATTTGTTGAAAAAGATGTAGCAATTAAATTAATCTACCTACACTTTTTTGTTCTTTTTGCACTATTGATCAATGGAAATTACTCTTCCTAATAAAAACAACGGAATCATGGTATTTATACCTCTTTCATCGATATTCCACATTTCATTCCCAACTATTTGGAGCTTAAAATTTAACTAGTGGGAAAATATTTACCATTCTTGCTTTTAAGTGAGTTTTATTATGGATCAAATTATAACTTCATCCAAAATCAGTGAACCTAATCAATTTATTATAAAAATAACTATTGGGTATTAGTGAAATTCGACTTGCTCGTTTACACTGGGGCAAATTATAAATTTTGTTCAGTAATATATGTTTGGTGAAATGTAAAATCGTTTTTTCCCCAAAATAAATAATATATTACAAATGAGTTGCACAATCTTAGTAGGTTGCACTCACACTTATTAATTGCTCAAGGATCTAGCGTGTGTGTGAACTTCTGATTTACAACATAATACTTTTATATATATATATATATATATATATATATATATATATATATATATATATATATATCACTGTCAAAACGGACCAAAGTCCGCGGGCTGGCCCGTCAGCTCGTGCAAAAGGGCGGGTTGGGCCGCTCTTCTTGCAGCCCGTTTGATCGCGTACTTTTTCGGCCCGCTCCGTGAACACCGCGGGCCGGAGCGGGCCAGCCCGCGGGCTGGCAACTTTTTTTTATAATTTATATTGGTTAAATTTGAAGGCATGTTTGTATTCTTTTATTTCTATGAGCCCATTAGCATACTTTAAATATTATAATAACTTTTTTAAAATTTTAATTTCATTTTTTATAATTTTTTACATAAAAATAAGATTTTATAAAAAGAAAAAAAAAACGGACTGCCCGCGGGCGGGCTGTGGACCTAGGATATTTCAGCCCGCGAAAAAATGGGCTGGCCCGCGCCCGCCCCGTTTTGGGCCAGCCCGCGGCGGCCGAGCGGGCCAGCCCGTTTGACACTACTATATATATATATATATAATATGTAGAATTAGGTTAAAATGAGAATCATATCCCTATATGTGAACCGATGGTCAATTAAGGGTTTAAGATCTAAATAAATGGAGTTCAGATTTTTTTTTTTTATAATAAAAGCACTACTGGTGTATATAACTGAAATTTTAATAAAGCACTAAAGTATTAGTTCGCATATAAGGACATATTTCTCATTTGAACCCACCCCTCTATATATATATATATATATATATATTAGGATAGTGATTTATGTTTGTCTTATATATATATATATATTATGTATTAATATCAATATATTTTGTGAAAAGTGTTATTACGAGAACCAAAATTTGAACTATAATAGTAGAGTAGAACAAATATAAATCACTACCCTAATGCGTTCTCTCAAATTGAGGGACCTTCTTACGTATAATACAACTATTTGTTATGGTCGTGTTCATAGTGACTTGTGTATCTGCCAAATAGTTCTATAGGATCAAATTTTATTGATTTTTAGCTAAACTACTTTAAATTTTATTAAGTTTTATCCAAGGTTCGAATAGGCGTAAGGCGTGGTAAGACGGCGAGGCCAAGCCTCAAGCCTTAAAAGCTTAGGTTTCGCCTAGACGCGAAAATGCGTTTATATATATATATATATATATATATATATATATATATATATATATATATATATATATATATATATATATATACATATATATATATATATAATGACGATTGAATGCATTTCTAGAGTCCCGTATTTACTAATGCTTGAACTCTTTCTTCTGTATCGAGCATCATTGAAATACGCAATAATACTATATCTACGGAAAATGCAATTGGTGGGAATTTCAATCGGGATACCTGAATCATTCGCGCGTTCTTAAATCGATTGGTGTGGAATGATGTATCTATTTCTTCTTCTCTTTGAGAATAAATTAGAATTATGATAAAGAGTGGTCGGATATATATATAAATAAAAGTTAGCACAATAATAATCATCCATACAAAATTAACTAACTATTACATTTAGTTAGCACAATAATAACTATTTGCTCATACGATTAGGTAACAATTAAACACCATCTGATATTCATATTTCTCCAATATAGTATCAGATATAAGTAAAATAAGATAAGACTTATAACTTATATGCATAGTCAAAATATTAACTTTACATGACTTCTTAGTTTGGGTTTGGGAGTATTAATTTATAAAATAATTTATTATGGCCCAATTTAAAAATTAAGATAATATTAATCGATCATCGAAAAGGCATACGCCTTTACACGCCTAGGCGGTCAGCTTTTGTGTTGACCTTCTTTTTCACGCCTACCCCATAGGAAGGGCGTTTTGTTCGCGCCTTACGCCTAGGCGGCGCCTTTTGACACTTTTTCGAACACTGGCTTTATGTGATGCTTACTGTATTTGCCTATTTTACTATTTTACTTTCACTGCATTGGTTCATTCAGCAACCCACCAATGAGAAATTGAGCCACAACATTTAAAAAAAAGGAAAAAAAAATCCCCCAACAAGGTATCAATCGACTAAAAATTCGAGTTCATGATTCAGGGAGAAAGATTCTACACACAACTATAATTTGCAATATCATATTATACACTTAATTTATTTGATAATAAAATAAAATATGCAATTACCAGCAGACTCAATTAGTATATGTTTAGGCAAAAAATTACACCTGATATTGTTTTTCCCTAAAATGTAGTGTTATAAAAATGGGGAACACTCTCGTAAGGCCTAACTAACGGATCATCCGTTAGGACAAAATCTCATACCAATATATTCTACTACAAAAGTCAATATATTATAGTAAAAAATTAATACATCATATTACCACTACGTAATAGTATAATAACAAATATTTCATTGCACGAGTCAGATACTTATGAAAAATCAATACTTTCAACTATAAAAACCAATACATCATAGTACATAAACTAACACATTCTCGTATCAGATTAGATGGCCTAACGGATCATAACTCGTCAATCTGGCCTAACACAAATGTTTGCCTATAAAAGTTGACTCAAGCGCTATGCATCCTTGGTTGAAGCGATTTTGTTCAAATTAATAGAAAAAAAGTGTCTCGGCTGAAAATTGTGATAAGCACCAACCTAAGCAGTCAATAATCAAAATAAATAATCAAATTAAAAAAAAAAAGAGTAAGCCTAGGCATCGTGTAAACTGTTTAAGCGGGTGTTTGGTTAAATTTATTTAAAAGATCTTATTCCATTGTACATTTTATAAGATGTTCTGAGAGCTGATAAGTTGTTAAATATTATTTTAAAATTAAGTTGTCAAAATTAATGTTCTATAAAAAAAAAGGTGTTAATAAATAAGGTGAGGTCGAGGTATTTAGTGTTATCAAATTATTTCTTAAAAAACAAAACAAAACAACTAGTAAAACAAGAAATTGAGACTTGTGAAATTTAGAGTTTCCTTAAAACAAATTCGCTCTGTATAAACTTTTGTTTCTCATGATACAACGGAGCAAACCAAATTTTATTCCAGCGAACAGAAAAGAAAACTAAAAATGAACACGAAAAATTATTGGAACCTGTATTTATATGCTGGAGAGGAGCCTCTCAACTTCTGTCCAGGTTCATAATGCATGTAACTTCCACCAGTTACTAATGAATTGAAAGTATAAATGAATTCTGTTGTTTCAAATTCAAAATCAAAAACTGACAGTTTCAAAGTTGAAAAATAATTTCAAACTCAATATCAAACACTGACAATTTCAAAGTTGAAGAATAATAGATCTAACTATTATGATTTGCTCAGTAGATTTCCATGATACGACTGGACCTTACAAAAGAACTGCATATCCACTTGTAGACCTAGAGTCTTTGATATTCGATATCCAGTTGGCATCCGTATAGCCCTGCAGAACATTTAGATATTTACCATAGTGCAATCCAATATCACGAGTATATCTCAAGTATTTGAGTAGTCTCACTATATTCCAGTGTTTATCTCCTGGATTACTAGTATCTACTCAGTCTACTCATTGCACCAGCAATGTCTGGTCTTGCAAAACTCACCAGGTACACCAGACTCCGTATTACTCTTGAGTATACTACTTGAAAAATACTTCCACCTCTGTTTTTCGATAGATGCTTATTTGTATCTATCGGGTCCTAGCATGAAATCAATCTTCCTTATTAAATCTCTCAAGGATTTTATCTACATAATGTGATTGTCTCAACATAATGCCTTGTGATGTTATATAGATTCTAATTCCAAGTATCACATCAATTAGACCCATATGTTTCATGTCAAATCTCGAATTCAACATGTCTTTTGTGAATTTAGCAATCTTATCAATCCTCCCAACAATAAGCATTCTTTCACATAAAGACATAAGATAACATATCCTAATTCATTGTCTTTAATGTAAACGCATTTATCATATTCATTAATTTTTAATCCACACTCCTTCATGGAATTATCAAACTTCTCTTGTCATTACTTTGGAACTTGCGTTAAGCCATACAAAGACTTAACCAATTTGCAAACCTTATTCTCTTTCTCTGGAGCCGAGAACCCTTCAAGTTGCTCCATGTAGATTTCTTCTTCTAAATCTCCATTTAGGAAAGCGGTTTTTATACCTATTTGATGTCATTCCAGATTTTTCAAAGCAACTATTGCAATAATCATCTTGATGGATGATATTCTAGTTACTGGGGAATATGTATCAAAGTAATCAAGACCTTGTATTTGTCCGTAACCTTTAATTACAAGTCTAGCCTTATACTTATCAATCGTTCTGTTAGCTTTCATCATTTTTTTTTTGAAAATCCACTTATATCCTAATGGTTTACTTCCAGGAGGAAGATCCACTAGTTCATATGTGTGATTTTGCAAAATTGAATCAATTTCGCTTTTAATTGCCTCTTTTCATAGAGGTCCTTTCGAAGAGCTTACTGCTTCAAAATAACTTTAAGGTTGAGTTTCAACCATATAATTATGAAATACAGACCAAAGAACTTTTTTAACCTAGCTCTCTTGCTTATATGTGGTTGTACCTCAACATCTTCATCATGTTCTTTTTCCACTACTTCTATAGTCATTTTAATGGAACTAGATTCCATTCCAGACTTAAGTGGAAACATATGTGATTTTTACACATTTGTGTGTGATTTTTGTATGTTTATGCGTCTTGTCTTGTGTGCTTTAGTCGGGTTTTAGTCGTATTTTATTCCCTTTTTCCTTATTTTGCATTTTCGTAGTGTTTGTCATATTTTTAATGTTTTTCGTATTTCTCTTTTACTTTTTTGTAGATTTTTATGTTATTTTGATTTTCTTTGTTTAGAATAGTCGATCAAGCCTAAGAGTGTTCGCGAGGATCACAACTGGCTCGATTTGACGAAAACACGACTCGGACCCGCGAAGTACAACCACCGATCGACGCCCAATCGACACGCCATCGATGCCCAGTCAATGCGCCATCGATGATGCTATTTTTCAGAATCGGTGGTCAAACTATTTTTTGCCATTTTTGGGCAAAAGGACTATTTTGTCCACGCTTTCAACCCTATAAATTCAACCTCTCTTTTTAGAAACAGAAGCTTCTTCAACTCCGACAACCCAAGAATGCTCTCTATTTTCTCTTCATTTCTTTTCTCCAATTTCTTCATTTCAATTTTCATCTTTTAGTTTTTAATAGAATATTTCTTGAGCTTTGCTTGGATGTTAGATGTAGTTTAATCTAAATTTGCGGATTTCTTATTTGAGTGATGGAATTCTACATTGTTTATTAGTAAGATTCCAATTTCCTTTCTTTAATTATTACAATTTCTTGTTTCTTTGTTTATGTTGGGTTTGTCTAGGTGTTTGATTTTCAGAAATTCATACGATGATAAAGCTTATTTCTTCATTTCTTATTTTCTTTCAAGCTTTTGTTCTTTAATCGTGTTCATGATTGTCTTGAGTTTGTATTGCTGCGTTTCTTGATGATTTGTATTTAAAATTCATGGGTCTAGTTCCTAGATGAGTTTAGAACTATCAATGGTATTGTTGTGTGTTTAATTTACAAGTTGGGATCGACAACCCCAGCTCATAGATTAAGTGTTCTATGAAATGCCAATTGATTGTGGAGACGATTCTAGATCCCTAGACCCCTGTTTCATTAATCTTTTCAAAGTTTTCGATTTTATTTCTCATTATTTAAATCACCATCTTATTACAACTTTTCAAATCAAAGTTCAATCGCGTGTTGAGAATAGATTTTTCCTTATTCTCTCATTCGTGAATCAAACACGAAAATTGCTCCTGATTAGTCTTTTTCAAGAGATTCGACTCGAGTCAAACTTTTCACTTACAATTGCTATGTTCTCTTGTGGACGGACTCTTTTTTCTTAATAATAAAGTAAGTGTATAAAGTTTGATTCAGTATATTTAAAGAACGAATCATTTTGTGACTCCATTATCGTATTCTTGTGTATTTCTTCAATGTTAGATTCATGCACAATAAACCGATAAGCACTACTGTTATGTGCACATCCAATGAATATGTAATCAATAGTTTTTTTGTCCTATTTTCACCTTCTTTAGTATACTTAATGCAGCCTTAGCAAGACACACCCAAATTCGTAAGTATTTGTAAGATGGAGTTTTTCATGCCATTTTTCATACGGGCTTTTGTTCAATTATTTATTTGGGCTTATTTAAAATGCAATGAGATAACAACAAGCCCACCCCACCCCCCCACATGTTATGAGGTAATCCAGAACCCAACAACATTGTATTCATCATTTCTTTTAATGCACGATTCTTTCGTTCAACACCACAATTTTTTGTGGTGAATAAAGTGTTTGGTTTCATGCCTTATTCCATGTACACCATAAAAATGTGATTCATATTTACCCCCTCTATCACTTATTATTACCTTGGTCCTTTTATTTATTTTATTCTCAACTTCATTTTTATAGAGAATGAACTTCTCTATTGCTTCATCTTTACTTTTCATAAGATACACATAATAAGATTTAGTGCAATCATCTCAAAAGTAATGAAGTACTTATTTCCACCATGAGTTGGTTTGGCCTTTAAGTCATAAACATCAGTGTGAATTAATTCAAGTAGTTTATTATTTCATTCATTCTGAAATGGTAATCGAGTCAACTTTGCTTCTACACAAGTTTCACACTTATGTTTTGCATCAATATGAAGCATAGGTGTGCATTTCAATTTCATTAATCTGCGCAAAGGTATTATAAATGACATGTCCTAGTCTACCATGTCACATTATAGAAGACTCAAGCATATAAACGAAAGAGTTATTAATTTTATTGATACTCAACTTAATAGTCATTACATTGAGCTTGAATAGCCCGTTACATTCATAATTCCTTCCTACAAATGCTTTATTCTTGGTCAGAGTGACCACATCGGACTAGAAAGTTATAAGAAAACCAATTTTGTTCAACAGAGAGTCAGATACAAGATTCTTTTGAATTTCCGGTACATAGAGCACATTGTTCAAAATCAATTTCTTCGTGGAAGTAGACTTCAACACCACTTTTTCCAAGTCTTTGATATCAGACATGGCTGGACTTCCCATGAATAGTTTCTCTCTGTCAACATTTTCATCAAGGACATTAATAAGGTCCTTGCTTGAATATAAATGATGGGTAGCACCCGTGTCGATCCACCATTCACGTGGATTGGAACCCACTAGGTTCACATTAAGATAACAATAGCAAAGTGCATCTCATCAACATCTTTGGTTATATTCTCCACCATGTGAGCTTGCTGAGTCTTCTTAGGTTACCTACAATCAGAAGACCTGTGATTAGGCTTTCCACAACCGAAACAATCACCGGAGTTTTTTTTCCTTAAAATCCGTTGTCTTAGGTTTAAGTATTGTCTTTCTAACATTACTGAATGATAGCAGATAATTTAAGTGTTGCCTTTCCAACAACAAGTTCTTCCACCGTCATTGGTTTCCTCTTGTGCATCAGATAGTTTTTGAAATCATTTCAACTTGATGCACTACTGCAGAAACAGGATACAAAGGAGGCTAATTAACGGCGGTTGGCCCCGTGAAGAAATACAAGTCAATCAATCCACCAATCACCTTGTACGTAATCCGATCCCCAGTATACACAACATCCATCCCATTGCTATTGAGCAGCAAAGCTCCATGAGTCAGTCCCTTCGGAGACCTAACATCCATATAGAAAGGGTGGGACCCATACAAATTGAGATCAGTGTTCGCGCTACCAATATCGGCGTTCCATAGGGTAAGCGTCTGATTAGGCTGCAGCCTGAAAGCCCCCTTCGTGTGGCTCTCCAATGCCGTAGAGATTGGACTGGGGCGGGAGTGATGACGAGAGCTGGAGATATTGATCTTTGAAGATGAGGTATGTGGAGGGGCTGCGGCGGCGGGGGTGGCGTCGAAGAGGATCTCATCGGAGGAGCGGCGGCTGACGGCGAATCCGAAAGGGGTGGTGTTTGTGAAGGTGAAGATGAGGTCTGAGTCCGGGTGGGAGATCTGCGGTGGACGGTTGGGGAGGGGGGTCTCTAGGAGGGAGCGGTGGTGGCGGGCACGGTGGTCGCGGCGGCGGGGGAGAATGTTATTTGGGATTTCCCAGCGGGGGTTGTTGGCGTCTGTAATTTTGAGTCTAAAACGGTCCTTTGTTTCCAAGCTGCAAATGCAGATGCAGGCAATGAAACGCCGTTACTTTTGGTTTTAATTTTGTTACGTATTTTGATTTTAGGGAGTAAAATAGGAAAAAAAATATATATGATGTGGCGAATACAGATCGTCGAATGAGACACGGATCAACGGTCGAAACAAGTTGCTTGAGTTGGACGCGGATCGGTGACATGGCATTGGCAGACTACTTTCTACGGCGGTTCTAATAAAACCGCCGTTAAATGTCATCTTATTTACGGGCGGTTCTAATAGAACCGACGTTAAATTTACTGCAATAATTAACTCATGAACTAATTAACGTCGGTTTTTGAGGAACCGCCGTGAATACTTGATAATTCACGGCGCTTTCTTAAAAACCGCCGTTAATTAGTTCAGTTTTAACGTCGGTTTTTATAAAACCGCCGTAAAAGTGTACGATTCCTACGGCGGTTTTATGAAAACCACCGTTAAATGACCGATTTAACGGCGGTTTTTCCAGAACCGGACTGGTGAGCCAAGAGCCGGTCCTGTTCAACGACATGATCCGGGCCCAACATTGCCTACGGGAAAGATGGGGACGCCAGCGAGGCGGAGATCATAGCCGCGGCCGAGCAAGCGAACGCCCACAAGTTTGTAAGCGGGTTGGGACAGGGATACGATACGATGGTGGGGGAGCGTGGACGATGTTTATGTAAGCTATATTTATGTAACTTTAGTCTTTGGTGAAGTTTTAGACTTTGGTTAATGTTATAGCCTTTTGGTAATATTAATCAATTGAGATGGTTGACATATTTGTAGATGGAATAGCTAATTAGCTTCAGATTTTTTCTTTATTAATATGTATATTTTGGTGCAAATCTTTCATTTCTTTTTTTTTTAAATTTTTTACTACTTTCTAGAAGGTATTTTTAAAAAACCGTTGTGAATTGGACGATCTGGAAAATAGACTTTCTAGAAGGTATTTTTAAA
>BMAC01000009.1:2667604-2677718 GCA_014905375.1 Phtheirospermum japonicum | reverse complement strand
GCCGTTAATTAGCGCTCCTTTGTATCGCTGTTTCTTGGCAGTTAGTGCATCAAGTTTGAAATGATGTTTCAAAAACTATCTGATGCAGCAAGAGGAAACGCAATGAACGGTGGGAAGAACTTGTTGTTTGGAAAGGCAACGACTTAAATTATCTGCTATCATTCAGTAATGTTAGAAAGACAAATACTTTAAACCTAAGACAAACGGATTTTAAGGAAAAAAAACTCCGGTGATTGTTTCGGTTTGTGGAAAGCCTAA
The DNA here is from genome assembly GCA_014905375.1 of Phtheirospermum japonicum. Taxonomy (NCBI): domain Eukaryota; kingdom Viridiplantae; phylum Streptophyta; class Magnoliopsida; order Lamiales; family Orobanchaceae; genus Phtheirospermum; species Phtheirospermum japonicum. The sequence goes on along the minus strand of BMAC01000009.1, from coordinate 2,677,460 downwards.
TCACAGGTCTTCTGATTGTAGGTAAACCTAAGAAGACTCAGCAAGCTTCACATGGTGGAGAATATAACCAAAGATGTTGATGAGATGCACTTTGGCTATTGTTTATCTTAATGTGAACCTAGTGGGTTCCCAATCCACGTGAATGGTGGGATCGACACGGGTGCTACCCCATCATTTATATAACCGCCGTTAAATTTTACGGCGGTTTTTCAAAACCGCCGTCAAAAAGTGGGATTTAACGGCGGTTCTGGAAGACATTTAATGGCGGTTTTTGAACCGCCGTAAAATTCAGCATTTTTACGGCGGTTTTGGAACCGCCGTAGATTTCAGCGTTTTACGGCGGTTTTTAAAAATACCTTCTAGAAGATACAAAGGCGGTTCAAAAACCGCCGTTAAAAAGGTAAAAAAACCGCCGTCGTTTAACTGTTTTGTAGTAGTGATGGTAGCTTCACAATGATAGCGGCCACTTGTAAAGTTTCATTGATAGACATTCCCTGAGAATGAATATCAGCCAACATGATTCGCAACTCTTGCACTTGATTAACAACAGTGTTATTGTCAACTATCTTGTAATCCAGGAAATGATTAACAATGAACTTTTTTTCTCCAGCATCTTCAGTCTTTTTTTTTTGTCTAAGGACTCTCATAGTTCCTTAGTCATTTGAACAGAAGAATACACATTGTACAATGTATCTATAAATCCATTCAACACATAATTTCTACATAAGAAACCAGAATGGACTCAAGCATCGAGCGCACTCATAAGCTTGGATATCAGGATTTTCCTCCAACTTTGGAGGAGTTTCACGTAAGAACCTCATAAGGTTCAGAATGGTCAGGTACAACAACATCTTTTGTTGCCAACCTTTAAAATCCAAGCCATTGAATTTTTCAAATTTTTCAGCATGGTCCACCGGGATGTTGACTGCTGGAGCACGGGATGTCGACGCAAAGGTTGCCGACGCATAGTCTACCGAAGCAGGGGTCGAGACAGAGGGGTTTGTTGAGGACTTGGCGGCATGAGCATCGATTTATTTCTCAAAAGTCATATTATAAACGAGAATTTATTTTAAGATTACTATCAAATATTTGTGAAATTCATAATTTCTTTAAAGAAAATGCTCCTTATTGGGCTTTTGTTTCCCATGATACAACGAAGCAACTCAGATTTTATTCCGATGAACTGAAAAAGAAGCCTGGAAATGAACACTAAAAATTGCTGGAAAGAAGGAAATGAAGCTCTCATTTTTTTGGTGTGTTGATCTTGTGGAGTTGATTTTGTATTTATAGGCTGGAGAGGATCCTCAACTTCTATCCACGTTCATGCTACATGTAACTCCTAGCAGTTATAAATGAATTGAAAGCAGGAATAAATTATTTTATTTCAAATTCAAAATCAAAGACTGACAACTTCAAAACTGAGAAATTATTTCTAAAAATAAAAAATAAATAATTTGTTTCAGAAATGGCAAAACTTGAGCTTTACTATTGAGCTCGATTTCTCTCCGACATTCGTACGCACACAAGTTCATGGTCCGCAAAACGAATCGGACCGAGATTTGCATCCCCCCCCCCCCCCCCTATATACAAGCCCCATTTTTCCTTATTTTTTCTATGTGGAACAAACTCCTTTGAAAATGAGAAAACCCATTTCAACCCCTACAATTTGAGTTTGAATATTTTTATCTTCCAAAATTCATTTTGGACAAAAAAATATAGCATTTCTAGATTTTCACAAATAATACGATTCCACATTTCATCTTGTCATTCGACAAACGAGACATAAAGAAAATAGTGTTTAAAATTCACCAAATTTCCTTCAATTTTAACTCAATTTTCCAACATTTTTTTGTACGAGCTTTTAAGCTACTAAACAGCTTATTTGTTGCATCTTGCAATCTCTTTTTAAAAGAAAATGTCAATAGATTTAAATAGTGTTTTAACCGGTTCTTCTATAGAACCAAATAGGGCTCCATCATGGAGCCCTATAAATGACATGATATTCATCTGAGTCCTTAATCATTTTTTTCTTTTTATTTTTCCTTTCTTTTTTTATAAATACACGATGGGGTGGATGCCATGTGTTATATAGGGCTCCGTAATAGAGCCCTATCTGGTTCTATAGAAAAATTCGTGTTTTAACCCTTAAACATCTATACAATAAGTGTAACATGTGAGTAAGTAACGCCTAGCCATTTATGCAACTGCCTTTTGATTTTGGTAACATAGTGATAGAATCTTCCTCTCAGTTGTGACAAAATGCTACTAGGAATCCTAAGATAGGCCTGTCCTTATCTTTTCTAGCCTAAACTTTGAGATCCATAGGGATTAGTCTAGAAAAGCTTGATCTAAGTTCATATTGGATCAAGACCTTTGTACTTTTGTTGTTACTTTGAGTTATTGATCCAAAAAAGATATAAATATTAACATTTTGAGTCCTGAGCCCAAGTTAAAGGGCTTTCCACTCACTGGAGAAAAGAATAATAAATAATTTTGCAGGCTCTGTTTCAATTATTGGGGAAGAAGGGTACAATGTACTTTTGTGGAAATAATTTTATTGTTAAGAAATGTTTTCGGCTAATAGAACTTTAAATCCTAATTGTTTTGTCTTAATCAGTTTTCATATGTAATAATTGTTATTTTACCAATGTGCCTCTTTGACTATGTGAATATGATATAACATAACTTAGATCCATATACTTTATTTCGAGTAGGTGAATGCATTGAATCATCTCAACCCTCTAATTGCGAGTCTAGCGTGTTCTCCGTTTCAAATCATCCACCAAATTACCTAAAGCGGATCAAGATCTAATGATAAGCGGAGTCATTTCAGATATACAAATTTACTTGGTCAAATAAATTAAGTTTGAGCCTTACACTCTCACGTATTTAATGTATACCATATGTAACATTTCTTAGCTAGATGTTACTGCAAGGATACTTCCAAAAATGGCCAATCTTAAGGGATATTGATGAGAAACACAGGGTGCAAAGACGCAAATATAGGCCTGCCAAAATGGAATTAAATCGAGTTACAAACTGCCATAGTTCCATAATCGGAACATGGGCCATCATTCAAGGTTACCACTTAGAGTTTACCGAAAAAACTGTGGAACCATTTGTTTTGGAAGAATTCCAAGTCCCTTATTCGGTAATTGTTATTGATAAAATTAAATTATTTAAACAAGTGAAGTGTATTTTATGTATAGTGCAAATAAATGGTAGCGAAATTAAAAATAAAGGGCAAGACTTTTGTCAGGCCCGACTAACGGATCATCCGTTAGGCCAAAATTTCATACCGCCACATTATAATACAAAAACTAATACATTATAGTAAAAAGTCAATACATCATAATACTAATACAAAAAATAATACATCATAACACGAGTCAGATATTTATGAAAAATCAATACTTTTGAATACAAAAACAATACATTATAATTCAAAAATCAATACATTAGAGTATCAGATCAGATGGTCTAACGGGTCATGACTCGTCAATCTGACCTAACGCAAGTTTTTGCAAAAAATAAAATATAATATTTTTAAAATTTTGACTATAAGGAGAAATCCTTATAGTCATGGTTTATGACAAAAGATATTTATTAGAAAACGTGGATCAGCGATTACAAATAAAGAATATAAACAACTAATAAAGATTACGAAAAAGCTAGTAACGAGTAAGATAATTCTAAATTAGTACTATTCTTTTAAAAGACTAAAAAACACAATCACAAGATTGGATTTTGATAAAAATGAAAGATGGAAGAAAATAATTCGTTTAACAGAATGTTATTGCAAAAGTTGGAAGCACGCAGTAACATCTGCCTTTTGGGCAGAATACTATTGATCGAGTAAAACGCTCTTAACTCTTAACTCTTGATCTTTTCTCTCTATTATTTGTGATATCTCAAAGTTAAAGTTGTAGAGCAAGTTCTCGCATTTATAAAGACACACATACAAAAGAAGAAAACAAGATATACATAATATATAACAAGTAAGCTCATTAATTAGAAAATAAGATAAAAACTTAAGATTCCTAATAATTAAAAGACTTGCAACACACAATTTCTACACTAGAGGAAAGAGATTTACAGCTAATCTTAATTTGAATAATATACAAGATAAATACCATATATGATAAACATAAATAATTAATATCTATTAAACTAGCAAGAAAGTCAGAATGATATTTAGATAAAATAAGACTTCTAAATGAATAGAAGTCTTTTTTTTTTTTTTTATCTTATACATATCACATGTATTAGACTCTTTAATCTCCCCCTTATTGTCTTTCTTGGTTAAAATACATGTGGTGAAAATCATAGGTATAAACTTGAATAATTATCAAAAACACTCCATAACTTGTCACCTCTGTTCTAAAAATCGGCCTAGGCGCTAGGCGCCACCAATCCGCCTACGATTTTCAAAAGTCGGCCAAAGAAATCGTCGGGCGCCCCAAGCGCCGCCTAGGCGCCAGGTTATTATTATTTTTTTTTTAAAATTTTATGTCCTGAAACGACGTCATTTTTGGGCTTATTTTTTAATTATTTTAATTTTGTAATATATGTTATGGTATTTTTATTTAACTAATGAACTTATGGATCTATGTTGTTTTGAACTTTGAATCGAATAATAGCTTTAAACTTGTGAATTGTAACTTGTGATTATTACTTTTAGTTTTGAATTGTCATAGACTTTATTGTGTAGCAGGTAGTATGTTGAACTATTAAATGGTTGGATGTATAAATAAGGGTATTTATTCTCAAATTTTAGGCCCCGTCTAGACCCCGCCTAGTCGTCCTAGGCGCTAGGCACTGGCCTGACGCCTAGCAGCCCCCTAGCGATTTTTAGAACACTGCTTGTCACAGTATAAAACTAGAATGTTAAGCATATTTATAATCACATTCACATACAAGATCAGAATATTATCATGCAACAATTAGAAATATCAAAAACATCAAAAAGCAAGTAACTACCACCAAAGAAAATATCGCTTTAAGGAAAGAGATCATCAAAACTCGAAGTAAGATCACTTCACTTTTGGTATAGTAATAGCAAATGCAAAATCTAATTATATTCCATCCTCTTCATCACGAAGTCCCATAGGAAAATCATCAGTAGAATGAATAGTAAAAGATCCAACTCCCCCTAAATGTATTACCATCATATCAATAACTTTTGCAGCGAGATGTGTAGCAACACCCGCATTAGAAGCAACTCTCTCTAAATTAAGTACATCTACAATATTGCTCCAACAACTCATTTATCAATATTAACTACTACCTCTTTTTGGCCAAAAGTAGGCCAAGATAGTAAGCATTGAGTGCATTGTAATAGGAAATAGAAGACTCTGCAAATTGCATTGTTCCTATAAAAAGGATCGAGACACAAGAACAAACACACCAGGCGTGGGAACTACAAGTCAGGAATGTTGGTTACATCCACAACAACATTTTGAGCAACACCAGGAGCATCAATAGGCACAATAGATACATTGTGGGCAAAACTAAAAGACTCGTCTTCATCATCATAATAGACCAAGAAGATCAACAAGATGGTTCTTGAGATTCAAAATGGAAGCGGTGACCATAAAGAACCTTGGTTGACGAGTAGGAGGAATATGAGGGACGTAGCTTTGTGACACCAAAACTCGATAGATAAGACTAAGAAAAGGCAGGGAATACATCGGCGAGGTAGTCAGAGCAACAAACATTACTTCATTACACCTACAAGCCAAGATTAAATAGCATCCTAGCACAAAACTGATAAAGCACACAAGCATGAGTCTCAGTGACTCGTGAACTATTCACTGAAAGAGCCCAGCTTGCATAACAGTTTTCGTGCAAAATGATATATAAGATAAAAACCGTGAAGAAGAGGACCAATGATCACGCAAATCACTCATTAAAAAGATCATCATATTAAAATCAGAAGCTATTGTTCCTTCTACAAAATTAAGATTCTCAAACAAAGAATTAATCACACAAGTATTACAGTTATAAATATTATTACATATACTTAAGAAATTTGAATTAATTTTTAAGAAATAAGATATAATTTAAAGGAAAAATAATTAACAAATTGGTTAGTAAGGATAAATTGGTACTCTTAGATAATAGTTTGGATAAAATGGGAAAATGATGTATTAAATGAGAAGTTGATAATGTCATAAGGTTTTTGAGGATAATTTACCTAATGAAGCATATGGGTATTGACCCAAACAAATATTCGGTGACTATTACTATCTTGTCACCAAGCCTTCAGTTGGGGCAATTCTCATAAACTAAACTTATATAAATATTTATTCTCATATAATCTCTCAACTTCTTTTAATCCCATTTAGCCCAAATACATTCCAATAAACTAAATATTACAACTCAAATTAAAAAAATCCTAATATATCTATTTTTTTTAATTAATTGTCCCAAACCTACAAATACTCTACCGTCCTCATTCTTCTTCCTCAGTTTTTTTATTCGGTTTATTCTTTATTTGATGTTGGCGTTTGTGCAACATTGAGGGAGAGATATATAATTAGGCCTTGATTTATTGATGAAACTCTTTTCTTAGGCAGACACTTGTGTTAGGCCAGATTGACAAGTTATGACTCGTTAGGTTATCTGACCCGATACTATAATGTATTGATTTTTGTATTGATGTGTTGGTTTTTGTATTCAAAAGTATTGATTTTTCATAAATCTATGACCCGTGTTATGATGTATTGGTTTTTGTACTATGATGTATTAGTATTATGATGTATTGGTTTTTTACTATAATGTATTGGTTTTTGTAATGTAGTGTATTGGTATAAAATATTGGTCTAACGGATGATCCGTTATTCTGGCCCGACAAGAGTGTTGCCCATTTTCTTAATGTTTAATTGGCAATATTTCTTGGGGCATTCATGTAGTCCGCAGAATTGAAATGACTTCTTTGGGTTTTTATTCTTTTATATTTTTAATTTTTTGCGGTGATTGGTCATTGTACCCCGACCAGCGTGATTGTATACTCTACAGCCACAATACTCTCAGTCTCAGATCTAATTTGGTTAATCTTAAGAAGAAGACCATTTCAATTTGCTTTCTTTTTTTTCTTCTTCTTCTTCTTTATTTTTTTTCTTCATAATCTTTTGTTCAAAGTTTTAATGTTGGGGTCTGAATAATATTTTTGTTCAAAGTTTCATTCAATTAAACATTCTAGAGATATGGTAAAAAAGAAGTACTAAATTAATATTTTTAATATGAGATTTAATAGAGTTAGTATGTAATTTAATAGAGTATGTTTGAGATTTCATTGATTTTGTGAGTTTGATAGTATGAAATATGATTTCATACTGTTTGTTAAGTAGTATGAGATTCAAGATGTAGTATTAATCTCCACGACAAAGTAATAGATTCATGATATAGTATTAAATTGGACCGAAGTAGTTTGAAATTTTGTCTATGTAAATAAATATTAGTAGGAAATTTCACACATAGTATAAAATTAAATAGAGTAGTATAATTATTTTATTGGAATGAATCTGGATGAAGGGAAAAAATGAAAAGAAACATAAATGGTTAGTAAGGATAAATTAGTATTATCATGTGGTAATTTGAATTAAATAGGAATATAGAGTTTTAATGGATTATTTGATATAAAATATTTTCATAGTGGAGCATAAGAGATGAACCATTTTGCATTTTAGGCATTTGATTTGACCAAAAAGTCTGACTAATCAAGAAAGAGATCGGTAGGGATGGCAATGGGTAATGGACCCGATGGGCACCCGTAAAAACTACCCATGATGGGTAGTGGAATTACCCATTTAATGGGTATGGGCACGGGTATGGGTAATTACCCATAATATTTATTGGGTACGGGTACGGGTATAGGTACTTTAGTACCCACCCCACCCCATACCCATACATATAATATATAAGTAATTATATATATATACACACACACACATATATATATATATATATATATATATATATATATATATATATATAATTTAAAGGAAAACATTTGTAATATATTCGAAACTCGGATTCTAAACATAAGGTAAAATAAATTTTGTAATCTTTTCAATTTTTATTTGACAAGAAGTAATTAGTATATAACATCAATATTTATTTGGCAAGTTCTGGAGAGTGTCGGAGGCTCACATTTAAATTTTGATGATTTAGTGGTGTGGTGTTGAAATACTTGTAAAGTTTATTTTAAATGATTCATAATATTTCCATGTTTGTGGATATTTATATAACTTTAATTATTATTACTTTATATTTTATTGAATTGTGATTTAAATTTTAATCAATATATAATTTCACTTTTTGCAGGTTGTTAACATGTGGGTAATGGGTATGGGTCTGGGTACTAAAGTACCCATAGGGTATGGGGATGGGTATAAAATTTGCTGTCCACACGGGTATGAGGATGGGGATGGGTATATTTTTAAAACGCGGGTATGGGGATGGGTATTTTAGTACCCTACCCGTATTCTTTTCATTGCCATCCCTAGAGATCGGTACTCCTCGAACTAGCTTCTCGAACACGAGCGACCTCCAAAATAAAACCCAAGCCGGACAGCCTGAGTAAGCCCTCCAATGCTTAAGTCAATATCCATATATAAACGAGAGCTCTATGAAAGTAGAAATAATTAATTTTGAATAGAATTGAGGCCTGGATCCTTTTTATATAGACAATAGTCGTGTTCCCAATATGGATTTTCCATATCCTAACCATAATTCCATAATAAGCCCACCGACTTAGAATTAGGGTTTCTCATTTATGTTAAGTTATAATAACTGTTAGAAATCTCATGTTTTTTTTAAGTTACCATAGTAACCATGGGCCATAAACCATCCCTGGACCTTTAACCCCCCCGGGACCCATACCATACCATATCATCTTATGAGACTATAAAGCCCAACTTTCTTCTCCGAACTGATTTAAGAACATTACTATACAATCTCAACTCATAAGAGCTCGATAATTCTTTTAAAAAGGTTACTCCTCTTATTTGACAGACCTAGCTCGACGTGCATGCCGAACTAAATACCTGATGTCGTATCAGCTAGTACCTCATATTATACCTAATTGAGGTAGGAAATAAATAGAATATAAAACCCAAGCCTTGAAATCCTCCCCCACGTGATTCTTGGGAAAAGTGTAACCATCAAAGACATTCCGAATGTTACCTTATTAAATGTAATCCTACCATTATGTCAAAGGGGACATATGTCTCTCCCCCATTTTCTCGTAATAAAATAAGTTTTTGGGCTCATAAACGAAAGGCCCACAATTACCCCTGCATATATAAATTCGGTGCCACCTTCTTTGCCTCCTTTCCCTTCTGTATAATTCTATGAAATATTTTTTTATCGTCTGCCATTAACAACTTTTCAAGCACTTCTACAAAAGCGCATCACCCTCATCTCTCAGTAGATCAACTCGACAACTCTCCAGATCTGCATACCCATGGGTAAATTCCTCTATTCTCATTTAATTAGTTTTTTTTGAATTTACTGTTATTCTGAATGTGCCCATGTCTCCCCTCCCATTTTCTCTTTCCTCTTTTTTAAAACCTTTTAGGATCTGCTCATTCCCAGAGTTCTGATTCCCAAAACCCTAATACCACCTCTCCTATGGATTTCGCCCCCAATTCAGTTCCTCTTTCTAAAAAATCTATAGAAGTCCCACTTAATAAGGAAAATAATATAAGAAATCTTAACTGACCTAGAATTTGCCTAGTTGATGAGACGTATGATACCCGACCTGAGCCGAGCTAGAAAACCATACTCGAATGTTGAATGAAGAAGTCCTAATAACCATCCCTCTAACTGAGTGTCCAACCCATAATCTCCC
>BMAC01000009.1:2593796-2667574 GCA_014905375.1 Phtheirospermum japonicum | reverse complement strand
TCGATTGCTACCATCCTAATCCCTTGACTGTGGTCCCCTCTTCCTCTCATTCTCACCTACCTCTTCTTTACCAAGGCGCTAGGATTACTATATAGAATACTTGGCTTCTTCCTAATTCCAAGATACTCCCCATTTTTATAAAAATCTCTATCTCCCTAAACACATGGTTCCGGTCCTTCCTAAAGCTGGTAAGAATGATGCTGATAATCCCCCTGTTGGGCATATCACCATCTTCGAAGACCACATCTCTGTTGTGATTAGATTCCCTATGCACACATTCATGGTTCTTTAGCAGTGAAATATAAGGTTTCCCTGTTACAAATGACCCCAACACTATTCATTTTATTTTCGGCTACCTGGTTCTATGTTGGTACTATAATGTAAAACCTGATATAGACTTTTCTATTTTTGCTACCAACTTAAGAAGAAAAAAGTATCATTATATCTCTCATCCCATAACTAGGCCCACTTCCTTATCAAACCTTATTCTAAGGTATCTGAATGGCGAGCAATATTTTCTCCCTTCACTCCTCTGAACCCTGGCATTTTCTTACCCAATGTCAAGAGGTAACTCTTCCCCAAGACCCTATGATTGTAGAAAAACCTCCATCCATGACCCACCAAATATATAAAGATCAGGTCGCCAAGTGGAACAAACGTACCTACGACGTAGTGAAGCTTACCAAGTTGGAAAGGGTATACACCGTCCTGGGTCTCAATCATCGACCCCTTTCTCGATGTCCGAGTCAGAGTTTGGTATGTTGACACTTCTTAGGTCTTCAATTTTATTGTCCATAATTTGTTCATATCTAGCCAATTTCTCTTTGTTCTTTAGAAGAATCTGTCTTTAATTGCTCCTTGAACTCTGAGGATACACCGTCTAACTCTATAACAATTCCTCTTGTAGCCAAAGAAGCACTTATGGACCGAGTAGTTGAGCTCAAGGTCTAGGTAGTGGTCACCACACTGACAGGCGAGCAAATGCCCAAAATATCACAGCGGATCAAGGCAAGAAAAGAAAGATAACCCGTGGCTAATCTCGACCTCAACCATCTTCTGCTACCTCCAACCAAGATGTTATAATCCTTGATCCCCATCCTACATCTCTTCCTCCACCTAAGAGTCACAGCACCGAAGAATCATCGAGCTTGACTCTACTGCCTTTTTATAGCAGCCTCTTGGATTGTGAAGACGTCAAATATTAACACCCAACCAGAAGTAGTTAGCAATCATAAGTATCCCCGACCAGGTGGCCCTAGTAGCCAAGTATTTCAGAAGGGTAACTCTCACTATTTTGGATACCCTATCTTCTTTAAACTTTAACATCCCTTGTTTTTTAACCATATTTTACAATGCAGTTGGAACCTCTTTTAACCTCTTTGTAATGGCACCTGGTGACCTCAAATGATGAAGAGATGTCCTTGGAGAAGTGGAAGAAGCTAGCCAGCGAGATGGTTCAACAAGTCAATAAGCAACATAATAACTCTCCTTAACTTAAAGTGACTTAGACGATGCTGGCGTCAAATAAGAGCTCAAGCAGAGGAATTGGAAGCAAGGCAGTCAAAGATAACGTGGACACATGTCGAGCTCCACAATTTCAAGGAGTGTAATTTGTCATAAACAGAAGACACTGAGGAGAAGAATCAAGCAAAATTAGAAGCTCTCTGAACTAATGCACAAAAGAGGGAGATCGAGGCTCATGCCCCTAAAGTCAAAGAAGGTCGTTGTACCTTTCTAGGGAGTGTGGTTTGTCGGTGATTCCTTGAAGCATACCAAACTAGCCTGACATCGACCTCTTTCACACCCCCGCGTTCCTTCAAAAAGTAAGTAAAGGGGCCAAGCTATATTTCAAGACAGCCATCGAGAGAGTTAATCGGCAAATTTAGGCAACAGGCCTATACTTCCAGGTGGATCTTAAGATGGCTCAAGAAAATTCTCCTCCTTTTGATTTCTAGAAGGGTGACCTTAACCAAGACCCTAACGCGACTGCTAGGACAAATGTGCTGCCCGGTGAAAGAGTAGTTTTTGTGGTTTAAAAGGTTCATGACTTGATATTATTGGAGTTTGATTGCTAAGTAGGATCAATTGTGTTGTTAGCTTGAAACAATTAAAGGAAATTCAAATAAAAGGAAATTAAAATAATTAAAAACAATTAAAAACCCAGCAAGGCGCCATTTTATTTTGTAGTTTTTTAGTGGTGATGAAATAAGAAAAGTAGGTTCATGGCTCGGTATTATCGGAGTTCGATTCGATCGTAAGAATCAACGTGTTTTTAGCTTGAGAGAATAAAGGAGAAACATAAATAAACGAAATTAAAGCAATTAAAGCAAGTGAAATGAAATTAAATGCAAGTATTTAGGTTGCCTCGGTCGTATGCCTTGATAGAAATTGCAAGCAAAAAGAGAATTCAAGCAAGAACAAGCAAGTTTCATTAAGTACAACTAATGTAACCTAAGGTACAACTATGCATAAAAACTCAAATAATGCAAATTAGCAAAGATAGAAAGCAACAATCACTACTGAAGAAACAGGATACAAAGGCGGCTGATTAACGGCGGTTCTGGAAAAACCACCGTTAAATACTTTTTTACGGCGGTTTTCCAAAAAACCGCCGTTAAATCGGTCATTTAACGGCGGTTCTGGAAAAACCGCCGTAGAATCGTACATTTTACGGCGGTTTTCTGAAAACCGACGTTAAAACTGAACTAATTAACGGCGATTTTTAAGAAAGCGCCGTGAATTAACAAGTATTCACGGCGGTTCCTTAAAAACTGAAGTTAATTAGTTCATACGTTAATTATTGCGGTAGATTTAACGTCGGTTCTATTAGAACTGACGTGAATAAGATGACATTTAATGGCGGTTTCATAGGAACCGCCGTAGAATAGTAAGCTGCCATGTCACCGATCCTCGTCCTTATCAAGCAAAAATTCTTGGGCCATTGATCAGTATCTGATCCGACGATCTGGATTAATATTAAACTAAAAAAAATATTAAATCAAAAAAATAATTAAATCAAATAAACAATAAATATTAAAATAAAAAACCCTAATCTACCGTTTTCCCCTATTTCTTCTTCTTCAATTCGAAACCGGAAAATCGGCCGCAGCAAATCCTCTCCCCCTTCGATTCCTCCACGGAGGTGGCTCGGCTTGTGGGTTTTCCGGGCGAAAGAGACTGCGGGACATCTGACTCAAGCAGGCAGTGGCGCATTCGGCAGTGGCGCATTCGGCAGTGGCAGAGGCGAGATGGTTTCAGTTTTAGTGGTGACTGGATAACAAAACGGCCGAAAAAAATGGCGCGGCAGCGGTGGTGGCCTTCCTCCGGTGACTGGACGCAGCAACGGCGAAGGTCAAATGACTTCGTGATTTCAGAAATTGGCCGGTCAAATCCTTTTCGCCTTCTTCGAAAATCGACGGCCGAAGCTTGGTGGTTGTTGTGGCTGTTCAGACCTTCGATTCGGGCCGCGGGTTTGGCTAAGATAGTGGTGTTAGTGGCGGTTGGACTGGAGAAGCTTGCAACCGAGGAGTTGTGCAAGCACTACAACAAGGACTTTAGGATCGAGTGCCGGATTGGAAGGTTCCATAACATTTATGGCCCCTTTGGGACATGGAAAGGTAAATATTAACTGAAGAAAGATATGTCGCCTAATTATTATGTATTGTAAGTTTTCCGTTCGATTGCTCAACTAATTGATTCATGATCGATAATGGCAGGTGGAAGGTCACTAATGGCAGGTGGAAGGGAGAAAGCACCTACTGCCTTAATATTCTAAGAGCAGGTGTGTATATCTACATTAATAATTATTATTAAATCGTATATTCTACTTCTTTTTTGATGCTTAAATGTGTCTCTGCAACATATTTTAAAAATATGATATATGTTTCCAGTGTAGACAACCAAGTGGCTAGAGACACACAACTAATAGGCATCTTCAAGCATTCGTTAATACAACTATTACGTTTTCCAGTGTAGACAAGCAAGTGGCACGATTCGTTTTAAGCATTCGAAGAGATTTGCTCAATTGCAAAGAAAAAGCAGGTATATAATCCAATTTTGATTGGTGTGCATAATGTTAATTTCTTTGTATTTGTTGTAAAAATTACTAATTCAAAGTCCGTAAACTTCTCTAGTATAGTTGAAATTATAGAAACATATAAGGGGTTTCTTGGGTTTTATGAATATTCAGTTTTTAATATATGCTTTGCTAGAATTTTTTTCCTCTCCCAGTATATCTCTTATGATTTGGTCATTGTATTTATCCTTTTCATTTATCCTCTATGTGAAATGGTTAGGTGGACTTCATACTTCTTGGGGGTGATCTTTTTTACAAGAAAAAGCCTTCAAGGTCAACTTTAGTCAAAGCCATCAAAATTCTTCGTCGTCAATATCTTAACGATAGGTCGGTTCAGTTTCAATTCGTTAGCGAACAGATAATGAACTTTGCCAACATGTAATCTCTTACTCTAACCATCTTCGTCCTCTTATTTATGTATGTATTTGTTTATTTATTTTTGGGATAAAGGCCATTTCCGCACTTTTGACCTGGTTTTGTTTTTCTTTTTTACAGCATTGGCTATCTTGTTTGTGCAAACTAAATTTCGGTTGGTATTTTTTATTTTTTCTGTAAGAATTAATTAAAAAGTATATTAAATTTTCAAAATTATAAATATTGGAAAACTATATCGTTTAATTGGACTAATAAGGATAATCATATGATATGTTGCACATCACTTGTTAGGTCTTTTATTTAACTGGTCTGCGAATTTGTTGAACCCAAACAAGTACTCTTATTAAATTGTACATAGGCGGTTGACCATTTGGTTTTGTGAAAACCTTGTCTGTTATATTTCTGTACGAACTTAATTACTTTTTTGGGGGGAATGAAACTTTGAAATATTCGGTAGTTTGCAATTTCCAGTTTTCTTGTTTGTCTGGTATTTGAAGTCGCATTGGTTAGCTAAGATTCTGTCTGGTCGATCTTTCAGAATCTTTTACTGGTTTGCTCTTATAAGTTGCGTCTCTGTTGTACTGGCTAAGCTGCAATCTATTTTCTAATCTCTTCAAAAATGTTCAACTATGCTGTAGGATGCAAAATCTGACCGGGTTGATAAATCTCTAAAAGCTTGAGTCCAAATTAAAGGATGCTAAGGCAATGGCAAGACAATTTGAGACTGATATGGAGGACAGTAAGGGTTTTGTTGAGGAGAACGAAGATTTTGTTGAGAATGATGACAGAAAAGATCAGACCAAGGTTTCCTTTTCGTTGTTTTATTGTGGAGTCATTTAGTTGCATAATTTTTCATTACCATTCATTTGGGTAGTCAGTTAGATCACAGTCTTCTGTTAGCTTTTCACGCTCCTTCTGTTCTGCAGCATTATCTGGAAAGCAAGGAGACGTACTACATGATGGCACATAGGTAATGTGAAAAGTCTCACACTTATCATAATTTTGTAATCTTCTTATGTATAACTTTTTCTCGATTATTTATTTTGTATTTTTATATTTATTATGATTTCACAAGTGACCAGTACTGGTTCTATGCATTTATGTGAATCCTACTGCTCAATGAGTTTCTGTCTTTTATGTCCATTTATCTTTAAATGATTCTTGGATCTTCTGATAGTATGTTGATATAAAATCTCGCTAGTGATGTTAAAGTTCATGTAACAATGATTCTGTTTAATTATTGGATTTTTGATTCTTTCTTTGCAGTGTAAAAGAAAATAGTACAGAGCAGCTAGCCAGCCTCATTGGTGGAAAACTTAGAGAGTGAGGGATATTTACTCTTTTCTGTTTTATTTTGTTTTTCATGCACTTATGGATTCACTACTTTTTGGAATTTTCTAATGAACACCTGCTTTTAGAATACTTTTTTTTTATATCATATTATATCGACTATTAGGTGGCGTCGCGTATGGTTTCAGCCTTCTCTAGATGGAAACATTATGATGAAACCCGTCAAAATCTTGCAAAGGTAATAATATGCTTATTTTCATCGGTTTTTAAGCTGTTTAAGAGGTTATAAGCTTTAAATAAGTGTTGTAAAAAAATATCTTAAAGAGAACTTATAAGCTGTTTTAAAAGTAAAAGAAAAATAAGGATAACCCAACTTTTTTTTTCTTCAAAAAATGATTACGTATTTAAAATAAGATTAAATATCTTGCAAGCTCTAAAAACATATTTTGGGTAAGATTTTAAGAGTTTTAAAATAAGCCTAGGTTTTGATGCTTATTGAGTGTGGACCTTTTGCAAGCTCAGCTGGAAATGATACTGGCTACAAACGGGCTCTCAGAAAATGGGCCCGCGGGGAGGTTGGCGAAACAGAGAGTTAAAGGTGAGAAGGTTTCCGAGGAGAAGTTTGGCGCCCAACTTGACATTATCGCTCCTATTAAGTACTAAAATTCATCAATAGATAGAATTTAAGTGATAACTTCTTGTGTTGGTTGTAATTTGAATTATTTAATTGTAGAGTGATGAACATTTAGAAAAGTGATATAAAAATAATGAATCTCAAAAAATTGGTGCACCTGCTCTCATTTTTTTTTAAATTTTCTTAATACTTTCTAGAAGGTATTTTCAAGAACCGCCGTAAAATGTCAGTTCTGGAAAATAGACTTTTCTAGAAAGTATTTTTCAAAAACCGCCGTTAAAAGTGAAAATTTCGACGGTGTTTCAAAAACCGCCGTCGAAAGTCTCTAAACTACGGCGGTTCAAAAACCGCCGTTAATTCATGATTTTTTACGGCGGTTTTTAAAAACCGCCGTAAAATTGAACGGCGGTCGATATAAAGGCGGTTCAAAAATCACCGTTAAAAGCCATAAAAAACCGCCATTAATTAGGGCAGTTTGCAGTAGTGAATTGAAAGAGCATTAAAATTGACATGAAAGTTTTAAATCTTTACGTAAAATAACAAGCAACAAGAAGTAGATCTAGGATTTAGCATGAAACAATGCGTGAATTAATATTCAAAATAAAGCATATGAAGAACTTGAAATAAAAACGATCCGAGACTCGATCTATGATCTAGACATGTAACTCATCTAGATTCCATGGACGATTCACAAGATCAAGCAACAATTCTAATAGCTAAGGCAAAAAGCATAAAATAAAGAACAAGCATGAAACATATGAAATACTCAAAACAAAAACGATCAAGGACTCGATTTATGATCTAGACGTGTCACTCATCTAGATCCATGGACGATTCACAAGATCTAACAAGAAATCAAAGAGCTAAGGCAAAAGGCATAAATTGAAAAACAAGCATGAAAATAAAGAATAACTTACTTGAATTTAAAAGGGAATCCAAAATCTTGAATAAAATTACAATCAAAATAAAATCCAAGGGAATGCTTGAATTCTTCTTGAGCTTACAAACTCAAGGAAAGTTTGAAAATTAAATCTAAAATCTAGAGAGAGAATTTTTAATCCCCAAACCCCAGCTTGGGTTGGGAGGAAGTGGTTTTTACAAAATGAGAGTTAGGTTCTATTTATAATAGGTTTAATTGGGTTTAAATGGGCCAAATTAGCCAAAAAGGCTTGTATTTCTCGGGTTTGACCAAAATTGCCCGTGTTGACCTTCCTAGCCACTTGGCTAGCCTTTTGGAAAGTTTTGGCTCGATTTGGCTCGAGGTGGCTCGGATGGGCGCGCATGGGCGCTGGTGGCTGGAAGGTGGGCACTGTGGCTGGGCAAGGCTGGGCATGTGCGCGGGCATGATATTGGGCGGCAGGGGCGGGCGACGCAGGGCGCAGGGGCGGGTGAGCGCTGGGCGCAGGCTTTGGGCGACGCTGGGCGGCAGGCGTGGGCGCTGCTCGCGGGCATGGTGGCAGCCGCTTGGGCATGATTTTGGGCGTGGTTTTCATGCCTATTCTTGCGCCATGGCTAGGCGTGGATTTGGGCAAGGAAACGGGCAAGGCTAGGCTACCATTCCAGAATATTAGCCATTTTGGAGCTTGCTCTTGGCACAGATTTGGGCATGCAAATGGGCACGGCTTGGCTTGAACCTTGGCCCTCAATGCCTTAACCTATGAAAATAGGAATTTGGGATATCAAAACCCAAGAATCACACTAAACCTCAAGGTAATTAAACCAATTAACCAATTTAAACATCAAATCGTCAAAAAAACTCAAGAAAAATAATAAAACAAGAAAAACAACCTAAAAACCCAATTAATCAACTCAAAAAAAAAATGCTAAAACCAATATAAAATCCTACTTAAAACACGAGAAAAACATCACAATTACATGAAAAACAACTACCTCACACTTATCGGTTTATTCGTCCTCGAACAACGAAAAGTTTCGAGAATGTACATGCAATGAACATTATGTAAAAAGAAAAATCCTCGTGCTTATCCTTATTTATATGATGAAAGTATTGACATAAACTCGTTATCGCCAAGCATTGCTCGTATTACTCTTTCTCAAATGAAAACCAAATCGATGATTTCCTCAAAAATAGAATTTTGAAGGTGTTCGCTCAATTCGCTCAAGTGTTTGTTTATATGGGACGTGTATACACTCGAATCGGACAATGCATGCACCTCATCAAGATTTCACAAATTAGAAACTCAAAATCGCCCATTGTACATGATCAAACAAGAATCGAAAGAGGTCTTTGTTTCGGGTTGTAATGTTGGCTCTTTGGTAAGGTATGAAATATTTGGATATAGTGGCTAACACACGGTCAAAAGTGATCAATAACACACAAAATCCTAACTTCTAAAACTCAAAGCTTATGATAGCTTCCCCCTTCCCAATTTCACCAAACTTTCGTTTGAAACCCTTTGCACACTCACACACTTTTCCGACTTTTATTTCACAACACTTAGAAGCTTTTTGAAATTGCTCCTTTTTACTAAACTTAGCTTTTAAATTAGGCTTTTCACTCGAACGCACACTTTATCACTTTTCGTGATTTGTGTTGGAGTATTATTCCTCTTTTATTCTTTGTATAAGCAACTCAAAACCCGAAACCCACAATCGATTTCCCTCACATTTCTAGTCAACTAACAACATACACTATCACCTCATAATTTATGAAGATATAAGA
This sequence comes from Phtheirospermum japonicum, assembly GCA_014905375.1. Classification (NCBI taxonomy): domain Eukaryota; kingdom Viridiplantae; phylum Streptophyta; class Magnoliopsida; order Lamiales; family Orobanchaceae; genus Phtheirospermum; species Phtheirospermum japonicum. The sequence continues at coordinate 2,658,517 of BMAC01000009.1, read as the reverse complement.
GCTAAAATCGAGCTCGGCTTAACAAGAAACGGGGCATATGCTCAAGGGGGCTCATTTGGGATTCTTAAGTAGCTTATATATTTGGATATGGCCGGAACAAGGGTGATATATGTGCCTCGAGGTCATTTCCAAATTCAATCATGTACGAGTAAAATCAAGCCACCTCAATGCGAATTCCATAAAAATGCAAGCAAAACCGATAATTCACACAAGGCTACTCACTAGTTTGCACCGGGTTTTGGAAAACAAAATCAAAAGAGTTTTTAGAACTTTGCAATATTTTCACGATCAAATGTTGATTATATATATATATAGGCGGGTTTTGGATGAATCACGAAAATTCAGCTCCTCACACAAGAGGGCATAAACATGTAAAACCCGACAAGTAAACTATTCAAACTTCCAAGCATATGGTGATTGCTTAACAATATAATAAAGACATAAAAGACATTAAAACGAATCAACCATATAAATGCGCAATTAGTAAGTGTCACTTAGCCAAGGCTCGAGTTAAGAAAGACAAATCATGCTTTGTGACAACCGGACCCTAACCACCTACCCCACCCCACACTTAAACAATGCAATGCTCTCATTGCATTTTAATGAAAATCAAGTAAGAGGGGTGAAATAGAAACTTCCTTAACCGAGCGAGTTCGGGTCCACTTAAGCATCTAAGTAATCCAAGCAAAAACCGAGCATGACTTGTTTCTCTCCCAGCTCCATGAACGCTATCAACTTATCAAATCGGCTAAGGTTGGAGTCGGAAAGCAAAATACTAAAACGGAAAATCACACAAAGTCAAAAACACAAGAAAATATGTACATAATTCAAAACAAAACAAAACAAGGTTTAAAAAGAACCAAAAGACAACAAAATCTTTTTTTTTAAATGTTTTTAGATTTTTTGTTAAAATAAAAGAACATGGGTTGCCTCCCAAGAAGCTCTTGTTTTACGTCACTAGCTTGACGAACTCCCTTTTTGCTCAAGGTGGAAAGATAACGGGAGGATCCACCAAAACAATCTCCTCCTTGTCGGGAGGGTCCACTCTTTGGAACGTTCTCGGCGCATTGCATAGCCAAATACTATTCGCCGAAAATAAAATGTTCCAAATGGGCAAATGAAAATCGTCTCGGCTAGGTCTTCGGGTGGAATGGTTGATTTGAAATGACCCAAAAACTCGTCCAAGAAACGATAGGAATAATGGCCGGCTAGCTTATTCAACCTTTGATCGACAAACGGGGGAGGGAAATGATCTCTCTTGCTAGCCGCATTTAAATTCTTAGAATCGATCAACATCCTCCATCTCGTTGTAGCCCTCGTGGCCAACAATTCTCCTTTTCCCTCCTCAAAAATAAACATGCCACTCGTCTCTGGAACCAAGTTAATGGGCTTCACCCACTCGCTCTCGAAAATCACAAACATCAATCCCTCCAACAATTTCAAAATCCCGGCTCTCACTATCTTCATACGACTTGGATTCGAAGGGCTAACTCCCTTAGCAACTCCGGGTCTCCACCCAATAGAACACTTAAGAACTTTAAGCACTTCAACCATCCTCTCCTCTTCTTCTCGCTTTGGATTGGCAAAGATGATAATCGGCTTGCTCTCCTCTTCCTCCAAATAGACATGCTTGAAGTGAGATGGAAGAGGCTTTAGCTCGGGCTTGTGCCTCCTCTCGACCTCTTTGGGGGTTAATTCGAACAAATCACCAATCCCTTCAAGTTACTCTTCAAGCTCTCCAATCTTCTCATCAAGAATCTCCACCTCCTCCTCCTACCCCCCCCTCCAAAAAATAAAAACCAATGCCCTCAATGACATAATCGCAATCTCTTTCACTCAAATCGATGGCACATTGAAATACAATAGGCTCGTCGTTACGAACAAAGGGCTCATCATCTTCATAACAATCTTCAATATTGACTTCCCAAACAACCTCCTCCTCAAGTCTCTTTTCCTTCATATAAGCTTGTTCGACCAACTCTCGCATCATGTCCATGAATAAGGAATCCTCATGAGCTCGATTTAGTATATTGACATTACTTGTAATTGGTCCATCATAGCATCAAGAGCATTAAACTTAGCAACAAGCGAGGCCAACGTAGTGGGAAATGATTGCAATTGTTGCATAATTTCCATGAGATTCGAATCATAGGGTGGAATAGGAGCATCGACCGGAATATCGAGGATGGGGAGGGCATTTTGGGCATTGGAGCTCACACCGCCAAATAACTCATACTGGTCGGGATTATGAGCACTATTGGTGGTACCAATCGGGGCATGATCAAAGTTGTAAGCATGAGGACTTCCATACGGGTCGGGATTCAGAAATTGGCCACCAACATTCTCATTCGGACTAGCAAAGCCTCCATTAGACATATTCGGGAATTTATTGGGGGCATCATAACCACTATATGAACCGTAGTTTGGAGTGTGCATATTCGGAAAGTGATTAGAAGCACCATATCCCCCATACGGACCATTCGTACCCGAGAAGCCATTATACCCAACATGGTTTTCACCATGCCCTCCCATGTTGGGTTGCCCATAGCCGAATCCACCATTGGCAACGTGGTTTGCACCATTCCCTCCCAAATTGCCATAACCATTACACATCACTCCATTCTAAACATGGTTTGCACCATACCCTCCCATGTTGGGAATGTACCCTCTATTGTAATAGGGACCTTGAATACTTAAAGAAAACGTCAAATAAAAACAAAAGCTAGAAACGCAAAGAAACTACAAGCAAATCGAAAACCTTAACTAAGCCGAGTCGTAACGGCGCCATTATGAAAGAGTAGTTTTTGTGGTTTAAAAGGTTCATGACTTGATATTATTGGAGTTCGATTGCTAAGTAGAATCAATTATGTTTTTAGCTTGAAACAATTAAAGGAAATGCAAATAAAAGGAAATTAAAACAATTAAAAACCCGGCAACGGCGCCATTTTGTTTTGTAGTTTTTAGTGGTGATGAAATAAGAAAATTGGGTTCATGGCTCGGTATTATCGGAATTCGATTCGATCGTAAGAATCAACGTGTTTTTAGCTTGAGAGAATAACAGAAAAACGGAAATAAACAAAATTAAAGCTAGTGATTAAATATAAGTTGTTGGTGAATATAATTTAAACTTATGTAATGAATTTGCTAGTTTACCAAACAAAGTTTTAATTTGCTCGGATATTTGGAGTGATCATTAGGAATGAAACTCTTACATAGGTGTTACATGTCATTGGGTTGATAAGTCATGGACTTTATAAAAAAAATTTACTTTCATTTAGAGTTTTTAAACCTCCTCATAATGCACACAATATTTGTCAATTAATTCACATGATTTTTCAAGAATATGGTCTAGTTGCAAAAATATTTTCTATTTCATTTGATAATGCTAATCCTAATACGGCGAGTACTAATGAGATTATTAGTATTTATAAACAATCTATTTGTGGCTTGTTTTTTCATATTAAATGCATATTATATATTTTGAATTTGTGTGCTCAAGATGGTTTGAATGCTTTAAAAAATGAGCTTTCTCGTATTGAAATGATAGTCATGTATATTCATAGAAATAAATCTTTTCAACCGATGTGCCTACTCGTTGGAAATCTACATATATATTATTGAAAGATACATATTCCTATAGATAATTGTTGTGTTCATTTTTTAGCCAACAACAAACTGGATACAAATTAATGGACTTCATGTAATCATTTGAAAAGACTTTTAAAGGTGTTTGATGATGCTTCTAATTTATTTTTCGGTGTTTATTATCCTACTTCTCACCTTGTTGTTGAATATTGTGTTAAAATTGCATTCATTTTTAGGGAGTACATGAAAAATGAACGATGGGAAGAATGTGTTATTTTTATAAAATGAAAATAGTTGAAGTATTTTTGTTACATTTTAAATATATTTTTAGCTGCTATGTTATTATATCCTAATAATAGAGAAAGTGGTTTAGAACTTCATCTTAAGAGTTATTATGATGTTTTATTGCCGTTGAAGAGTTTCAATATCCTTCCGTTGAAAATATTATTCAAAATATGAAAAAGTCTTTATTTGATAAATTTAAAGAATATAGTATAAATTTTGATGGTCCTCTTCCTATGAGTACTTCTAGGCGACAAACTTCTACTAGAAGTGGTGACGACGATGATGAAATTGAGGGATTTTAGGATTTTTTTGAAACAAAAAAGAAATCACGAATGGGGCATTTGAGTTACTCATTTGGTTCTAACCATTATCGAGAACTTAAAACTTATCAAAATGAATTTTGAGTATAGAACGTTGGGGAAAATGAAGCCGACGGCGAGTTTGATATTTTGAATTGGTGGACATCGAGGAAGTAACTTTATGTCGTTTTTAACATTATTGCGAAGGATTGATCGTTCTCGTATCAATCGTTTCAGTCGAACAAGCATTCAGCGAAGGGGGGCTACATGTTGGACCCATGGAGATCTAATATTAGGCCTCACAATCTCGAGTATCAAATGTTGTTACATGATTGGGTCAACACCAACTGACGCAAACAAAAAAACATTTTTAGTGAAGATGAATAGAGAGAGACATATTATGATGCATGATCTAGCAACAAATTGGCTAAGATGAGGATGGATGATCATGACACCACCCCCACCCCCACCACCACCGTTTCTGATTCTTAAGGTAAGTGAGAACTATGTGAACTTTGATTCCTAATTTAAAGGATACATAGGCAACTATCTTCAATAATTTCAAATTAAAATTTCAAATTCTAACTTCAAATATTTGAAAATAAATCAAGTCCAATTTCTTTTTAATTCTTTTTGAATTTATTAAAAATGTTACTTCTATTTTCTCACTTAACTTCAAATTTTAAAATATTCTTCTAATATAATTTATTTTTTTTGTAGTTTAACTTCAAATATTTTAAATGATTCAGTTCAATCTCTTTTTAATAAATTCAAAATCTCAAAATTTTAGTTTTATTCTCATTTAAACTCATACATTTTTTAGAAATATATAATAATAGAACTATAAAAGAAATTAAGTTCAAAGTTTTCAAATATTCTAATTAAAACTTCTTATTTTAACTTCAAATATATTAAATAGTTCAAGTTTTTTTTTTTTTTGAATTAATCCAAAGTGTGATTTATTTCTATTTTCTCACTTAACTTCAAAGTTTCAAATATTCTTCTAATATATTTTTTTTTATTTTAACTTTAAATATTTTAAATGGTTCAATTTTAATTTCTTTTTAATTAATACAAAATTTCAAAGTGTTGGTTCTATTTTCTCATTGAACCTCATATATTTTAAATAAAGTTAACATAATAGAAAAATAAAAAAATTTAACTTCAAAAATTCCAAATATTCTAATTAGAATTTCTTATTTTAACTTCAAGTATTTTAAATAGTTCAAGTTTAATTTCTTTTGAATTAATTCAAAGGGTTATTTATTTCTATTCTCTCACTTAACCTAATATATTTTTTAATAAAATTAAAAATAAATTAGAAAAACCAAAAAATATGAATTTTAAAAGTTAAAATATTCAAAACTCTCTCAAAAAAAAGAGACCAAACCAAACCGTGGCCGAACCGTGAACAGGCGGTTCACAAACCGCCGGCAATCAGATAATTTCATGGTTCGGATACGGTTTTTCATTTCTTGACAAACTGAACCGGCGGTTGGAACCGTGAACCGCCGGTTCTGAAGCGCTGAACATGTCTAGTAATGGGTAGTGATCCTTAAGACAGGCCTTGTTCATCTCGCGAAAGTCGATGCACATTCTCCACTTGTCTCCAGGCTTTGGCACCATAAACACATTAGAGAAATACTTAAGAAATCGGATCTCCCGAATATCATTTGCTTTCAACAGCTTCTGCACATCCCCTTCTATTACCTTGTCCAACTCTTCTCTGAAGTACCTCCTTTTTTGTCTTACTGGTCTCGCCTCCAGGTCTATGTTTAAGTGATGTTGCCCGACCTTAGGAGCCACACCTAATAACTCATTGTCTCCAAAGGAGGATACATCTAAAATTTCTTTACTAGGATGACAAGCTCCTCCTTTATGTCATCTGGCAACTGGCTACCTATCCTTGTCATATATCCCTGCTTACCATCCACAAGCTCAATCTCCATAAGTTTTTCATGAGGTTGGACAGATTTATCTTCCTCTCTTAGTTTTTAGCACTCAATATCCCTTCATGAGTCTCTTTGATTCATTCTCTCTTCCCTTCACTCATTCCCTTCCTTGTCATTTGGTAGCAAGATCGTGCGGCCTACTGATCCAATATTATTTCACAGACCTTGTCTCCTGCTGTCAACTTTTATGCTCGTGTGGTTAGTGGATGTAACCTCTTAAAACTCAATGAGGCAGGTTGCCCAATTATGATGTTATAAGCCAAATTGGCTTTAATGATCAAGAACCTTATCTTCTTCTCCACCCGCAGCTCGCCACTTCCCTAGACACCTAGCAGAACTACCTCTCCCTCTGTGATGACTTCTCCACCACACATAAGTATTACTTTAGCTAGTGCACCCCATTAAAACCATATACCGGCATTTCTACTAGCTTCATCTCAACCTTAAGATTTATTTGTTCCAAGCACTCATAGTATAGGATATTGACCGAGATACCATTGCCCATGAACACCCTTCCAGCATCATACCAGCCACCTCTTTGCAGATCACCAGCGTGTCATTTTGGTCACACTACAGTCCTTGCTTTTCGTTAGATTAAGAAAACCACCGGCCCTGTGGGTAGGGGTTGTCTATTTTAGGGGTGGGTCGGTACGGTATACCAAAATATTTATGTCATACCGCATACCATACCAAAATTTTGGTATGAGAAAATACCATACCAAAACTTTTAGTATACCAGAGATTGGTTTACCAAAAATTCGGTAGGAGAAATTAGATATCGATACCGTGCCGAATTTTCAGTATAGTGGAATTCTTGGTACAGTACTGGTATACCGAATATATCAAAATACATTTGAAACTAATTATTGGACATACAGGTATTAAACTTGTGTCCTTGTTTGCTTTGTATTTATTTTGGTATACCGGTATACCGTCAATTTTTAAAATACATACCGTTACCGTACCAAAATTTGCATTATGGTATCATATCATTTCGAAAATCTTGGTATACCAGAAATTATAGTATTTTCAATAAATTTTGGTACGGTATAGACGGTATACTGATACTTTTGGTATTTTTACCACCCCTAGTCTATTTATGGTAGTTACCTCAAAAGGCCCAGGTCGGGCTGCCTTTGCATATTGTTTCCTTTTATTGTTCGAATTCCCATCTTTTGGCCCGACTGATATCATATTTATCTGCCACCTATTGCTTCCAAAACCCCCGCCTTACTTTTGCTTCCTCTGCTCTTCCTGTGTTCTTTGTCCCTCCACTTGTGCTTCCAGGGAACCTCCTGAGGAGGTCCAGGCAATATTTGTATTTGATCCCGAGGTTCTCTATCCAAAGAGGTGACCTCCTTCAAATGTCCGACATTAATTAATCTTTCTATATTCTCCTTTAGATGCCGACACTTCTCTGTAGAATGTCCATAATTATTATGGAACCTGCAAAAGAATTGAGATCTTGGGTTGGTAGGTATTTCCGTGTAATCCTCGGGCCATCTAATGACATTGGACAGTTATCTCTTCATAATCGTAAACACATTAGCCTGTGGCATCTTCATAGATGTAAAGTTTTCCGATTCCTCCCTCTAGTTTCTCTATCACTCCTTGCCTTTATTCTCCCTTCTGTGCCTGGTGCCATAATCACCCTTACTGTTCGCCATAAATCTCTCGTAGGTTTAGGTATCTTTGTCGGTGGTCTCTCCAAATCTTCATAAAATACATACGATCTTCCTCCTTCACTTCTTCCACATGGATGTATTTGATACATCGATCCATCATTTGCTCAAACATATACGCAGGTCATTTAGCCAATGAGGTTCTTAAACCTCCGATCCTTAACCCTTAATTTAGCACACCAGCTTTTATATTATTCGTTGTTGTGGGCACCTCCAAGGTAACCCTAGTAAATATGGCTACGTACTCCTTCAAGGTTTTCCTAGGTCGTTGTACTACAGAAAAGAGCGACATGAACGTCTTCGTGTGAGTCTTCACGCTAGAAAAGTGTGTTTAAAAGTCGGCCTTAAAATCTGGAAGCTTATGGTCCTCCATGGGGCGATCTGATCTTGTGCCGGACCTCACAGGGTAGACAGAAATGCCCTATATGCCACGACATGTGTGTGCTGTTGCAATGTCGTCTCTTTCTCAAAACTTTATATGTGTTGAGTGTGATTCGACAACCCCTCATAGTAAAAGTCTCGTCCTCTGTAACCCCAGGGCCACGTTGCCTTCAATATTTCCTCAGGAAATGAGTGGCCTCTCTCCTCCTGATGACCAGTCCTGCGAGTTGCCTTTGTAGTAATCGCAAGGCCTCTTGCATTTCCCTCATTGCCCGTGATGTAGGCAACATGTCATCCTCATCCTCCATATCTCGCCTGTGATGATAATTTCTTCCTTGTGACCCACCTAGTACCCCTATTGTATCTTCATCCCCGCCCTCTTGATCCTCATTGTATGATGAGTACCTCCTTTGAGGTCACCTCCTTTTCCTTGCTTGCATTAATTTCAGATCAGACATACATGGTTCTTTATCCATCATTTTCCTTTGGGCTGGTGTAAGTGGTTCCAGTTTATAATCTTCATCCTTATTACCTCCAGGCGTAAGTTCTGCCTTGTCGTCGTTGATCTCATTTCCTGATATGAATTTTCCAGCTTGTCCATAGGTATTGTGCTGACCAGCCTCTGGAGCAACCCCTTTCTAATATTACAGGGTTGATGTTTTGGTAACTTCTCAAACTCTTTGGTGCCTAGATTAATCTTATTCTGTTGCGTCATCTTCGTGGTACTACCTTTTTCTCCAGCTTCTGTACTCTTCTTACCCTCCTGTTCGGGTCTTGGTACTTTACCGACCACCAACTCCTTTGGCCTTTGTGTTTTTCGAACCACCTGCTCATTCATGGCATTTGGTTATATCTATATGCATGTAGGAGGTGTCGTTCTTTCCAAATCTCTGCCTTGTTCTGGCTTTGTGAAATACAGGACTTGCGGTGTTTTGTTTCTCGCCTTCATGGTTTTATTTGGATGATTCTCACGTCTTTTGCTCAAGGACTCGTTGTCCCTCGTATTCCCACAGATGGTGCCACTTGATGTGATCAAAAAGTTTGACTCGCCAAAAAAAAAATTGGCACTTCTCGAACTACCTTCTCAAGCACGAGCGACCTACAAAACAAAACTCAAGTCGGACAGCCCCGGCGTAAGCCCTCCGATGCTTAAGTCAATATTTATATACAGTGATAAATAGAGCTCTATTTAAAAAAAATAAAAAAAAAATGGGCGGCGATTTAACCGACGGTTAACCAAAATCGGCGGTTATAACGGCTAGTTTTTCAAATTTTATTAAAATTTTTCAATTAAAAAAAAATAGCGGTTTTAACCGGTTCACCACCACTTAGGTTGCGGTTAACCTCAGGGTGGTTAATTTAACCGTCGATTAATTAACCGGCCAGTTTTAATAGAATGTGCATCTATAAGTAAGAATAATCAACTTAGAATACAATTGAAACTTTTATCCTCTTTATATAGACAAGAGGTGTATTCTCAATTTAGGATTTTCGTCTCCGATTCACACCATAATTCCATAATAAACCCAACGACTTAGAATTAGGATTTCTCCTTTATGCTAAGTTACCATAACTGTTATAACTCTCATATTGTAGTTAAGTTCCATAATAATCACGGGCCATAAACCATCCTTGTACCTTCAACCCGCCGGGGCCCATACCATACCATATCAACCCATCGGGGCCCATGCTATACCATACCGGCTTATGAGAGTGTAAAACTCAGCTCTCGTATTCAGCATAATTTAAGAATATTACTACCATCTCAAGTCATAGGAGCTCGATAATTCTTTTAAAGAGATCGTTCTCTTATTTAATCGACCAAAATTGACGTGCATACCAATATGAATATCTGATGTCGTATCAACGTGGAACCACTGGATTTGTTTATGGACCCGTAGCCAACATGCAAGATTAGAGTTAATATTTATTAGTTTGTGTTGATATGTCTTGAATCTCTCACTTCGCCGTGTTTTATGGGGGTCTCTCAATACTATATTTATGGTCCTTGAGATCTGTAATTTGTAATCCTAATTAGTTAATAAAATTTGTTCTTCTCTCTGCCAGTGGATGTAACCAATTTGGTGAACCACGTAAATTTGTGTCTTCTTTACATTTTCTGTTTATTGCTTTATAATCATATTCATTCATAATAAACTGGTATAAAGAGCCTGATTGATTCGATCAGGGTATTTCCACACTGTTAGGGTTATTTTTGCTGACCGAGAATGTCCGCTTTCAAGGTAAAGGTTGACAAATTCACCGGGAGAAATAGTTTTGGCTTATGGCAGATCAAGATATGATCTCTGCTGAAGCAGCAGGGTCTGTGGGCGCCGCTATTAGGAAAAACTAAATCTAAGGATGTAGATGAAGAAGAGTGGAATACCCGAGAAGAAAAGGCCCACTCGACGATCATGCTATATCTGTCTGACAATGTTATCATCAAGGTTGATGATCAGGAAACTGTCGCTGGTCTCTGGAAGAAGTTAGAGAATCTCTACATGACGAAGTCTCTAACCAACAAGGTTCTCTTGAAGCAATGTCTATTCCATCTACGCATGCAGGAAGGTAATCCCCATCGTGATCATCTAGAAAAATTAAACAGAGTTTTACTAGATCTATGTAATATTGATGTTAAAGTAGAAGATGAGGACGCTGCTTTAATTTTGTTAGTATCTTTGCCTGAATCGTATGAGAATTTTGTTGAATCATTTATTACTAGGAAAGATACTCTGTCTCTGGAATATGTTCGATCTGCCCTCCACAGTAGAGAAGACCGTCAATAGACAACTGGCTCCGCCACAGAAAATCAGGCATCGGGGCTGTTTGTCACAGGTAAGTAAAAAAGGAGATTTGGGAAGAAAAGTGGGAAGCTGAATCAGAAAGGTTCAAAAAGTCCTAAACCCGAAGACATCTTCAATTACTGTAAAGAACCAGGGCACTGGAAGAATGATTGTCTTAATAAGAGGAGGAAGCAGGAGAAGAAAGAGGGTGTTGGCGGTTTTGCAGCTGTGGCAGAAACTGATACGAATTCTGAAGAAGATCTGGCTTTGGTTGCAGTTGGACAGTCACATCGTAATGATGTGTGGGTTCTTGATTCTGGGGCATCGTACCATATTTGTTCTAATAGGGAGTTCTTCTCGACTTATGAGCAGATAGATGGAGGAAATGTTTCCATGGTAAACAGTGCTGTCTGCAAAATGGTTGGAATTGGCTCAGTCAGGATACAGACAAATGATGTGGTATTCTGCACCTTGAATGAAGTCAGGCATGTTCCACAGATGATGAAGAATCTGATATCATTGAGTCTTCTTGACAGCAAGGGTTTCAGTTTCAACGGTGAAGGTGGAGTTATGTATGTCTGTCAAGGTTCAAAGGTGGTTCTAACAGGCTTGAAGCGTGGTACCTTATATTATCTGCAAGGTTCCACTGTGGCAGATTCTGTTGAAGTTGCATCATCCGAGGTTCAGACCACGGATATGACCAGGCTGTGGCATATGAGGATCGGTCATATGGGAGAAAGAGGGATGCAGATTTTGTCAAAGCGGGATATTTTTTCTGGGTATAAAGTGCAGAGTCTTGAATTCTGCGAACATTGTGTATTTGGGAAGCTTCATCGCCGCAAGTTCCCAAAGAATGCCATTCATCAGACCAAGTGGACTCTTGACTGCATTCATATGAATTTTTGGGGTCTGTCACGTGTTGAGTCTATTGGAGGCCACATATATTTTGTGTCTATGATTGATGACTACTCAAGGATGACTTGGGTAATTATGATGAAGAACAAAAGTGAAGCGTTCAAGAGATTTAAGCAGTGGAAGGCGTTGGTAGAAAATCAAATTGGGAAGAAGATCAAGTGACTGCGAACTGATAATGGCCTGGAATTCTATTCGTCTGATTTCAACGAGTTCTGCAAGGATGCAAGGATTGCTCGACACCACACTATTCGACACACACTGCAGCATAATGGTGTGGTAGAGCGCATGTATTAGACAATGCTGGAGAGAGCGAGATGCATGCTCTCGAATGCTATTTTGGCTAGAAAGTTTTGGGCAGAAGAAATAAACACGGCGTGCTATCTGATCAACCGTGGTCCTCACACTGGCATTGTTTGCATGACAACTTATGAGGTATGGTCTAATAAACCTGTAGATTATTCTTTGTTGAAAGTTTTTGGGTGTACTGTTTACTATCATGTTAGTGAGGGTAAATTAGAACCAAGAGCTAAGAAGGGTATATTTGTTGGTTACGGGGATGGAGTTAAGGGATATAAAATCTGGTCTCCTTCAGAAGATAGAGTTATATTCAGCAGAAATGTGATTTTTGATGAGAATTCTATGCTTAACCCCGCTGTGAAGTTCATTGGAGCATAAAATTGTAGTAGTGTTGATAAACAGGTGGAGCTGCAAGTTACTCTCGATGAGAGTAAATCACAACTCCAAGGTGGAGAAGATCAACATACTACTGCTGAAATTACAAGTTCAGATGTGCATTCAAAAGCTCGCCAGACAAGCATAGCTGTTAATAGAGCTAAGAGAACAGGTGTGAAGCCTTCTGTGCGGTACGATTTTGAGTATATGGTGACTTATGCATTACAAGTCGCTGAAGAGGTGGAAGAGTAAGAACCATCTGTAGGTGAACCATTCACATACAGAGAGGCTATTTCAAGTAGTGAGTCGGCTCACTGCAATATGAGAAGAGATGGAATCACTTGACAAGAATTTGACTTGGGAGCTGGTCAAACGGCCTAAGGGGAGGAAGATTGTTACTTGCAAATGGATATTCATGAAGAAGGAAGAAACCACATTTGTGAGGGTGTGAGATACAAGGCTCGTCTAGTTGTAAGAGGGTTCACACAGAAGGAGGGAGTTGACTATAATGAGATATTCTCATCAGTGGTCAGACACACTTCCATCAGAGTGTTACTTGCAATGGTTGCACAACAGGATTTAGAACTTGAGCAACTGGATGTGAAGACAGCTTTTCTACATGGAATGCTTGAAGACGATATTTACATGACTCAACCAGAGAGGTTCCAGGTTCCGGGGAAGGAAGATTATGTTTGCAAGTTGAAGAGGTCCTTATATGGGCTAAAGCAGTCTCCAAGGCAGTGGTATAAGAGGTTTGACAATTAAATGATCCAGTTGGGATACAATAAAAGTCCACATGATTGTTGTGTATATCACTACAAAGCTGATGATGGTTCCATGATCTATGTCTTTCTATATGTGGATGATATGCTCATTGCTGCGAAGTCCAAGTCTGATATTCAAAAGCTAAAGGATCTGCTCAGTGCTGAGTTCGATATGAAGGATTTGGGTGCTGTCAAGAAGATTCTGGGCATGGAGATATATAGGGAAAGATAAAAGAAGAAGCTCTTCGTGTCACAGAAGAGTTACATTTAGAAGATCTTGTTTAGATTTGGCATGTCTAACGCCAAGTCTATTGATACCCCAAGTGTTGCAAATATTCATTTATCCGCTGATTATACACCAAAGTCTGAAGCTGAGCAGTGTACATGTCTCAAGTCCCATACTCTAATGCATTAGGGAGTTTGATGTATGCTATGGTCTGCGCTAGACCAGATCTTACACATGCTGTGAGTGTTGTCAGCAGGTTCATGGGACGACCTGAAAGGAGCATTGGCAAGCTGTGAAGAGGATTTTTCGTTATCTTAGAGGTACGTCTGATGTTGGTCTCTTTTATGGAGGTGATGCTCACGGTTCTGTGACTGGTTATTCTGGCTCTGACTATGCTGGAGATGATGATAGTAGAAGATATATGTCTGGTTATGTCTTCACTCTTGGTGGTTCTGTTGTTAGTTGGAAGGCAACTCTACAGGCTACAGTTACTCTGTCTACAACTGAAGCAGAATATATGGCACTGACAGAAGCTGCTAAAGAGGGAACTTGGTTGAAAGGTCTTGTAGGTGATCTTGGTCTACATCATGATAAAGTTATTGTGTTTTGTGACAGTCTGAGTGCAATCTGTTTGACCAAGGATCAGGTCCATCATGAGAGGACCAAACATGTTGATGTGAGGTATCATTTTTTGAGGAATGAGCAGAGAATCAAGGTGATGAAAGTAGGTACTGCTAATAATCCTGCTGACATGTTCACCAAGCCAGTCCCACATATCAAGTTTCGACATTGTTTGGACTTGCTAAACGTCACAAGATGTTAGTTGCCCAAGGAGGGCAAATCTGAGGCAGAAAGAAGGAGCCTGTTTATTTGCATTGTAATGATGCATCTACAAAGAAGATTCAAGTTAAGGTGGAGATTTGTTGATATGTCTTGAATCTCTCACTTTACCGTGTTGTACGGAGGTCTCGCTTCGTTATTGTGTACTAGCGTTTAGTAATTTTGAGTTCTCCAACTATTTATTAACTTGTATAACAACATGCTGGGTTTTCATTTTTCTACGTTTGGCCGTTTGGCCTTTTCAGTTTTGGACCTTAAGCGCAACTTGGTGTATTCTCTCAATACTATATTTGTGGTCCTTGAGATCTGTAATCTGTAACCCTGATCAGTTAATAAAATTCATTCTTCTCTCTGCCCGTGGATGTAGCCAATTTGGTGAACCACGTAAATCTGTATCTTCTTTACGTTTTCTATTTATTGCTTTATAATCCTATTCATTCATGAGAGTTTGAGAATCAGAAATGTAATTTTGGGAACATCACGTTGTGTAATCATGGTGAGGCCTACGCAAATATATATTTGCTCATCGTTTATGATAGGATTATAGCTTACGTTAATTTAATTCTATTTATTGTTAAGTATATTTGCCTGTCTAGGACTCTAGTGTTGGTTAGGATGTTAGTAGACATAGGAGTCCTTATCTCTTAAAAATCTTAAGAGATAATTATCAAAGACCTTATTATGTGGAACAAGGACTCCTTCAAAGAAGTGGCACTATAAGTGCTTGGCGTTTTCATTTGAAAAGACTACGAAAAACAGCAAGGGAAAAACAGAAATACCAAGATATCTTTTTTGCTTCATTTTATGCTTATTCTTCGAAGTTCAACTTGTTCGAACGAGAAGAGCTTTTAGGAGCAGTTTAGTTTTTCATTCTTTTTGTAATATTGCTAGAATCCTTTTTGTGGGAAATCTAAACATTTCTAGTAATATAATTTTTGACCTACAGTCGTGCTCTGTGAGTTACCTTAACTCACAGACAAAAATTATGATTGACTTAATTTCATTATTCTGCACATATGTTAGTAAAAATGTTCCGGCATTATTACTAACATCAAACGTTCAATCTAGTCATTGAAGCCTTCAAATCTTTCAGTTTAAAAACTTAGGAGGTTGTTACAGAAATAGGGGGTTTGTTTTTCGAATATTGAGACTTCCATCATGCATAATTTGAGCTTTAGTCAAGTTTTTGAAAGTTTTCACAATCAAATTCGAAGTAAAAACGAGATTACATAATTCGAATACAGTTCCACGTTTTATGAAACAATAAACCGTCAATTTTTCGCTTTCTAGAGTCCAATTTAATCTACTAGGATACGTTGATAACTCCATTCTAATATTAACTATTTGTAGATCAACTTTATCTATTGTTAAAATTATGTTAACTTCTAATATTTGAATTAAGTCCAAATTCATGCCCCCATCTCCCATTTGCCATGTAAGTTTTAAGTTGTACGTAACTTGCATACTTTGTATTGTTAAATAGTATTTCGCAAAATTCTCACTTTATTTAATATAATTTTAGATCAAAATATTTCAATTACGAATCATCGTATAATTCCCAAACACACACACACACTAAATTACCATTTTGGAAAGATTAAAAAATCGAGTCGAAACCGCATTCACATGACTACATTTTGATTCAATCGGCTTTTTAGCCGCTAGAACCAAAATCGGCCGTCGGTAACCATTCTAGATTCAAGTAGTGTTGCTTTTAAAACTTTTAATGAATCTCATCAACTATAAAACTTGTTTTAAATTTTAGATAATCAACATATGAAAGAAACATAAAATGAATTTCCTTTATTTTAACATGAGTGCTATGATCATTATTATTAGTAAATCGATCGACCATAATCATCATTATTGTTCTTCATCTTTATTGTCCCATCCATACCAAAATTAATGTTCGAATTATTTTTATTTGAACTTCTAACCGACAGTTAAAATTTTAAGTTTTGTATAATTTTATTAATCAATTTATTACAGTTACAAACACACAACACGGTGAATGAAGCAAACGAATCAACTACGAGTAAATTTGAAAAATAGGGGCTAAAGAAGAATTTTGTAACTCTATTCTTAGAAAATGGCAACGCCATTTTTTCCCGCCAAAGAACCACAGTACACAGATATTAATCATTGAAAGAGTAATGTGAACTGAACTTTAGGAAAACACACACACACACAAATAAAAACTAAAAAATAATAATAATAATATAAAAATGTATCCATGGCTTATCGAAATTTATACATTAGGTACTGTCAGTGAAAATCTGCTTTCTGATAATTGTCTGTTATCAATAAAATAATTAACGATTAATTTACGTAACTGATATATATTGAGCTAGTTTTGGCTCAACTTAGAAGTCTATATTAAAAAAAGCTCAACTTTTATTCCTGAACCGATTTACTATCTTATTGTGTTTTGATTTATAAAAAAAACAAATCTTATCAGTCTGTACTAAAATATTCAATTTTGGTTTTTCCTAAAATCACAACAAACGGCAGTACGCTACGAGCCTACGATACAATTTTGTGGAGGTTTTACGAAAAATGCTTCATAACTCCAAAGTCAGTTCAATTATTTAACAGTACCATTTATGTCATTATCATAACATGAGTAATAGATTTAAATGCTCAATGTTTGACAACTGATAATCATGATCGAATAAAATGCTTATTTATAGGATTGTGAGGGACAAACCACGAGCTTTGTAGCTCGATAGACTAATATTGCTCTCAACTAAGTGAAAAATATAATAAAATACACATTTAGATTTTCGTTAAGACTCGATTAATCAACGTCACTTTCGAGCCTTGAGTTTTTTAAATTTCTTTAGTTTTTATTTTAGATTCCTCCAACCACACCCCAAAGTCCAAGAGCCCCAAAGTTGCAACCAATTTTCAAATTCACCCTCCTTTCTTTATTCTTTTCACTTCTGTACTTTTATATTTCAAAAAATAAACAAATAAATAAAACACTTCCTTCTCCACCAAGTACTCCATTTTTCAGTTCTCAAATTTAAAAATTCAACAATCTCCTTCTTTCTTTTCTTACTGGTGAAAACACACACACACACAAAAAAAAAAAAAGAAAGAAATAAGATATAATACTCGAAACTTATAATTAGTCCTTGCCTTGTTGTTTGAGTACTCATGCTGTGTACTGTATTGTATAATAAGTAGGAACAGGAATATATCTCTGTGGTAGCGCAATTTAAGGACGGCATTAAAATGAGCCTTAATTATCACCTCTCCTCTTCTTCACTCCATTCCATTCTATCATAAATTAACTCTCCTTTTATTATAAACATATATCCATTTGATTCTTTGTGCCATATCTATTTATTTCTACATACAGATATCTGTATCTAAACGAAAATGCTAACATGCATCACTCGCTCGAAACAACAACCTGATGATCACGAATCGCCGTCACTCGATCATCCGCCTCCGGATAAATCCAATTCCAATGCTGCCCCCACTAAACAACCCATCAAAACCCTCTCCTCTCAGGTCATTTCAGTAATTTTCGATTTCTAATTTATTATTATTATTATTTTAATATTGGGCGGAGCATTTGCGAGCGTAAATTCTGAAAATGTCGATTTAAGAAATTCCGCAGATTAAGGATATGGCGTTGAAAGCGTCGGGAGCGTACCGCCACTGCGCGCCGTGCGCGAACAATCCGGCGGCGGCGCAGCTGCAGCGGGGGAAAGGCGGCGGCGAGTTGGAATCCGACAGGTTCCGGTGGACGTACCGGCGGACGGGGAGCTCGAGCTCCACCTCGAGTTCGACGGCAGGGCGGAGGGAGCTGGAGGCGAGGCTGAAGGGGATATCGAGCGGGGAGGGGACGCCGGCGTCGGCGAGCGGGCGGCGGGCCGACCCGGTGGTGTTCGTGGAAGAGAGCGAGCCGAAGGAGTGGGTGCTCAAGTCGAGCCGGGTGTGCTAATTACGTTTGGTGTCCCTGCCACGTGGAGGGAATGATCTTAAGCGAATTAGATTCAGGTACTTGTTTTGTAATTTCATTTTTGATTTTTCTTTTTTTTTTTTTTTTGTGAATTCATTTGTGTTAGTTTATATTACTTGATTTGTAGTGTAGTTCATAAATGTCAGTGTCACTAGCATTATTTGCTAATTGCTAACTTAGTATAAAGAGTGTGTGCAAGTCGAATAAGTGATTATCAATTTTTGCCGGGAAAATACTCACCCAAATCATAGAGAAAATTTATGTTTTAAAATTATTGCCTCAATTCTTATTTTTAAACTATATTTTACTTATATTCTAATATATTTATTATTATTATTATTATTATTATTATTATTATTGTGTGTGTATTAATAAAAAAAGAAAATTACTGAACTTTTGTATTTATCATCTAGATTTAAAACAAACTTAAACAATGAGATGAAGGTATTGTTAAATTTTGATGGAGAGTCTATGCTTTGGCATAATTGACATAGTTATATACTTAAATTACCATAATCCCTATGAAGGATTAATCGGCTAACTTTGCTCTTGGCACGAAGGATTAATAGGGAGAAAGTCTGTATGCTTATTGAAACCATTTTTGGATCAGATCAATTAACTATATATACCAAATAATAAAGAATTAATCCGTATCTCATTTTTGATTTCTCTCTACCTTCCTCTCTTTTTCTTTTGAAATAATATGCAACCAAGTTTTTCAAAATGAGTACATGTCAACATTTGAACGAGGAGTTGGGCAATATCCAAATAGAAGATCAAATCAACCCTAAAAGTTGTATGGAGTTTTTCACTTTAAATCAACCTTTGTTACGTCCTTAATACTACTATTTCTTTGATAGAACATTTTACATTTTTACCTTTGTGACTTTTACATTATTAGTAGACTTATTTCTTTTAACTAATGATCATGTTTACTCAGTAATTATTATAAAAGGAAAAGAATAAAAAAAAAAAAAATTGGATGAGTAACGGTTGTATCATCATCGGCTAGTTCATGGTATAAATTCAACAAGAAAAAGAATATAAAACTGCCCAGTGTTTGCATAGTGCATGCAAAAAGGCGCTTTGCTCCCACAACACGGAAAACTGTCTTAAAAAGTAGATTTATAGATAAGTGTTAAAGTAAATAAAAAGTAATATTGAGCAAACAGACTGATAATCTTTTCACATTTGCAAGGTTCGTAAATTGGAAAAGGAAAACTCATCACATTTTCGTTTATTGACAGTAATAATTCCCATCATCATGCAAATTCCATGAGGAAACAGAACTAGGACCACCTTTTTATTAATAAAAGTCCAAAAGGGCAAAACTCATAAAACGCTTTGATGGCTTGTTTTCATAGTGTTGGAAAACTTTTTACTCATTGTTGTTGCCTTGTCGGCTTATGCCATTGCTTTCATTTTCATTTCAATCTTTGACACGCCTAGTCTTTGATTTGTTATCGTACAATTAAATGGTTTCTTGTGATGTGTTTGCGAGTCCTTTAGATTAGGGACAAGCCAGCAATTCAAATTGAGAACGCGCGAGATTTATTATATTTTCATGAAAAACAGTATATTGTATGGTTTTATTGTTTTTTTTTTAATAGGCGTAATATTTAAATTTTGACATTAAATATAAATATTTTATATATGAAGCCGAGAGACATTCTAATTGAATCTTATATTTTAAAATGGTACTTCATCTTATATCTCACATTTATAAATTTTACCTTATTAACTTTCAAGCATAAATAGTTAATTTTTATAAATTAATTTTATATATGTAACAATCATCAAATAAGAAATGAAATGAAATTTTGCAATAGTGAACAAGTAGGGAAACTATAAGAAGATGAACATATGGTAAGCATTTGTATGACTATGAACTAGTATTAATGTTAATAGTTTGTAATGGCCTGTCATGTGAACTATGAAAATTAGAATCAATGTGCTTTTTACCTGTGTTAAATGATGAACGCATGCCTTTGAACAGGATTCCTTGTATTTCAATATAGTACATATATATCCTTATTTTATATCGTTTGAATGGATTGTGACTTATTACTATCCATTCCTGCGAGAATAATTAATCATTGTATTTGTAGCTTTCCTTGTATATTTGTCGGACTCCAATAATATTGTTGGAAAAAATGGATGCCCTCTAAGCAAAGTCAAATTCAATCCAATTTTAACATATTAACAAACAATATTGGGTAGGTCCAACTTAGTGCCTTGCCATTATAGATAGACAATTAATTAAAGTTGATGCTTTGATTAGTTGGAATGATGCGTTTTTAGGCATTGACCACCGAACTTATGGCACTAAAAAACTTTTATCCATCAATGTATTCCACTTTCTAATGTTGGAAAACCGGTAAAGTTTTCTATTTTCGATCAAGATTTCATATCTCATTACCTATTCTGTATTTTACTGTACCAATATACTTTTTTATTCATATTTTTCAAAAACATTTATTTTAGTTCAACTCACTAACTTGAATAAATGCGAGGTTTTCCATATGATTATCTGGATCATGTATAGTTTATTTCTTAGCTTAAGTCACATATGCATGGATGTTCAATTATAGACAATCAATTGCCCATCATTTCCTATTATTAGTTCAATTTTTTTTTTTTTTAGAATACTAATTTTTAAAGGAAAAATAAATTAAAAAATAAAAGTTATATGTATTTTGTTACAGAAAAATAAAATTGGGCTAGGAAAAATTTTAATTTTCAATTCAGATAGGGCTACTACGCCATCCTAGCTACTCCTCTGGATTAGTTCTCATAGAATGTCATCACATCCCGAAGACGTCATAACACCGTGTTACAATTACGGTATGATTGACCGAACGCCCCACTTGTTCGGTCAATCACTTGCCTCGCTAATCACACCTCACCTATTGTGGCGCACTTTTATGACACGGCGCCATCGGTTGAGCCATAGCAAGTTCTTGTGAGATATATATATCTTTTTTCTCAACTTGATATCAACATCCTGATCAAGATATGCATATATAATCTAATAGCCGAGAAATGTTCAACAAATGGCAAGCTCAAAAATGGTGGGCAGAGAACTGCGAAAAGGTAATGGAACTCCACAACGTCCAAAGGCTAAGCCGCCAAGCTTTCCCTCTTCCTTCCACCCCAAAATCCGAAGACGAAAGCAGCTCAAAAATCGACTCCGTTCAAAACAGCCCAGTGACCCCGCCGCTGAGCCACGAGCGGCTACATCGTGCTCTACATCGGCCGGCCAGAACAGGGCCCGCATACTCCTCGCCGGACTCGTTAGACCATCTCTCGATGCACTCTCGGTCCAACTACGATTCCTACGGCGTCGGCTCGACCCCAAAGCTCTCGAGCATCAGTGGCGCTAAAACGGAAACGTCGTCCTCCATGACGACAACTAGCTCGTCGCGAGACGTCGATGAGATATCCATCAGCAATGCAAGTTATTTGGAGAGTGAATGGGTGGAGGAGGATGAACCGGGTGTGTATATTACCATCAGGGCACTGCCTGATGGGAGAAGAGAACTCAGACGGGTCCGGTTCAGGTCAGTCTTTATACTCTTATAAGGTGAATTACAAAGGGAAAGTTTTTATTATCTTTTTTTGCTTCGGGCGGGGAGATTTTTTTTAGTCCTTTCAAGTTACCGAAATTACTAAAAATCCTCGAGAATTACACAATTTCGGCCAAGATCGGTCTAAAGTTCCAAAATTTAAAAATATATGATCAGAATTTAAAAGTAACTACCAACAGGATAAAAAGTGCAATTGGATACCATTTTATTTTTAAGAAAAAATTAATTTGAGTTTTTTCTTTTATATTTCAAAATTTATATTTTCAATTACTTTCATTTTACCGTTCACTTCATTATATTTTTTAAATAAATTACTCAATCATCAATTATTATTGCATATTTTTCTATAAATTTTACTATTCTCACACTCAAATAACTCTAAATATCAATCATTACTTTACTATATTTTATATTAAATCAACTTTAATCATTAAATTTTCATCTTATATCTACTATTTTCTCTTGTTTTCAAAATTTTTAAAATGAAAACATATCCAATTGCTCCCTAAATCTATGAACGCTTAGCAATCTAAGTTAGAAGACCAAAAAATAGTTTTTCCTCAATTACAAAAACTACAGCGAAGTTTAGTTTAAATATAAAATAAAATTAACAATTGTCTTTCAAATTATAAATACTGCCTTCGCATTTGTTTCTCTAGAGTGAAAGTTGAATTTATTGAATATTTTCATCCGGGACCAAAAATAAAAATAAGAAATCTCCTCAATTACAAAAATTACAACGACGTTTAGTTTTATTTTTAAAAAAAAATAAAAAGTTATCTTTCAAGTGATAAATACTGCCTTGACATTTGTTACTCTTATTGGGAATTTTCAGCCGGGAGAAATTCGGAGAGATGCATGCTAGAGTATGGTGGGAAGAAAATAGAGCGAGAATACATAAACAATACTTGTGATTTGGATTGGAACAAAGATGAAAAGAGAGATGCTTTCATTTTGGTGAATGATGAGGTTTTTTTGTCTATGCTTGTTAAAGTTGCTATTTCTTGGATATAAATAGAGAGCGCAGCAGTGGAAAATGCTAAGTGCGTGAAAAAAAGAAACTCTGTTTCTTTTTCGGCCCTTGTATTTAATTACATGAAATTGTGGCAGTACTTTGGGACTATTGGGGTATTTTAAATATATATATGGAGTATTTAGTGTATAATCGGAGGTGAAGGGCGAAATTCGCCATTGAGAAGTTTTTATTTTAAGTTCCAGCAATATGTATTGTATTGGGATCATTGTACTGGTATTTGTATTTGATCTATGCCTTGGTTTAATATTCTAATTGTACTAGTCTTTTCCTGTCCATGCAACAAGAGAGTTGTTCCGAGTTAAATAAGCTAAATGCATATATCATCGAATACAGAAATTTACAAAACAAATGCAAAAGGTTAATCGGTACATATAAAAATTATAAAGAATACTTTTTCTGCATGTAACATTATTGTTGGGTGCTTATATGGTAAGTATATATAACTCCATATTAACCATTAGATCTTCATAGAATTTAATTAAAATTATTAAATTTTTTTCCAGATGTACAAATATAAAAATTCGTTATACAAGAATTTGTACACGTCTGTATGGGTTCAATTATAATATTTTAATTATATAATTACAAATTTAACCTTATCTATAAAATAAAAATCAATAAAAATATTTTGTTAATAATTTGTTTTATAATAATAATAATAGCCAGCAAAGTGGTCGGCCGTCGTCCACCAAATTCTTGGTAACACGTTTGACGAATAATCATTATAATTTTAATGTTGAATAATTCATTTTAGCGAACTGATGCCAGAATAGCAGGAACGGGACCAAGATTTGCCACCTGCTGGCGACCTCTCATTTTGACTGTCAGGTCATTAGAAGCTTCCAATGTATTCATAAACTCAAATTTTTGTTTACATAGGTGGTTGCGATTGTGTGATTTGTATGTCATGGACCCTACTTGTCCGTTATCGTGAGTGTGTATGTTTGTTTTGTGTGTTTCTTAAGTGGTTACTGATAGTAGGTGATTTTGGAAAGGTTAGTGGGTGTATTAGAGACAAAACAGAAAAATTTTGAGGTGGAAAATGAAATAGGTTAAAAATTCACGGGTGAGCTTTTGAGTATTATATAGAGTTTTAGATTTGATTAAAAATTCTAAAAATTTTAAATTGATCCCTCTAAGTTTCAGTTTAGTACTTTAAATCAAGTGTTGGTTTATAATTTAACCGTAAATCTTGAGAAATCTCAGATTGATCTCATTAAAATACTTTATTATATTTCCAAAAGCATAAAACTTTTTTTTTTACCCAGACCGTCACGGAATTTCAAACTTGAACCATATCTTCATTCAAACATATTCATTTCACATGTCGACATGTTATTATGTTCTATATATTTTTTGGGAAGTTTTACAATGCCTATCAAATATTTGTGAATATCTTATTTTACGCTATGTTTATGCGTATTATAATTATATTTACTTGCATGAACCTCTATAATATATAGACATGTTATTATGGAAGTTTTACAATGCCTATCATACCTAATCGTTATATCGTTTCAATTTTTATGTAGTACAATGATATAATAACTTAAAATACATGGGGTATGGTACATTGGGGGGAACTTTAGAATTTTCCATATTTTTATTATATTTTGTAGACGTGTTATGTTTTGTTTTCTTTTTTACTTGCTTGTTAAATAATTTTCCACTCACAAATATGAGATTATGTATTCTTGTTTTTTTACCCAAAATTTCGAACCATATCTTCATTACGAAATTCTCGTATGCAAGCCGAATTTGAAATTCAAAATTTACCTTTTTAATATCTAATTTCAAGAATCGAGAGACGAACATTATTATTTTCGCGTATCTTGTTCAAACATGTTCATTTCAATTCCAGACACGTTATTATGTTCTATATATTTTTATTATATTTTGTAGACGTGTGTTATGTTTTGTTTTCTTTTTTACTTGCTCATTAAATAATTTTCCACTTAAACAAATATGAGATCATGTAATCATATAAACTAGTTTAACACCCGTGTATTACACGGGATTTATAAAAACTAAATATAAAAAATATTTGTGAAAATTATGAAGTTTAAAATTTAAAATAAAAAATTGAAAGGATGTATATCTCAACCCGTGCCCTATTCAATATATTAATTATTAGAATTATTGATTAATATTATATTTTAATGTTCAAATTAAATTCATTAATAATTATATTTACATACTTATAAGAATTCAAAAGATGTCACATTTTCAACCCTTCTCTAATCTATTAACTCATATTATATTTTTATGTTTAAATTAATTTTGTTAGTAATTATAGTTACATACTTTGAAAAATTCAAAAGGTATCATACTCTCAAGTTTTCTCGCATTAATTATTATTATATAATTTTATTTTCTTATATTTAGATTGAGTTCATTACTAATATTTAGTTACATACTCTAATTATTGCAAATATATCATAATTTATTTATACAGAGTATTTAGAATTTCAAAATTAAATTATTTCAACTTTTATTTTAAATAAAATTTATTAATTATTTTCATATATAATTTTTTCTTTGTAATTAAAATTATTTCATATGTAATCTATCTTTTAATTAAAATAATTAATCTAGATTTTTTTCTACTAATTATATATGACTTATTTATAAAAAAAAATTATTGAATTAGACAAAATATAATTAAAGAAAACTATTAAGTTAGGCTAAACATAATAAAAAGAAAATATTAAATTAGGCAAGATATAGTAAAAGAAAAATATTGAATTATGTATATATTAGGCTCGAATGACACATAAGCAAATGAAACACCGAGATTTTTTATYATCCAAACGAAACATACGAAGTAGACACATAGATTATGAGGATTTTGCATTAATATATACTTGTTTAACATCCGTGTATTACACGGAACTTATCAAAAGATAAATATAAAAAATATTTGTGAAAATTATGAAGTTTAAAATTTAAAATAAAAAATTGAAAGGATGTATATCTCAACCCGTGCCCTATTCAATATATTAATTATTAGAATTATTGATTAATATTATATTTTAATGTTCAAATTAAATTCATTAAATCTTAGTTACATGCTTAGATTATTATAAATAACTGATATTTTACCTATATAGAATATTTAAAACTCCAAAAATAAAATTATTTTAAATTATATTATCAATAAAACTTATTTAATTATTTTCATAATAATTTTTTTAATTAAGATAATTTCATATGTAATTTTTCTTTTAATTAAAATAACTAATTTAGATCTTATCTACTAATTATATATGATTTATTTCTATTTTTATATTAGGAGAATCAAAAGAAAGTATTGAATAAGGAAAAATATAATAAGAAAAATTAAATTAGGTAAGGTACAATTAAAAGAAAAGTATTAAATTAGGTAAATATTAGGTTCGGATGACACATAAGCATATATTGAGTATTTATAAATAATTTCTCTATTTTTTATTAATTTGATAAGTATAACCCTAATATAGGAAAATCATTAGGTGCTTTTTTATAAGGTGTTATTCCTTCATATATATTTTTTTAAATACACGTTATGTCACTTAAATAGGATTTTATTTTTTTAACTAAAGTTTAAAGATGCCAAATTTTATTTTAAACATAAGATAAAATAGGAATTGTTTTTCAAAACTAAATTGTTTAAACAATTTGTAAATTATTGTAAAATGTTTCTAGATAATTAAATATAAAAATAAATAAAGATCAAATCTTTACAAATAGTTTTTTAATTTTATTTTTTTTCATAAAAGATTTTAAATTTTAACATATGATTTTACAAATTCGAGATAATTTCATATTTTTAAAACGTTATCTGTTTTATAGATAATTTTAGATTTTTTTATGTATATTAATTTTTATTTATTTGAAACAATATTGAATTTAAAAAATAGTTTTAAATCATTTCATTTTTTTAAAATCCAAGAATCATGTTGTGCCAAAAATGACAAAATAATAAAACGAATATAATAAAATGTTTAAAAAGAAAGAGAAGAGTTATCATGTATAGTTACTTAAGAATATAATTTGTAATTATTGTTAATATTAATTTGATAATATATTATGCAGCTAATGAAAAACTTCATAATCAGAATAAATCTAATGCAATATTTATAATAATAAAATTATTTTTATAAAAGAAAATACTATTTTATAAATATGCCCTCAATTGACTATCTTATGAGTGGTGTCCAAATATATATTTTATAAATTCAGAAATTTTGTTATTTGAATGAAACAAAAATGAAAATATATATTATATATCCCACGTAATATATATTATGTTGGACAGAAAAAAATATCGTTATTTAAATAAAAAAAATATCAAATATTTGGTTCAATTAGGGGATGCCCAGTGAATATGATTTTTAGAGKKTTWTTAATAATTCATTAACTCATTTGGGACAATTTTACTTTTTTGGAGTTTGTACTATTATTTTGTATGCATATTTAATTTTCCGTTGACAAGTTATGTATGCTTTTCTTTTTACTTGTTTAGTAAATAATTTCATGCTTAACTAATTAGGATATTATGTAAATTATTTTAATATATCGAATATTTATAAGAAATTTATCATTTTTTTATAAGTCGAATAAGTATAACCCTATAAAAATATAATCATAAATCTTCAAAAAAAAATTGTTTAATGGTTAGCAAATATAGCTTTAAATTGATACATTATATATAATTTGATACATCTATAATATTGATTTAGTTGGATATTTAAATAATTCAATAAATAATAAATATGTTTTTACTTTATTTAATTATATTACATAGTTTTTTTTATGTTTCATTTCACATCTTATTTCCAAAATACTGGAGAAAACAGACTTTCAAATTATATGTCCTATAGTGAACTTTAGAAGTGTGTACAAATTATATTTATATATTTTATTTGAATTATATAGGAATAAAGTTTATTTTTTATCCTTCCAGTTATCATAAAATTATATTTTTGATATAATTTTTATTTTGATTGTCCTTATATATAGATTTTTTATTATTTTAATCATATTTATTTTATGCACTATTATTGTGCATCCCACGAGAGTATTTATAATAATAAATAAATTATAAATTGATTGCAGAATTATTATTATGTATTTATTACATAATAAAAAAAACTAAAAAAAAAAACAGTTTGCTAGTTGATTGAAGTTCTTTGGGCAAATAAAGAATATTTCTTGATACAAATAATAGGAGTTTTTCATTTTAAATTAAAAGATTCATATTCAATGATAACATAAAATTTGGGTTTAAGAAAAAACTCCAGCGGCAGAAAAGTCGGCACCGGTGGCGACTGGGCAGTCGCTAGCGTCTGCACAGTTTGCGGCGGTAGTGGGTGGTGGTGGGGTTATAGATTATAAAGATTACTTTTTGAGGCTCACATCAACAATTTATCTATTGGGGTAATGTTTTAATTACAAAATATTTAATTTAAAATTTATATAATCATAATAATTAAAATTTATAAAATTAAGGGTATAATAGACTATCTCATATTATTATAATTAATTAAAATAAAATTAAATAAACAAAATGTCACATCACACTCTTTTGGGGGTACCTACGGCCAGGTTTGCACAATGGATGTCTATTATAAAACGAAGAATGATTCAAGAACGCTCTTGGGTTTCAGCCCTAAGAGGTTTGAGAAGAGGGTTCTCATCCCAGTCTGTCACGAACTGGACGATGGATTATTCCAGCATACTTTTCTCCTTCATTTATGGTCTTTTGTAGCTTCAAAAACCTCTTTCGTAGCTGAAAGATCTTTTCAAATCCAAGTTCGTAACGCTTGCATCCAGTCGGATGTTCTGAAGAATCCGACCGGATGGGGGTCTTTGTCAGCCAATCTGGTCGGATGTCAGATCCATCCGACTGGATGTGATTCCAGTGGGTTTAATTTGGCCGGATGTCAGATCCAACTGACCGGATGAGTGTCTTTGTGGCTACTTCTTCACGCTGTCTTCCCCGTCCTTATCTATCGATTCTTGTAACGACGAGCTTTATCTTCTTGAAATCCAGGGGTCGTCGAGCGCTCTAACTGCATGAGAAAACATATAAGTCATCTCAAAAGAACCAATTATCGATCAAAAACTCGGAAAGTTAAGTAAAAAGTTGTAGAATGTAAAATTATGCAGAATAGCTTAATCTCAACTCGAAAAAGATAACAAAAAGACTCAAACATGACTCAAAACATATACAAAAACCATAATAAATACGTGCGAATCAACCACCCCACGCTTTATTGGTTTGTTCGTCCTTGAACAAATGAAAGATTCAAAACCACATAAGTATGAAAGTATCTAGATCAAAGAGTCATGTTGTGCATGATGTATAGTTTTGAATATATAAACACTTTTGTCGAAAACTCTTAAGCTAAGCTCGTGTTACCTTTTCACTTTAAAATCAAAAGAATGCATCCTCACAACAGGGAAATATATAATGGTGCACTCATTCGCTCGTGTTTTTCAAAAGGTGAGTGTATACGCTCGGATCAACAAGAGCATGCATTCAACGACTCGTGAAATTCAAAAACTCGTATATCGCATATGTGTGTGTACATTTGGCTAAGAATCGGATGAGGTCTTTCTAGGGTTGTAACGTAGGCTCTTTGATAAGGTATGTCATATATAAAGATGTGTGGCTAACTTGCGAACAAATGCAATCAATAACTCAATCAATCAACAATTCTAAGCGTAGAGCATAATTTTGCTCCTCATTCCTCCCAAAACAACCATGTATCGCTATTTTCAACCTTTTATAAATAAGGCTATTTCTTATCCCAAAACCCGAACTAACACATTGCTTGCCTTTATAAATAGACTTAATTCTTAACATCTAGATGCTCTTATAAACTCAAGCATCCTTAATTACATTATTTCATTTTTTTTAACTCCCCTCACTAATTTCCACCCTGTAATCGTCATTCTCAATAGACCAATAATGAGTAAACTCTCATCTCACACACTTAAATGAAATAAGAGCTATAATTATGCTCGTGGCTAAGAAAAAACTGAGATATAAGGCTCAAGGGGGCTCATTAGGAATTATATTGGTTTTTATTTCTGAATAAGACCAGAAACGGGTTTTATATGTGTCTATCGTCATTTCCAAAACCAAATGTACACATACGACTTTAGAGACTTCTCAAAATAATTATAGAATCAAAGCATGAAATATTGATAAACACACAAGGCTTCTTACTAGGGTTTTATTCAAACTTTTGAAAACAAGGTGATCGAGTTTCAAGAGATTTGCAAAATTACTAACGACTAAGTGTTGTTTTAAATATATAAATATAAGTAGGTTTTGGAAAATTTTACACTAAACAAGCTAAGAAGATTCTAACGTCCGATCACACAATATATGATTTCGACAGGCAAGCTAGTACAAACACAAATAAGCATGGGAATGATTTCAACAAACGTTGACAAAAATAGTTGGTTGATACGCACGTCGTCACAAAGAAAGACTCAAATAGAACCATTCGACTGAAATGACTACGCATGCATAATACGACTATCCCCCTACACAAAAGTAAGCAATATCCGCATTGCTTTTATACAAATCAACCCAAGGAAAAAGGAAAATGTCGAATCAATTATCATGCGAATAGTTAGTCGAATTGTTAACGCACACAACACATAACAGAAAAAATCAACAAACAAAATTACTAAAAATGAAAAATGAGAGTTTGGATAGAAGGTGATACAATACTGGGGCTCAGGCCCGCCTGAATGTCCATGCCGTTCGGAGGGGAAGGTTGAGATCTGCAAATGGGGCGACGGCAACGTCGTCCAGTCGGATGTGCCCACTACCCGACCGGATGGTTCTCCAGAAGATTTTGTCCGGACGGATTTCTGCACCAATCCGATCGGAGGTCTCTTTAGGGTATGGTATCTGACCAGTTTTCTTACTAATCCGATCGGATTATCTGGGATTGCTGATTTTCGTCACTCCCTGCGCACTTAACACACTATTATCAAATTTATTAAAATCCAGCTTATCACACAAAAAAATAGGTAAAAAAATACAATAAGAAATATAAAAATAAAAATAAACAAGTACTATGTATAAAAATGACGAAAACTTGGGTTACCTCAAAAGAAATACAACTTTTAACGTCTTTTGCTCGACGACTTACAAAAGGGATGTTATCCGGGATCCAGAAATAAATGACGATCATGCCACGACTTAGTGTTCTCCAAGAGCAATAGCGGGTGATGAAGATCACCAAGGTGGGCACGACGAGCAGGTTCCATGATAAGAGAAGTCAAAAGTCTAACCGGCTTTGGAGTTCGGAACCACGAGTAATCAATCACCAAGAAAAGATCGAAAGTCAACCGGAGTGTGGAACAAAGCTCGGTCACAGGGATGACTAGGAAATCGGTCGAACAAAAGGAATGATTATCGACCAACCCAAACTCCTTCTCTATTGCCTCTTCTACCCCCTCAACATTAAGATTGAACAAGGCATCGGGCAGAACGCAATGCTGATCAGAAAACACACCCTTCTCCAAATCCGGTAGCACAACTCCAACATCTCCACAAAGAGCAAGTAAGCCCGAATCGCCAACATCCTCCGGGACCTCCGATGGCAACACCCCTATGCTTTTATCCACAACTTCATCAAAAATTGCAAGAGGGGCGATCTCAAACAATTCCTCAATTCCAACCTTCTTGCACACCTCTCCCAAATGAGCATTCAATCTCGAAGTACCGACATCCAAGGTAAGCTCCACCACATTAAAAATCGGCAACTCATCAAAGGTAAGTCTTTTCACCTCATCTTGGATAACTGGGCAAGGATCATTATCAAATAGGGCATCGGGATGATAGTGGATTTGTTGGTTGTGGTCGGGAAGATAAGGTGTGGTATATTCTTCATAACTCGGGTAGTAAGGAATTGAGTCGGAAAGGGCATAAGAGTCGTAGCTCGGATAGAAATATTTAGAGTCGGGTGGAGCATTCGAGTCATATACCGTGTAATAAGAAGGTGAGGCGGAGGGAGCGTATAAAAGTTCAAAACCCGGATCATAAGAATTTTCATTAAAGATCGGGCGATGAGAATTATGTGGTGGGGTGTGAGTGTCAAAACTAGGATTGTAGTGGTTGGGTGAAGCGTGTGGATCATTGAGGCTAGAATTGTAAGAATTTGGATATGGTGTCCATTCAGATGAGTAGAGCGTCCCCATGAAACAATCGTACACTTCCTCCCATGTGTTCAAGGAATCGAGCTCTAAATTTGTCAACCATTTTCTTGCCCGATCCTTTAATGTTAAGATGAGGAGTCACATCCTCACTTGATTTCTCGTAAGACCTAAAAGGGGGAAGGTTCTTGTTATGGCATCGTACTCTTGGATGAAGTCGAGCGGATCCTCACTCGAGAGCCCATGAAAATTGGAAGTTTCTCAAAGTAGAACTCGTCAGGATCGTACTCCCGC
The DNA here is from genome assembly GCA_014905375.1 of Phtheirospermum japonicum. Taxonomy (NCBI): domain Eukaryota; kingdom Viridiplantae; phylum Streptophyta; class Magnoliopsida; order Lamiales; family Orobanchaceae; genus Phtheirospermum; species Phtheirospermum japonicum. The sequence goes on along the minus strand of BMAC01000009.1, from coordinate 2,626,081 downwards.
ATCTCGGGGCTCAAAGGAATAGCCGGTCGAAAATTGTATGAGTTAAACATTTTTTTTATAAATGGATTTTTGAGTCTTAGGTTTTGATCATCGGTGTACCTTGCATACACGACACTCAATGCACAAGATTAAACGCAACGACGCCAAATTCTGAGTCGAACTAATTGTCCTTCAAAATTAAATCTAGTTAAACAATGCACGTCTACTTTGAAAAGGTTTTAGTTCGCCCGCAAGAGAACGGGGTCACTGTAGACTGGAGAGTTAACTCGAGTTGAACCTCTCGAGGAAAGGATAATCGGAGGTAGTTTTTATGTTTGTTTTTACGAACGAGAAAATGATAAAAAGCTTATCTAAACACGCGATCAAGGTTTGGTTTGAAAGTTGTTATAACTACGATGATGATTTAAACTACGAGTGATGAAATCAATAACTTTTAAAAGACTAATAAAACGGGGGTCTAGAACCTTAGAATCGTCTCCATGATCACTTGGCGTTTCATCGAACACTTGGTCTACGAGTTGAATTTGTCAATTCCAATGTGTAGATTAAACGCCCGACAACCCCAATCGATGGTTCTAAACGATTATAGACTCCAGACCCAAAAATTCTAACTAGCAACCATCAACAAGTTTAATAATCTAATATAGAACTTATCTACTAACAAATACGAAAAGATTGAAGAAAGAAACATGAACATGAACAGTTGGGAAAGCAACAAACACCTAAGATTACGAGAATTGCAATTAAACTAATCACCAACCAATATCATATCAAACACCTCAAAAACATACAATCAAAACATGAATTCAAATAATTGAAATAGGAAATTGGAGACTTACTAATTAATGGAGGAAATTGACATCGTTCTAACGAGATATTAAACTAAAGGGTACAAAACTTACAACCAAATCCGAGCAGCGATTAATCATCTACAATCTACTAAATACTAAAAAGCTAAAGTTTTAATTGGAAAAAGGGAAGATAAAATGAAGAACGATTCAAGAATGCTCTTGGGTTGTCAGCCCTAAGAGGTTCAAGAAGAGGTTCTCATCCCAATCTGTCATGAACCGGACGATGGATTATTCCAGCATACTTTACTTCTTCATTTCTGGTCTTTTGTAGCTTCAAAAACCTCTTTCGTAACTAAAAGATGTTTTCAAATCCGAGTTCGTAATGCTTGATACCGGTCGGATGTTTTGAAGTATCCAACCGGATGGGGGTCTTTGTCAGACAATCCGGTCGGATGTCAGATCCATCCGACCGGATGTGAGTCCAGTGGGTTTAATCCGGCCGGATGTCAGATCCCTCCGACCAGATGAGTGTCCTTGTGACTACTTCTTCGCGCTGTCTTCCCCGTCCTTGTCTCTCAATTCTCGTAACTATTTACGAGCTTTATCTTCTTGAAATCCAGGGGTCGTCAAGCGCTCTAGCTGCATGAGAAAACACAGAAGTCATCTCAAAAGAACCAATTATTGATCGAAAACTCGGAAAGTTAAGTAAAAAGATGTAGAATGCAAAATTATGTAGAATAGCTTAATCTCAACCCAAAAAGATAACAAAAAAACTCAAACATGACTCAAAACATATACAAAAACCATCACAAATACGTACGAATCACTGTCTGACCATAGAATTACCCTACGGTCTATTTCTTTTCCGATAATTATCCCTGGCTATTGTTTTATAGTAATACAAACGGCTCAATTTATAATTTATATTAAATTCGAGAGAATATGTACGATCGTAAATATGGGTGAGAGACTCATAGCCACCTAAGTAAACTTTAATGAGATTTTTTATGCAAACGTACTCGTTGTACTTATTTGTGGACGAATACTCTCTAAATTAATGATATGTGTTAAATAGTAAATAATATTTATCTTTCAAATACCAGTATTAATTAGCAAATGTCTTATCGACCTTTGAATTGAAAAACCAATAATAAAAATAAAACATCCAAGATAAATCTGAAAAAACATAAACAAACACTGAAAAAATAAAAATATAAAAAGTCTGGAGAAATATAAAATACATAGAATATTTTAAATATATATAAAAATATATAAATAAATCTAAATAATTAGTTGATAGATTAGAAAAAAAAACATAATATTTCATGTTGTAAAATAAATTGAAAATATTATAAAATCATGTAGACAAAATATAAGAACATATAATTAGATTAAAATATTTATTTAATAAATATGAAAAATGAAAAACAAACCAAAAAACTAATAACAGAATAACACTAAGGATGAAATTCATATAATAAGTTAAATTAACTATACAATTTGTAATAAAAGTCTAGAAAACTACTAATTAAATCTAAATAAAAAAATGAGAATATATAATAAAGTTGAAAAAGAATAAAATCAATTACAAATATATATATATATATATATATATATATATATATATATATATATATATATATATATAACAAATCTGAAAATAAAAAAATATATAAAAAAGAATTAAATATAAAATATAAAATTTATAAATAAACATAAATAAATATTTTATAAATCTTCAACACACAAAAAAGCAATATCAAATTATAAATATTTTCAAATAATATAAAACAAAAAAAAGGTATTTGTTTTATAAATTTATATAAATAAAATATAAAAACTTAAAACTAAATTAAAAATATTTACTTAATATATGACAAATGAAAAACAAATCCAAGGAATTTCTAATATTATAACATTAAAAATATAAATCCATAGCTACAAAACAATTTTATTCTGGGTAATTATTAAGTAAATCTAAAAATAAGAAATATAAGAAAAATTGAGAGAAATATAAAATAATAAAAAATAAAATAGAGAAACAATAAAATTGATGAAAAACAAGAAATTTATAATTTTATTTTAAGAAATTATTTAGTAAGTTTGTTAAAGAAAAAAATAAGATAATACAAGTAACACCTGAAATTGAGGCAACAAAGACGAAAAAAGTCGATAACAATAATATTTTTTTTTCCATAATCTTATTTTTGGACCAAACAAGATGAACAGGGGTCAAACCCAATGGAGTCATATCTTTCAATTGGTCTATACGTGACTCAGCTAAGACCAAGAACGGGTCGCAAACTTGACCATGACATAAGAGAAAGGTAAATACCTTTATTAAAAATTAATTATAATTATATATAATCTCAAGATATTTTTAGATTTATAATATATTATATTATATTATTTCTGTTTTTCCTTATTTTATTTTATTTTAGAAATTATTAATAATTATTTTGAAATAAAACATATATTTCACATTTATTTAACTGAATTCATGATTGCATCTGATTTTATTTTATTATTTATAACATTTTAATTGTGATTTCTTTTTAGTAAATGATAATTTGGGATTTAATTTATTTTTAATTCTATTTATATCCAATTTTTAAGAAATAAAATTTATTTTATATTATACACTATTACTATATCATTGTGATTTTTTTGGTTTTATTAATATATTTAAAAAATATTTGTAATATATATATATATATATATATATATATATATAGAGAGAGAGAGAGAGAGAGAGAGAGAGAGAGAGAGATAGATAGATAGATAGATAAAAGGAAAAGTATAAGACATAAAGACATAATGAAAACAAAGGAGACGGTAGAAATTAGGGTTCTCTTATTCATCAAAGACTCCCTTTGTATAGGGTATCAAATACATGTTTCTATAATAAATATCTAAATTTTCCTACATCAGTTACTTGTTGATAGGGCTGCAAACGAATCGAGTCGAGTCGATTATTCACGATTTCGAGCCGGATTGACTATTTTTTTATCCATGCTCGAGCTCGACAAGCTCGAAAGATTTCTGCTCGAGCTCGACTCGACAAAGAAATGAGTATGCTCGGCTCGACTCGACAATGCTCGGCTCGATAAAAGCTCGAGCTCGGCTCGAGTTTTTTAGTTTTAAATCGAATAAAATTATGGTATTTTTGTAATTAATACTATTAAATAGGAGTATTTAGTAATTTCACACATAATCGAGCAGCTCGTCGAGCTCGCGAGCTTATTATTGACGTGCTCGAGCTCGAGTTTGACCGAGCTCGAGTCGAGCTTTGACTCGAGTTGCTCGTGAGCCGCTCGACTCGTTTGCAGCCCTACTTGTTGACGAATGCACACTAATTGTGTTTTTCCTTCAACACTCCCCCTTGTGCCAAGTCAAAGGGTGAAATGGTGTTTCATTGTTGGCTCGTTAAAACCTTGCCAAGTAACAAAACACAGTGGGAAAATAAAACTTGGTCTAAGGAAAAAGAGTAGAACACATCTATGTTGAGACTCCTCCCGAAAGTCTACACCTCTCTTTGATATATACATATATCAAAGAATTTTGAAAGTTTCTACTTCCTTAATTTTCTTAACTCTTGAGAAAATGCATAGTTGTTGGTTGTAGAAGAGTTGTAGTGATATTACTCGTATTATCACATTTTCTTCAGTGATAGAGTTCAAGCCACTATTATCAGATATATGAATGATCATAACATTTACCATTGATAATCATGAACTACTACATGTATGATAATGATCTACTTACATGGATCAAATGAGTAACCAACATCAACGATATTATTTGGTGTTTCAGTAGGAAGTAAATTCAACATTTTCTTTAGGGGTTACAAGACCATATGCAGTCCCAATTATATTTATGAATGGGAAAAATAAACTCGTGTCAATGGTTTCTTTTAGTATCAAAGTACATTTTGATTCCAATCCAGTGACATTGCGCTTTCTTGAGTTAAATCAAGATAACAATTTTGAGAAATTAATATTTGGTCAAGTATATTAGTATTGGTACAATAATGCGCATATTGTACATAGGAAGGGAATTTTAACTCCCACCAGTTTTTCGTCATTCCACTGACGAAATTTATCTTTCCTTATATCTTCACTTGACCAATCATAGGAGTGCTAACATATTGCACTTATTCTTATTTAATTGCCTGATCATCTTTTGGATATATGCAAAATGTAGAATTTAGTATTCCACAAACTCGGGTTTTAGTTTAAAGCCTTAACATGACCGAGTTTTCCCATGATTCATTATCTCAAATTAAAATTTCAAACAACTAGAGATATCTCTTATTTCATTAAGAGTGGATATTATGTTCCTTTCATCGACATATATAATTATAATCACAAATTTGAAACTTATTTTCTTTATAAGTATGCAAGGGCATAGTTATCTTTTCCCAATCAAGTAGTCACTTAGACGGTTATACCACATCCGTCTAGATTATTTCAATCCATAAAGTGAGTATTTTAATTTAATTGCAAATGCACTCCGTGGCTTAGAGTTACTTGCCTTGACAATGAAAGGCCAGCAATCACTTTTGTTTATATATCTCTAAATCACGATCCCCATAGAGATATAATATAACCACAGGTTCTCAATTCTTTGGAATTATAACATCTATTATGGGAGAGTACATATCCTCATAATCAATTCCAGGGCGTTGTGAGAAATTTTGTGCGAGACTTTGTGCTTCAAATCTATATTTGCATCCCATGGCTTTATTTTCTCGCTATGCTTTCTGAAAAAACTTTGTTTATGTCCTAGAGGCTTTACACTTGGTGAGGTTAGAACTACCAAACCAAATACATGTGTTGTTGTCAATGAATTTAGTTCTACGTGGATTGATTCTTTACATTTAGGCCAATTTTCTCTTTATTGACATTTCAATAGAGCGTGGTTCGATGTCATCGTGCTCTATGATTCTTTGAGCAACGGTGTATACATCATCAATATGTGTGGAAAATCTTTCCATCAACTCATATAAACTCTCAAAGTACATTGAGATTTATTTATTCTCTGGAATCATATTAAACATCGGAGCGTCCTCCAGTAATGATTCATGGACTTAAGTATAACCAGATATAATCTCATGAGAGGAATTATCTTCATTGATGATCAATTGAAGTTGTGCCATACATGCCCTCTTGTTCCTTGGGCGAGTATTGATCGAACCAAGTGACCTCCCCCTGTTCCTTTTGGGAGTCACGACCTCAACCATACATCCACTAAGTATGGTTGCAATGTCTTAATCGGTGACATTGTGCCCTTTATAGGGACTTTTAACCTTGCAGATACATTTGCAGCTGGTATATATATGATCTCGTCACTTTATAAATTGAGTTTTCAATACTTTGAAGATCAATTATGCACTTTACTTTACTTTCACGTTACATTGTGAAATGCGGGGATCATAATGAGACATAGTGTGAAACTATTCCTGTCGTTCTATTAGAAAATATTATTGAAGGAAAAACACAATTAGTGTGCCTTCATCAACAAGTAACTGATGTAGAATAATTTAGGTATTTGTTATCTTTATGTATTATGGAAACATGTATTTGATCCTATATAAAGGGAGTCTTTGAAGAATAAGAGAACCTTAATTTCTACTTTGTTTTCATTATGTCTTTATGTCTTCTTCTTTTTTACTTTTCCTTTTACACGTTATCAGCACGAAACTCTAACCTATTGAGAGTGATCGAGAATAAGCCTTCATAACCAATGCAACAATTATATAATTTTCGTACGTCGAAAATCTAACCGCGCTGTAAGATTGAAAACTCATTTTTTCATGTTTCAACCGTTGGACCGTGTTCCAAGTTTTAAAGAAACTTTAAGACTATCTTATTTACATTCTGAATGGTGGAGATTGGATTTAGATATACGAGGAAATATATATATAATTTCGAGTAAAACAGATTTTGTTTTCAAAATTTTGTGCAGAGTTTTTCAAAATAGGATATATCACAATCGGATCGTTTGATCAAAACAAAATTTTTATATATTATTCAAAACAAATACAAGTTTGATATGAATGGTGGAGATTTTAATATATGGTCTGAAGGATCCGATAATGAGTTTTGAACAGAGCTGATCCTGTTTCCCTAAACTGTCTGCCCAGTTTTCTTTAGAAATTAAATTACGCACAATCTAACCATTGGATGAAGCTGAATTTTGGATATAATATTCAAAAGATATAGTGTTTAAATATGTACGGTGGAGATCGGTTTTGGAGGTTATGTCATTAGAAACATATCGCGGACAAACCTATTGCAAAAACAAAATTAGGAAAGAATCGTGTCTTTCCTCCAAGGTAACTGGAATTACCATATTATTTATTAAATGCAACTAATAGATATTCGTTTATATGGATATATGGCATGGTATGTATTATTGTGCATTCTTATACAGAGCATGTATATGTATATATGTTACCTATGATTATATACATGTGATGTCATGTTATGTACAATATTGACAAATATGAAATTTTGCAATACTTGAATAATATTCATATAATATATTATTACTTATACTTTTAGATGATCTCTGATTTAGAAATCTTAAATAGAGTTATTTACATGATTAGATGAGATATTGATCACGATATTGATAATATGTTTAGTTAATCATGAATTTTGATGATTTGATAGATTCATGTATGTTGGTAATTCACTTCAGGCTGATTTTATAAGCTACTTTCAACATATGTATCATTGATTGTACATTTTCATATTTTCATGATAACGAAAGTTCATGAACGATAAAGAATTGTATAAGTAAGCCTTGTAATAAAGTATATTCACATATATATATTATCAAATAAAGATTATGATATATATTATTGAGCTTGTATACCATGGTCCCAGGTGCATCTTGTAGGATGCACCCGGCCCCATGAAATTACCACGTGTGCACAGCTCCACTCCAATTCCACGCGACCCTTTTCAGAATTCCAAGTTCTCCCACGCGCCTTCCTTTTCACTTTCCACTTCACGATTTTCGACGAGTCTCAAAAGAGAGAAAAACTCTGCAAATTCCCGCTGCAAATCCTCTCCTTATCCCGCTGCAAATATTTTTTCTTCCAGACGCTGCAACTCTCTTCACATCCCTCTGGAACTTCTACCAAACACTGCAACAAATTCTTCTTCCAGACGCTCTTCAACTGATATCTGTAACAATTTTCAACAAGTTTCTGACGCTCTTCAGCATAAAACATAGAATTTAAGTAAGTTTTCAATTTTTCTCCTTTTTTCCTTTACTGAATTCATAAATGAACATCAATTGTTAATGTTTTACCATTGATTGTTGTTGATTCATCACAAAAACAAACTGATATCGATTTTAGGGTTTCATCAACAATTAATATGCTTTGAAAATTTTAAATTCTCTGATTTATTACTATTATTCAGTTTAGTTTCAGAGTTTATACTGGAGGTTTGTTTATATTGTAAAATTGTGATAAGATTTTATATGTACATTTTGATGATGTGCAAGACCTATGTGATGATATGTTCCAGATCTGAGCAATGATATATCATTTGTGAACTTCATATTACTTTTTTTCTGAGAATATATGAGTTTTCATATAGTAGTGATGCTATGTGCACATTCTTTGTAATGATATGTTTAAGATCTGTATAATGTTATATCATTTGTAAATTTTTATTATTTTTACTGCAAATATAGATTGATTTTCTATTATGATATGTACACTTTCTGTGTGATGATATATTCATGTTTTGTGGAATGATATGTTCATGTTTTGTATGATGATATGTAAATCATATGTCTAATGATATTTACATATTGTGTGAGAAAATATGTGTGATATATGTATAAGATGTGTGCGATGATATTTTCATGTTGTGTGTGATGATACATTTATGATGTGTGTTATGGTATGTATGATGATATTTTATTTTATTTCTTCTGTGTGTTTAATTGTAGAAATGACGACAAAAGCACCAACTGTACCTTCAGACCAACTAGTTATACCATTACTAGTTGGTAATGAATGCACTGGGTATAGGGCTAACTCTTCAAAAGGAAGACCTGCAAAGGAAAATATACGAAAGAAGAGAAAAAAATTAGAAAATAAGAAGTCTAAACAGAACCATGTTCCAGAAAAGAAGGCAAAGCAGGAGAAGAATTTGAATGATCGATGCAAAACTTCTAGTTGAGAAAAAGAAGAAAGCTGGAAAGAAGAAAATTCTCGTACAACCACCTGATGCTACACCAGTCGTTGAAAAAACAGGTAGTGAAATGCAAGTTGAGAAACAGGTTGTTAGTGAACTGGCCTTAGAGACGACGTTGGATAATGACAAAAAGACTTTGACTATGAAGAAAACACAATTGTCGAAAAAGAAAAAGGTTTGATATTTTATTACTTTTCTACTTTGATAGAAATAATATTCATATTCCAAATTGAAATTAACACAGTTACACTCATATGTAGGTTGCACCAGTGCAAGACAAAAAAAAAAAGAGAATGAAGAAAAGATAAAACCAGCTAAGGTTTGACTTTTTTTACAATAATTTTAATACACTACTGTCATGTTCATGTGATGAGATGTAAATGGTGTGTGTGATGATATATGTATGGTGTATGTTTATTAACCGTGGCTGGTGTATGTGATGGTATGCGTTGTTATATGTGATGATATGTGGGCGGTATATATGATGATATGTTGCTGGTGTATGTGATGATATGTGTTTGGTATGTAGGATAATATGTGGCTAGCATATGTAATGATATGTGGCTACTATATGTGTCTAGTATATATGATGATATGTGCCTGGTGTATAGGATGATATGTAATTGTTGTATGTGATGATATGTGGCTGGTGTATAGGATGATATGTGATTGGTGTATGTGATGATATATGGCTGGTGTATGTGATATGTAGTTGATTGTGTATGGTGTATTATATGATATGTAGTTGGTGTATGAGATGGTATGTGGTTGGTGTATGTGATGGTATGTGGTTGGTGTGTAAGATAATATGTGGCTAGTATATGTAATGATATGTGGCTACTATATGTGTTTAGTATATATGATTATATGTGCCTGGTGTATAGGATGATATGTGATTGGTGTATAGGATGATATGTGACTATTGTATATCATGATATGTGGATGGTGTATAGGATGACATGTGATTGGTGTATGTGATGATATACGCCTGGTGTATGTGATATGTGGTTGTTTGTGTTTGGTGTATTAGATGATATGTAGTTGGCGTATGAGATGGTAAGTGGTTGGTGTATGTGATGGTCTATTTTATTTATTTTCCAGGTTGTGTTGCAGCAGATTCGTAAACGAAGACAACCTGGAACTGATCTAGCAAATCCTCCTCCTCAAAAGAAGAAATTTATTCGTAAATTGAACAAAGACCATATCCGATTTAGAACGTCTCCTAACCCTCTCTTCAAACTGATTGAGTATCTGGATGATGAACAAAAAGTAGCAGTCCAGGAGATTGGATTTACTGGAATGTTGAAGCTGTCAATTCGAGAAAATCATGTTGAGTTGATAACATTTCTAGTGCAGAAGTTTGATTGCTGCAGATGCTCAATTATATTGGAGGAAAATGAGTTAGAAATTGAGCTAGAGGATGTAGTTTCTTTGTTTGACTTGCCGATGGTGGAAAAATCTATCACAGAAGCTTTAGCTGAAAAATGTATTTTTAAATTATTTACATTAATTATATTAATTCCCCTTCATTACACTATAATACTTATGTATCCTAAATAACTTCATTTTTCAATGCATTTACTAAAAAAGACGATGACAAGTATAAAGATCTCGTAAAAGAATGGCAACGACGGTGGGGAGTTACAAATGATGTGCCTTTTACATCTAAAATTGTCGAGGCTCTGCAAATAAGGGTTGACTGTGGTGATGACTTCAAATGAGACTTTGTCGTGTTTGTTGTCACTACCATGTTCAAGTCACACCAGGATCGAAAAGCAAATTATAAGACCCTGAAGTGCATTCAAGATGTGAATGAGATCAAGAATCTTAACTGGTGTCATTTTATGATCAACTGCCTGATTTCATCAATTGAAGAATGGAAGACAAGCACAGCTTTGAATAAGTTTTTCGTAGGACCTGCAGTTTTCTTTATGGTAAACATATGTGAATTACTACTGAAATAATGGGATATAAAATAATAAGAAATAAAATTATCTAACATTAATGTCTTTTATGCAGTTATGCTACCTTGACCGGATGGAGTTCAAGGTGCGGAGAGAGAATTCACGAATATTCCCAATTTGCTCAAATTGAGGATCAAGTGAACTGGACAAGAGAGTTAGTGGAGAAAATAAATCTGGGGGGGTTGAAAGGGGTAAGGTTGTTGAGAGGCTGGTGAAGCAAGAAGACAATGACAAAATGGTATGTGTTTAATTCTAAGATGGAAAAATTAAACAAAATGATTTTTTGTGAAGTTGTTGATGATGATATGTTCATGGTTTATATGGTGATATGATCCTATTGAGTGTGATAGTATGTGAATGGTCTGTGTGATGGTATATGAATATGTTATTCTTTATTTTTCACAAGCATTGATGATGAATATATATTTTTGATCTGTGATGTTATTAATGTAATATTCCTTTCTTTTTTCTGGGATTACTAATAAGTTTTTAAGAAGTTGTTGATGATGATATGTTCATGGTTTGTGTGATGATATTCTCCTAGGTTGTGTGATGGTCTGTGAATTTTCTGTGTGATGATATATGAATATGTTATTCTTTATATTTCACAATCACTGGTGATTAATATATATTTGTGATTTGTAATGTTATTAAAGTAATATTCCTTTCTTTTTTCTGGGATTACAAATGAATTTTGGAGAAGTTGTTGATAATGATATGTGCATGGTTTGTGGGTTGTTATACTCCTAGTTTGTGTGATGATATTTTTTTGTTAGTTTGTGTGATGACATATGAATATGTTATTCTTTATTTTTCACAAGCACTGATGATGAATATATGTTTTGTGATTTGGGATGTTATTCTCTAATTTTCATAAAACTAAAATATTTAACTTGCTTATACATGTCTTTTTTACAGAAGGGCTCTGACCTTGTTGACATTGAAGACGAGTCAACAAAAAACTGGTGCTAGTTTTGGGGAAGATGACTGAAGCAGTCCATGAATTCAGAGATGTCATGGATGAGATCGGAATAACAGAAACAACAAATGACACTCTGATGACACCGTTTGAACTCATATTGAGCTCTAAAGAGAAAGAGTCAACTAAAGAGCACCCAGAATCGAGCCGGAAAATACCAACCTCCAAATCTCCAACTAATAAAGCATTAAGCCAAATATCGCCATACAAAAAACCACCAAGTCAGAAATCACCAACTGAAAAACCACCAAGCTAAAAAACCAGTAGCATCTTGGATGATGATATATTTGATGATCTAGAAGTTGCAGCCCGAGTTTTTAAGTTTTGGGATGCTTTGTGTAAACCCAAAAAGGTGACAAAGAGAGAGGTTCCCAATGGAATATCACCACCCACGTTTTCTTTAGGACTTTAAGATATTGAACCTATGGGTAATTCTTGTGCTGGTATTGATGTTGATGGTGGTGGTGGTGGTAATGGTGATAATGCTGATGTTGGCAGTAATATTTATGGTGATGTTGATTGTAATATTGATGGTGATGATGCTGATAGTGATAATGATATAGTTGATGAAGACAATGATGATGAAGTTGAGAACGTGATCCCATTTGATGAGTTGAAGTTCACAAGGTATTTAACTGTAAATATTTTCTTAAAATAATATATTAGTTTTTCAATTTTGAATATTGCATTATTTAAATTGATGAATAAAAATAACAATTATTTCTTGTCACATTTTATAAATCAGCATGCTTGACAAGTCCGAGGATGACAAAAGTGGATGTACTCCAAAGAAAGAACCCAAAGAAGAAGTGCAAAAATCTGCCGTTAAGTTTCAGATCTCCTTTCTGGACAGAAAATAATTTAAAACTGGATAAACTTGTTACAATGAAGGAGAAACTCATTTCGGAGTATGCATTATTAGAACCAACTCAAGACACAAAAAAGTAAGTAATTCTTAAATTTTTGTTTCTATGGAGTATTGATATGTGCATGGTTTGTGTGATGGTATGCTCCTAGTCTGTGTGATGATTTGTATACTATCTATGTGATGACATATGAATATGTTATTTTTATTTTCTCACAAGCACTGATGATGAATATATATATTTTTGATTTGTGATGTGAATGTAATATTCTTCTTCTTTTTTTTTTTTTCTGGGATTACAAATGAATCTTTAAGAAGTTGTTGATGATGATATATGCAAGGTTTGTGTGATGGTATGTTCCAAGTCTATGTGATGATATGTGCAAAATCTGTGTGATGATATATGGATATGTTATTTTTCACAAGCATTGACGATGAAAAATATATATTTTTGATTTGTGATGTTATTAATATAATATTCCTTTTTTTTTAGGATTACAAATGAATTTTTAAGAAGTTGTTGATGATGGTATGTGCATAGTTTGTGTGCTGACATACTCCTAGAACGTGTGATGGTATGTGCATAGTTTGTATGATGATATGTTCAAGGTTTGTGTAATGATATTATATAAATTATATTTTATTTTTATTGTGATGATATATGCATATTCAGAACCTCTCCTCTTACTATATCCGTGTTTTATTTAAAAATATCAGTGAAGTATTGTTTGATGGGGTTGGAACTGTGTTAAGAAGGCATGAATTCTATACACTCTTAGAAAGTCAGTGGGTTATGCAAACAATCATCGACACCTGGTGCATGAAGTTTAATATTGATAATAAGAGGAGAGCACCAGGAGAACCAAAAAGAGTATTTTTCTCTACAATGCCTCATGTAAGTACTCGATAAAAATTATATATCATCAAGTATTATAGAAAAAGTCCAAACTTATCAACTATTAATTATGCACGATCAGATGCAAATGGATTTAAACTTTAATGAGGATGAGAGCAAGAAATCTTTCAATAATATGCTTGATAATGAGCTCAGCATAATGGGCAATGTTGATATTGATGATACAGATCTAGTAAGTGTGTGTGTGTGTGTGTGTGTGTGCGCACGCGCGTGTGTATATGTGTGTTTCTGTGTGTATGTCTGTATTTATATAAAGATTTGCTGAATATACATTACAATGTTGTAATAGTATCTAAAATGATAGGTCTTTTTTGATGTATTGAAAGATCGTCATTATAGGACTGCTTGCTTTAATTTCAAAGACCGTGCACTGCAAATAATTGACAACAGACCGCTTGCACAACGCACAAGTATTGCAATTCATTACGATAATGGCCCCAAAAAAATTGTAAGTACTCTACAATAATAATTACACATTCATCTCACAGAATAAAAATAAAAATCTTCCTGTACTAATTATATCTCATTATATTTAATTCTCTCAGGCATCGGCATTCAGCAGATATTTGGAAATCAACAATTTGAAGAATAATGTGAATGTGGAAAAATTTTCGCAATCAATTGTCAAAATGTCATGGAGATCAGCAAATAATTTTGATGATTGAGGAGTTTATTGCATGAGACATCTAGAAACATATAAGGGGAAGTTGGACATGGATGGATGGAATGCAGGTTTTAGTAAAGACAATGCAAGTAAATTTAATTAGAAGTTTATAATTATTTTCTTTATATTTATTGATATTTATTTATTTTTATTGTATATTTTTTCAATAGGCCAACGATTTGTTGAAGACATTGAGAGCAAAGTACTGTTCAACAATCATAATGATGGAGGAGAATACGAAGAAGAAACGAGTGTTGAAAGATGTGGGACGTGTGGTTTGTCTGCTGTAGTTATATTCTGATAACTGAAGAGTAAAAAACAATATTCTGGTTTAGGTCTGTTTCATGTAGCAAATTGAGGTGTTAAGAAATATTCTGGTTTCTATTGTTTATGTTTTAGTTCATGCTTTACATTAATGGTACGAGGTTGGGGCGTTTGAAACAAAACACTATTTTAGTGCTGCAAAAGTGTTATGTGGTTGTTAGATTTGTTGCTTAATGTGCTCTGGAATTTTAGTATTATATGATAATTTGGAATTGCGATGAGATATTATATGTTAGTTTCTTATTCTTTTTTTTAAGAGATTGGAAATAGACTTTTATATAGTTGTAATTCCAGTGCATGTTATGTATAAATGATATGCCAAATATTATTTTAAATGTTAAATATTAATGTTTGTATGTAATGTTGTTGTATTTTTAAGTTTACTGATTAAACATTATGAACAGAGTGAAAAGATGTTCACCATAAATCAAGACGTGATCTACTCATATTCAAAAATTTCATTTATTTTACATATCATCAAATATAAATGCAACATATCATCACATATTGATCTACATATCATTACATACTCACACATATATCATCACAAATACGAGTCACATATAATCACAAAAAAATCAAATTCTAAAACCTAAAACCCTTAAATCAGAAAACTTAACTCTAAAATGGAAAACTGAACTCTAAATTCCAAATCCCTGTCACATATCATCGCATATACCAACAACATATTATTACATATACCTGCCACATGTCATCAGAAAAAATTAAATACTAAATCTAAAACCCTAAAATAGAAAACTAAACCTTATTATGGAAAACATAACCCTAAAATGGAAAATTGAACTTTAAATCCTCAATCTCTGTGAGATATCATCACATATGCTACACATATTATCGTACACACCAGCCACATATCATCACATACACCACCACATATCATCATATATACCATCCACATATCATCACATATACTAGCCACACATAATCACATATATCATCACACACTATCTACACATTTGAATCACCAACTATTTATTTGTTAAAATAAATTCTAATAAAAATATAATAGATATCATCCTATTTCCCAGATACATATCATTGTACATTAATTTCACGTATCATCACATATAACTTTAAAAAAAAATCATCACAACAAGACCAACACATCAACATATACAAAAAAACTCCGAGAGTAAGAAACAAACATACAGTTTGTTTTCACAATAAGATAAAAACGAAGTCAAATTAACCAAAACTCACGAACAAACTTGTAACCTTTTCATAAAAAACAGTCATTATGATTACAATTAAAAAAAGATCGAATAAAAAATATCAGTCCAACAATAATAAAAAACACAATTTGACAAATAAAAAAAATAGTCATTTCTGTATTCTGTTATATATTGAAAAAGAACTAACTATCAATTGACTTTGAACTAAAAGAACTACAACTTAAAGAATGCGGTAATGGTGGAAGCTTTGAACTCGTATTTGGACTAACAACTATAAAATTTGAAGTCAAAGGTGGACCGACACTCGGATGCACAACATAACCATCTCCAGCAAATGTAGAAATACCATCCTGAAAAAAAAGTACAAAATGAAAAAACGAAGACATTACAGAAAAATAATATATAAATTACAGAATAAATACCTGTAGACTTTCTACGGCCTTTTTAGTTTGTGACTCGGCAATTTGCGCTCAATTTCTTTTTCCTTTCACTTGGTTGCGCTTCTTCTCAAGTATACTCTTCTCCCTTTTATTCTGCTTACCTTTCTCATGACAACTTTGAGGATTTTGAATAACACCACTCAACGATGGATCAACACAGTCTTCAAAATAAATGGGGCCGACTTCACGTATAACACCACATTTAGCACTTTCAAAAGTTTCTTCACACTTTGATCGAGCTTCGATATTGTCTTCACTTGCTAAAATCAACTTCTGAAACTTTCTATTCATTTGAACCCTCCATAACGAGCCCGCCATCGATTTATTCAAAGAATCAAATACAAGAACATCATCTAAAATATGATCACTAAAAATATCATTGCGCCATCTTTTTGTAACATATCTCTCAGGAATGGCACAAACACAATATATATTCATTACACGCAACAATGACAACACAAAATACCAACCTCAAAAAATAACTTGCACGTGCAAGATACCAACAAATCTTCAGCATTGAAAGTCACTGCATGTTTTATAACATCCCTACCCTCAACCCATATATGATATGTCATAGTAGACCCTTCTATAGAGAAAAAGGATTGATGACATGCAAGCCCTTTCATAAATTGATCTTCAAATAAAGAGAAAGCTTCAGTTTTATACACATCTCTAGCATGTAAAACCAACTTCACATCATTTAAGGCCATAGACGATGTACCTAGCATGCAACGTACATCTTCTCCGTTCTCTTTACTCCTCCACTCAGACACAACTCCAACGAACATGTTGTAGAAATCGCAAAGCCCATCCGTCTTTGATAGTTTCCTTGTAAGAGCATGATTTGTGCTCTCACTTCTTTGAGAATATAAAATGCCACCTAAAAACCAGTCCTTGTTAAACGCAGGACACCATTTTGCTCTTATATCATAAAGCCTTAGTAACCAAGAATTATCCTGACATCCATAATCTGTAACCATCCTGAAAAAGAAAATAGAAAATCAAGCATTATTGACACATATCATCATACTTTATACCAAAATATCATTAGCAAAAAAGCAAACCCTAAAAACCTGAATCCGTTTCAGATATCATCACACAACACTCATAGTTATCATTAAACTTTACTTCCACATATCATAAGCAAAAAACCAAAACCCTAAAACTAGGTTATATTTCAAATATCATCACATTACTTACACAGATATCATCACGCACTACATACACATATCATCACACATCGCTGACACTTATATTGTTGTAATATATTATCAACAAAGATTAACACATAATTTAAGCATACAAATATTTACTTACCTTTCCCAGTAAAACTAGAATTCAGCCTCTGTTTCCACGTACTTGAGCAAATAGTTGAAAAGGTCTATAAGTTCTTTTTGACTTCTTAATGATCTGATGTTTGTCTTCGAGTTTTCCCCAATATGCCAAACGCAGAGTCGATGTCGTGACATTGGAAAAATCTTGGAAATAGCAGCAGCCATGGCAGCAGATTGGTCGGACATAATTGTAGTAGGGTGCTTACCACCCATTGATCTCAAAAAAGCGCCAAACAGCCACTCAAATGACTCGATTCTCTCATTCATTAGAAACCCACACCCAAACATCACATTCTTACCGTGATGGTTCATGCCGACAAATGAACCACAAATCATATCATATTTGTTAGTGCGATACATAGTATCATGCACCAACAAATAGCCAAATAACTCGTAATCCTACCGATTACGCCCATCTCTCCAAAAAAAACTACACAATCTAGACTCAAAATCAAAGAAAAAGTCCTTCTCATTAACTTGCCTATTTTTAAAATTTTGAATTAATGTGTTGAAATCAGTACCATTAGATACGTTCGATTTACTCAATGCATTATATGCATCTCTAGTGCTAAACCCTAAAAAAGGTGAACCACCAGACTGATTTTTCAAAACTCGTACACCATCAGCCACACCAACACCACTTTTTTTAACTCTTTAAGGTAAGCAAGT
The DNA here is from genome assembly GCA_014905375.1 of Phtheirospermum japonicum. NCBI lineage: Eukaryota > Viridiplantae > Streptophyta > Magnoliopsida > Lamiales > Orobanchaceae > Phtheirospermum > Phtheirospermum japonicum. Next base: position 2,607,720 of record BMAC01000009.1, on the reverse strand, counting down.
CAAGTCGGACAAATCTGCCTATGAGATGGAAGAAGATGACTACAGATAGGTGGACATAACGCATGGTTGTGCTTATTTTTATGTGCAGTAGCAACCCACAAACCACTACGATCAATATCAAACTGAATAAAAGAAGGACAGGATGTTCTAACATCTAATTTGGTATAAGACCTACTTTTTAAAAAAAAATTGTTTCTGACCAGCCTTAGAACAAAGAAAAATCTTCATCGAAAGAGAGCTATCAACCCTCTTCCTATCCTTTCCCTTCCTAACACTAAACCCAACCCTATACGTATGATCATTATACAAATTATAAGCCTCGTCAACAGAATTTACTATAATGCCAACCAAATCATCATCCCGCATTGCTCTCTCAAGTGACTGACTATCAACATCAATAGAATTCACCACATAAAACAAAAAATAAAGCAAACCCAAAAGGAAAAAAATCAAATCACATGTTACTACCACATATCATCACATATTAGTGAGACATATCATCACATATTACTGAGACATATCATCATATATTAATGCCACATATCATCACATACAAATATCACACATCAACATTTAAAACCACATAGTACTGCCACATATCATTATATATTACTTTCGCATAACCTCACATCTCACTACACATATCATCACATTCTGCTTTCACATATCATCATATATTGCTTTCACATATCATTGCATATTATTGCTCGTATATCGTCACATACAGATTTCGCATGTCATCATATCTAACTATACATGTTATCCCATTCTGCTTTCACATATCATCATATATTGCTTAGAAATATCATCACATTATTCCTCGTATATCATAATATATTATCACATCTAACTACACATATCATCACATTCTGCTTCCATATACCATCACATACAGACTCACACACCATCATATACAGACTCGCATATCATCACATATACAATTCATGAATAGTAAAAGGAGAAATCATAAACCTGTAATCGAACTATTTTCATGAATGTTCGAACTCGCACCAGAAATTGGAATACTTCCAGGAGAAACACAAATCGGAAGAACTACAGAAAAAAAAAGTAAGAAATAGCGTAAACCTAATATAATACAAAAATAAACCAACTTCCAAAATAAATTACCCTCGAACCGATTCACGTCCATTGGAACATCTACCAAATTCAAGTCCATCGGAATTGAAGGATTTATTTGTTGGTGGTGGAGCAATGATTGAAAAATCGAAGAAAAACTCACAATTATTTTCTGTTAAAAATCGATGGAGATCGCCGTTGCTGTTAAAATCGATGAGGATTATCATTTCTGTTAAATCCGATGGGGATCGCGGGTGATGGATTATTATTCGGACGAAATCGATGAAAATTTTGGCGATGGAGTTTTGGGGATCGCGCGTGTCGTGAAAACAAGAATTCAAAAAAAAAATCGAATGAAAAGGCGCGTGGGGTTCTGGAGTTCCAGTTTATATGTGAGAATGGGTGCACCTTGCAAGGTGCACCTGGGTCCATCTAATAAATCGCCTATATTCACTAGTGTAGAAACAGGCATTCTAGAACGGATAAAACAGGCAGTCTAGAACAAATTCTGCTGCGTTCTAGATGCAGCCGTTCTAGATTGTCAGAGAATTCAAGAACGGATATTTTTTATCCGTTCTAGATTGGCTAACATTTAGAACGAATAAAATGTCCGTTCTAGAATGTTTTATACCCGTTCTAAAAAGTCAAATTCTGGGTCTGCCCACGTTCTCTATAATACATTCTAGAACGTACAATTCTAATATACGTTCTAGAAGGTCTGGCATTCTAGAACGTATATTAGAAAATATGTTCTAGAATGTCATATTTTAGAACGTATATTAGAAATGTACGTTCTAGAAGGTCATTATTCTAGAACGTATAAAGAAAATACGTTCTAGAATGTCGACCTTCTAGAACGTATATTCTTTTATACATTCTAGAATGTATTTTCTAATATACGTTCTAGAATGTCATATTTTAGAACGTACAATTCGAAATATACGTTCTAGAGTGTCATATTTTAGAACATACAATTCGAAATATACGTTCTAGAATGTCATTATTTTAGAACGGATATTAGAGCTATACGTTCTAGAATGTCATAATTTAGAACGGATATTCAGATTGTACGTTCTAGAAAGTCAATATTTAGAACGAACATTAAAAAAATACCTTCTAGAAAGTAGAAAAAATAATAAAAAAAAAGAAATGAAAGCAGGTACACCAGAATTGCCAAATACCGGATATTTGAATATATTAATTATTGCAACAAAGTGAATAATTTAATACAGATGAAATTAAAAAATAATCTAAATCCTTCTTTACCTCTACAATTTTCTCCAGAAAAGGAAAAAAGAAAAAAAAGAAAAAAAAAGTCAAAATAAATAGAAACTCGAGATGTGTTCTTACTTAGCCAAAAACAAAAGCTACTCTATTCCGTCCATGCTTGTGTATATCATTTATATTCATTGGCATTTCACGAATCTGTGCACTATAGTACTGCTCGATGTCTCTTAAGATTTTGATGTCAAAAACAAAAGCTACTCTATTCCGTCCATGCTTGTGTATATCATCTATATTCATTGGCATTTCACGAATCTGTGCACTATAGTACTGCTCGATGTCTCTTAAGATTTTGATGTCATCGCATTTCACAAAATTTATGGCGCAACCCTACAACATCACCAGGTAACATAAATCACATCACAAATCACATCAGTACAAACGATTGCATATATATAGCATGTATTATACTAAAAGATATTAGATTATTGCTAATGATTAATCTAAAAAGAAACACTTCTAAGAAACACTTTACCCAGAATGAAGTAGAAATCCACATCTAGCTGTAGTAAAGTTCAATAATTCTCACATAACGCAGCTACACTGCTAAGTGCAATGTTATTGTCATCACTTATTAAGCACAATACATCAAGCAGCAAGTATTGTTACAACTTGAAGTCATCTTTCCGATATGGAACCGACAGAAGGAACTAAATATTAGGGATATTTGTTAGTTATTACATAAAACAATTCTATTATTTCCAAGTAAAAGCACAGTAAAACTAGACTGACAAAGACCGACGACTTTTGAAAACAATAAGGGTGTGTTTGTGTTAAATGATTCAGATAAATACTAAATTTCATGCTTCAATAATAATAATAATAATAATAATAATAATAATAATAATAATAATCAATCAATCAATCAATCAATCAATCAATCAAAATGGCTCATATTATTAACATTGGTAGAAAAACTAAAAACAAAACTAGCTAATTGAAATATAAATGGCAAAACCTTATTTTCACTATCCCCTGCAAAGGAGGMTCCATCACAATAACRTATCTTTACTCWGTTCCAGTTATAAAAATCTGAATGTGGAACAATTAGATGAAGAAAATCATGAAAATAATCAGGCAAAACAGGAATTTAAAATAAAAATTAGAAAAAGAAAATTTTGCAAATTCGAACCTGGGTTTCCGGAAGCCTTGTTGCTGAGTATCCCTGTAAATGGAATTTGCTTTTCGAAATAATTCGACAATCCGCGTCTCGTCGTTTTACGGTACACATATGTTCTTATGTTATTGCACCACCTACCACCCTGCCACATATTTCAAAATATAATTTAAAAAAAACTAATAAACTGAATTTTGGTTCAACAGCTACAACTATAGACCAAATTGCCACAAACCTCTAAGTTGACGATCCAACTGTTTGATCTTGACCCAAACCCGCAATCCAAGTGATAACCAGGTAATGACCCATCTAAACATACTGAGAATTTATGCAAAATCAAAGATAAGCATCTTACAATTGGATTCACGTTTTAATTAACAGATTTTTACACAAATTATTTACAGAGCATTCATTTGCTTAACAAGTGAAATAGCCAGCCGTAAAGACAGATCAGTAGAATTTAATAATCATACCCGTATTTGATGTGCCTATTTCATAGGTCAAGTAACATTAATGGAGATCTAACCGAGGAATGTTGTAAAGTATTTTTGCCGGGCATTTTAAAGTGTTTTTTAATATTTTGCATGTGTGGATGCCAAAAAGGTGGTGTTAATGTGCCAAACGCACGTTTGGGTGGAGAGGACTGTGACAAAGTATGTTAACAGGCCTTACAAAAACTATGTCATGTTATTATTTCAATTGTTTAATTAAAACATGTGGTAATACATTTAGTAAATAGTTATTATTCTATTTACATGTATATTTTTATTTATTTATTTTAAAATTACTGTTCAATTTATCGAAATTAACTACAAATGAACAATTAATTAATTATAAAAATAAATTAGCTACCAGTAACGATACAAATATTATTATATTTACAGAAACTTGCTAGTTCATGCTTCTAGTTCTAGAGTAAGTGAATTCATATATATATATATATATATGTGTGTGTGTGTGTGTGTGTGTGTGTGTATGATATGTGTGCGTGTGTGTACCTTGTAAATCAGCAAAGATATTGATCTCATCAGGTCACCAACAGCTATGAAATCTCCTTTAGTTTGTACATGCAAGGCAAGTGTGAGACAGAGACTCTGATGTTCACATTCGTAGTGCAACTTACAAGAGTCATGGGTCCACTTATACAACTGAATCTTCTGATTAACTGCAGCAAGCAATTTGCCATTGAAGGCATTAAGGGAGTAAACCGCCCCTTTAGTTTCCGTCTCAGAAATAAGCTCTAGGTTTTTATCTTCTACAGCAAAAACTAATATCCGACCCTGAAATTATTTCAGAAAACCATTAGCAGACGAATACACCAATGAAATATTTAGGGGAAAAGAAAAAAAAGATGCTCATCTAACCCTGAAACTATTTCAAGTACAAGAGGAAAAAAGCATTTATCAATGTAAATACTTGAGTACAACAAAACTCAACCAGAAGAAAATAAATTGTAGGCAGACGAGTAACGGAATACAAACAAGTTAACAACCACCAGGGATTGTGCAACAGGGCAAAAAGAGAAACCAAATCGACTCCTTTCACCTGTACATGAACAATTGCATTTTCATATCGCCTGCCAATTTTTACTTTAAAAAAATAAAACCTTTTTTTTATTGATTCATCAAAATAATCTTAAGATGTTTAGCAAAAGTACCGACTGCTTGCTTACCGGTCGATTGGACTTGGTAAATGCCGAATGTGAACTGTCGACAAATTCCTAGGTGCATCATCCTCGCGATGCGAAGGGTGTGAAATTAGTATATCCTCGTCATCAATTAAGAGGTCCGGAGATGATTCAATGAATAGAGGAATCGAATCACGTCCACAGATGCCAAGCTAGCCTAAAAAGTAATTGCAGTGGAATGGAAAATAATTAAGTCTTTTGAGGCACAAATAGAGCAACCCAATCACTTTTTAACAAATAAGCTTCAATGAACTTAACCAAAGTACGGCATTCATAAGTAATAATTAAAAAAAAAAAAGCTAACTTTCAAAATTACAAAAAATGACCCCTGAGATAAGTACAAACTTTCAAAATCCACATTTATAAAAATATAGCAGCTAGCCCCTTAATTTTCACTGAATCAAACTTCAAAGGTATCTTTTGTAAGGGATAGAGATCTGTTAGGTTGGCCTAACACAAGTTTTTGTCAACAAGATGAGAAATATCACGAGAGCAGAAAATTGCTCCAAACCTCAGAGGAAATTGCTCCAAAGCCAGCTCGTCTCAGACACATCAATGACTCCATCATTACTTTCTCTTCATCGATCATATTTAGAATTCCTCCGGCCTTAATCATCGAGTATTCACCCGAAACCTAGTACAACACAAGGAAATGCAACCATAATGAATACACTTAATAATATCCTAATTACCAAAAAAAGTTAAATCTTTAAATTTTATTTTATTATATGCCCTTCTCTATCATATACTCAACAAGCCTATAATTTTAATTTAATCATTAAATGTTTAAATATATTAAACAACATGCTTATTGTTAAGTGAATTTAGAAAAAGTGATCCCTAAAGCTTAATGTAATTACAAAATTGTTTCTTTTAACTACAAAACCTCTTTAAAATCTGCTGCTTTACAAACACCTCAGACCACAGATTGTACAATAAAAATGAGTCAATCAGCACACCGCATCTCCCAGTTTGTACTATAGAACAAACCAAATGTCAATATGATATTTGTATTTTAGAAGGACAATAATTACCATAATTCTTATTATTATTTCAATCAGACAGAAATAAATTTGCTCGGAATGCTATCCTACTATTAGACAAAACCGAAAGACACAAGAGGAACCAACATCAAATGGCATTTCTATTTAAATTCAAGGTCACAGTATAAGATCTTAATTCTGCGCACCAACTTCAGATAAACAATCGCATAGTCTCATGATATGATAAAGTGGCAAAAAAGGTCCCAAAGAAAGTAAGTCTAAATAATTCCATAAAGAAAATATCCCACAGGTTACTCATTTTCTTAAACAGTCAAAGGTTTTTGAAAATTAACACAAACAACAAGCAAAGAACATACAATCAAGCAGAGTATTAACACAAACAGAAAATGGCTAGAATCTCACATAAAACTTGAAAATTCTTTTTCCCATGAAAAATGTTTTTTTTAAAGGAAAATTAAGGGGAAACTGGTTTGAAACAAAAAAAAAACTTTTGTTTTTATTTTTTTTTATTTCTGGCTATCATAATCGAGGATTTCATCATCAGTAACGGACCTGGAGTGCTTAACAATAGATCTCCCAATAGAATTGATCCAATCCTCCTTCTCCGAATCGGCGATGAAGTATATCGTCTCGGTCCAAGTCGACAACTCGAACGCGAATTGGCGATGGAGCATGTCGTCGGCGCCCTTGACAGTGAGGCAAATTGGCCACCGGGATAACGCCACGTGGCCTGGAGGCGCGGGTGACCATCGATTCTTTGAATCAGAAGACCTTGCCCTGTGCTTCAGGACGAACCAACGGCGGCGCCAGGTCTTGATGTACTCGCCTTGCTTCGTGAGCCAGCCGGCGCGCTCGGAGGGTCCCCAGAACTCCACGCCGTCGTAATCGTTGGTGCCGGCTTGGACCAATTCCATCGCGGCTCGCCATAGACTCGCCATGGACTTGTGAATTTGGCGAAGGAATCGATGAAACACAGAGAGAGGGGAAAGAGGGAGCTGTATCAAGGGCCGTGGGTACGGGGAGAGAGAAAGGGGAAGATAGGGTTGTGGAGAGAGAAAGGAAAATAACATTTGTGTGGATAAAATTTTAGTCCAATTATTTAATTAATGTATTTGATAGCTAGAACGTATAAATATTAATACGTTCTGGGATACTTAATTTACCAGAAGGAATTATTATTTATACGTTCTAGCTATGACATATACTAGAACGTATATTAAAAAATACCTTCTAAATGTGGTCAGCCTCAAAATTTTCAGAACGTACATTTTAAAATCCGTTCTAGGATTACGATTTTAATTACAAAAATGCCACCAGACAGACATTCTAGAAGGTAAACGAAATATCCGTTCTAGAGTGTCTGTTCTAGAATGTGTTTTTTGTACTAGTGATTATTCAAATTCATTATCTAAAGAAATTGATTGAATTAACTCAATCTAAATTCAAAATAATATACTCAAAAGAAATTGAGTACTACCATCATTCGTTTAATGTGAAAACTAGAATAACTACAATTCCACAATAATGTCATCCACCAACTTTCAACTGACAAAGAACCATCAAACTAAGTCAAACTCAATTCTCTAATGAATTTGAGATTTTATATTGACCCCAAATCTTATATCGGAAGTATATGTAAGTGAGAATTTTCAATAAAATTTGGAATGATCTAAATGAAAAATAAATTAGGCCAAGTCTCTTAACTGGTTTGAGAAACGTATAACCATAATCTAAATTTATGGTATATTGGAGATGTGGTTATAATACTATCACGCAATAACTCTTCTTCTACACATTATAATGATATAATGAGAGAAGACACTAAATTCTATACGATTAATTCGCGTTTATTATAATGATATATTTAGCGTCTTCTTCTATTTAGATTAATATATTGAAGTCTCAATTATATTAAAGTATTTCATATATTTTATGATTTATTTTATTACTTCATAACATTTTTAAGTTTTTTATTTATTAAATAATTATTTAGAATTCAATTAGAACTCGTAACATTTTTTAATTCAATTTTAAAATATTTTAGGATTTATTTTATAATCTTTATAATATATATGATTTTTGTGAGTTTTATTAAAAATTCAAATTATTTAATAAGTATGTTTGATTTAAATACAAGTGTTTGTATCTATTTTGTTGATTTTATAATAGATTTCAAATTATATTGTAAATATTATGTTTTATTGGTTAAATGTTGATTTTTTAATTGTATAATTATATTGATATAAATAAAAAGTAGGATAGAGTGGACTAAAGTACTACGAGCTTTTTCAGTTGTATTTTTCTCAGTTGTATTCTAATGATTGAATATAATTAAATTATGATACAGTCTAATACTAGTAAACTTAGGGTACTTGATACGCCCGGGAATTAGCCCATTAATAAATATTACTATTTATTAATTAATAGGGTTTGGTAGTATTAGTATTAAGGTTTGTTATTTCTATTATAAATATTATAAATATGTAACTCTTTGGGCCATTTGATAATCAATCAAGTTTAATGAGATTTATGAGTATCTTATGATTCTCTTAGGAGTTTTGTCGATTCGAACATGCCTTGGAGTTCGCCTTTACTCGAAAAGGGATTATCTGATACGATCCTCATTTCGGGTCGTATCAGTACTTGAGTATAATCAACTTTGGTACATCTATATCTATCTATATATCTATCTATCTATCTATCTATCTATATATATATATATATATATATATATATATATATATATATATATTAAAAGAGAGGTCTGGAGAGAGAAAAAAAGATGAGTAGGAGCGAAAAAATGCCACGTAGGATTATTTTCTTTTTTAAGTTATGTAGGAATTTTCTTAACATAATTATGATAGATACCTTATTTAACTAAAAAGCCACCTAAGATTAGTTTCCTCTTTTATTATGTATCTTCTTAACACAATTAGAATATATACTCTAATTAACATGAAAAATAATAAGAACTAATATTTTATATATGTACACACACACACACACACACACACACACACACACACACACACACACCACACACACACACATATATATATATATATATATATATATATATATATATATATATATAATCTCTTATATGTTTTGATTATATTTTGAGTTTTTTTTTTATGTTTTTCGTTATTTTTTTTTTTCGAGTCCAATAATATCAAATTTTGTCACTTTTTCTCAAAAATAACTTGATCACTTTATTTAATTAAATTATACGAAAACGCACAATACAATATATTTTGATATTATTTTTATTGGCTATCAACATGTTGTTTATTAAATATTATTATGATTCAACACTTTTTTATTTGAATTGATCTCATAAAATAATGTATTTTGTTATTATCTCAGAAACCGCGTAAATATTACAAGTGCAAACCAAACACTAAGTGAAATGAACACTATGGCATCGACCACAATATATTTGGAAAAAGATCAACTAATTCCAAAAAAAAAAAAGGGGAGGTCCGCTCTGAAAGCAAATGTTGCTAAACACAGTAATTTTCAAAGCATTTATGTCATACTCAATTTCGATTAAAGTTTAAAATCGAATCTATTCTGTTAGGTATGCATTTATATTTTACATACTAATCGCTTCAAATATCATTGTAATATTTATATTTTATTAATACTTATACTATCATTTGCTCATTGTGCGGAAGTAAAAAAATTATCTTCACATGAAATTGTAGCAGACCTACAATCCATGCTAGACAGTGAAAACAATAAAAAAAAACATGTAAGAGAGAAAAAAGTCACGTAGGGTTATTTTTCTTTTTTTAATTATATAGAATTTACTTAATATAATTAGGATAGATACCTAATTAATATTACAAATAATAGATCAATTAAACACACACACACCACACACACACACACACACACACACACACATATATATATATATATATATATATATATATATGTGTAGTGTGTGTGTGTGTGTGTGTGTGTGTGTGTGTGTGTGTGTGTGTGTGTGTTATTTTGATTTTTATTGTGAGTCCAACAATATCAAATTTGTCACTTTTTCTAATTTTACCACTTTTTTAATTAAAATATGCAAAATTGCACAATGCAATACAATGCAGTGTTTGTTTTATTGGCTATCAACATGTTATTTATCAAATATTATTACGATTCAATATTTTGATTTGAATTGATTTCTTAAAATAATGTATTTTGTTATTATCTCAGTAATCATGCAAAACAATACAAGTGCGAAACCAACATTGAGTGAAATGAACACTGTGACATCAACTATAATAGATTTTTAAAAAGATCAACTAATTGCATATTAGTTGTTGGTGATATTGATCCACAAAGTGGTAGCAAGAGAATTGTAGTAGAAAAGAGATCTGATAATTTTAAATGTATCAATGAGTGGCATTTTTCATACGTTGCTCTACACGATCCATTACTATTTCCATGCGGTGAAGACATACATATATAGGGAAGACATATATTTTCTTGAACCTCGAAAACCTAAATGCAATGGTAAACAATATGTGAACCAGATGGAGTTCTTTTCTCAGCGATTGCATGAAAGAGACACGGAGGTACTCACTATTCTATATAGTCTACGACTCACACAATAATTCATAATTGATGCATATACAATTATTGAATCTTCAAAATTGTGGCATGTCAGAACTCATCAAAAAATTACGAAGTGAGATGTACAGTGAGATTGTTGATGAAATGTTATGAGGTTAAATAAATGGCTCAAGTGTTGGTACTCATGTTGTCTTGCCCTCGATATTTACTAGAGGTTCTCCAGAGGGTCGTTTCACATAATTTTCGTAGCTCATTTAAATGTTAAATGGTGTATATGAAGAATTTGTTCAAATATGTCAATAAATGTAACTATAGGTTCACTATAACATTCTATCAGAACAAATATGGGGATGCAGAGGATAAAAAGATTGATGAGATCAACATGTATTATGATTGTCATTACATTTCTCCATGCTAAGCGGCATGGAGAATATTAGTTTATGAAATTAAGTATAAAACTCCACCTATCATGTGTTTGAGTTTTCATCTTACAGAAGACCATAATGTATTATGTAATAATAATGATCAGTTAAATGCTGAAACGCAAGTCAAAAACACCATACCATGTTTTAGGTTGGTTCGAGGCAAATAAGAAAAATCTGAAAGTATGGAATTTGCCTTATGTTGAGTTCTTAAAACATTCTTTAGTACTCAAAAACAAAAGAATGGACACCTAGAAAACTAAATTTGTTTTCATTAATATAAATTTACTATATTCCGCCAGAATTGGTAAAGTCATGGATGCAGTACATTTAACTAAGGATGGTGTATTTTTCATCTATAGATACAGAGGATGCTTTCTACAGATGTTAAATCTAATAGTGAAATTGTTCTTAATGTAATAGCTAACAACATAAGTTCTCTTCTACTTTCGAAAGGAAGAACTAGGCATTGTAGATTTAATGTTACTTTTAATATCCACCAAGATTCTGATCATTAATGGTATTCCACTTGCAAAATTAATGGTGGATGCGCATCTCATTATTTGGGACGAAACTCCAATGATGCATAGCCATTATTTTGAAATTCTGGACAAAATATTGAAAGACGTGATGAGATCGCAAAATAATTCTAATACGCAACTTCCATTTGGTAACAAAATAATAATGGTGGAGATTTTTCATCAAATTTTACCGGTTGTTCCAAAAGGCATTAGACCAGACATACTTCACACAGTGTTCAAATCTTCGCATTAATGGACTCATTAAATGGTTTTGAAGTAGACCAAGAATGTGGTGCTGCAAAATCACAATTTAGATCCCAGTTGTGTCAAGTTAAAGAAATTTGTCAACTCGATAAATAGTATAGGAGATGTAATAGTTGGAGGACCAAATGATGGTATCATTCAAATTGAAATCCAAGTTATCCCTTATTGAAAGATGATGGTGACTATGTTCCGTCAATTGTGGCGAGCACATATCCACAATTTAGAAAAACTACTGGATGCTTCGCTTATTTGGAGGGTCGTGCTATTCTTTCCCCAACACTTAATGTCATCGATTTGATTAATAAATATATGATGTCATAAAATGATGGAGAATGTAAAGTATATCTTAACTCTGATAATGCATGCAAATCCGATTCAAATGTTGACATATTGTAGGACGTCTACTCACCAGAGTTTCTGAATACCATTAAATGTTATGAATTGCAGAACTATGAGCTAAAACTAAAAATTAGAATTCCACTCATGTTGTTGAGAAATATCGATCATTCCCTTGTGTTGTGTAATGTTGGTTGTTAACTTGACAATCGTATTGTATATGCTAATATTTCTGAAGGAAGCAATGCAGGTGAATTGTTGTTAATCCCTAAAATGACTGTCACACCATCCAACCTGAAATTGTCTTTCAAGTTCCAACAATGACAATTTCTTCTGATTGTGTCACATACTATGATTAACAAAACTCAAGAACAATCTCTCTCACGTTGGACATTTCCTAAAGAAACCAGTTTTCAGTCATGTTTAGTTATACGTTACTATATTAAGGGTGACCAATCGTAAGGGTTTAAAAAGATTGATCGACGATGATAAGAATAAAAATAGTAACAGAACTAAAAATGTTGTGTATAAGAAAATTTTTCATAATTTGTAAAGTGCATATCGTCTAATAACAATCCTTTTATGAATCAGGTTATATCATTTTGAATACTATTCGATCTTTAAATAATATATAGATGATTTATATATAGGAAGCGGTTATGGTAAAACCATTTCTGATGTTAGAACCAGTGATGGTTCTTACCATATATATATATATATATATATATATATATATATATACACACACACACACACACACACATACATACAATTACTTATTTAAATATTTTAATACATTTAAAAAATTATTTTTATTTTAGATAAAATAAAATAAAAAATTATCGTGTAACACACGAGTATAATACTAGTGTAATTAGAGAAGGACCAACTTTCATTCTAAAGCCAATTAGTGTCCAATGAGTAGCTTACTAAATTTATAAATTGGGCTCCCTCCATCTATTTAATCAACATGAGATAACTCATAAATGGCATTTCACTTAATTAATTCAAGGTTTATTGATCTTTAATCCTATAATATAATTTACCGATTTGCGATTTTGGTATCATAGTTTATTTTTAGAAACTCAATGTCCATAGTGTCGGATTAATCCTTTGGCAACTACGAGTTTGATTATTAATTTTAATATCCCTCACAAATTAATAATGATAAAAAAAAAACGGACTTATGATAATATTATACTATTTTACACATTATTAGAAATTCGATATCTCACTTTGTTTTGAAATTAGCATTCCATGTCAATTTAACTTATTTTCTGATTTTCCGAATAATGAAAAGATACGAATTACTTACATTAAAAAAAAATCATGAGAAATTTTGGTTTAGTTGCCTGCAGATACAATAACATGAGTCCGTATACTATGGACCCGGGACCATCTAATAAGGTGCACCGGGTCCCCAATTTCATTACACGTGGGCAAAAAATTGGACGCGTCTTTCTCCGTGCACGCGCCTTTCTTTTCATCAAAAGTAAAAAAAACTTCTCCAAATTCTCGCCTGCAATTTCATTCTCCCAAAATCTTTCTTTTCACCTCCAAGCGGCCACTTCATCCTCCCCAGAAGCTGCAATTTTCATCTTCTCCAGTAAATTTTTAATTTTCTCCAGAAGATGAAACAATTT